>LPNX010084196.1:141596-209943 GCA_001517045.1 Pseudotsuga menziesii
CTTGTTTTAATATATATATTGATATTAAATTATTTTCATCTACTTTACATATACAATTAATATTAATTTATATTTTATTTAAATTAAATATTAATTTTTAATAATAAAACTATAATATTTTTAAATATCATATATCAACATAAAAAATTACCCTACCACAAAACAAAATAATATTATAATAAATATATAGTTATTATTTCTTAGTTGGCCAAGAAAATATCATGGATATCAAGGGAGCCGCATCCTTTAACGAATGAAGATCACTAATTATTATTAATGAATTAAACACTAGTTGAAGTCGGAGCAACATAGTTGTTTTCGAAATATTTTCAAAGACGATGATTATTAATGGTTAAAGTTAAATATTTTATTTTAAAAATAAAGAGATTTATTACTCATAGATTCTTATGTTTTGATTGCGAGGTTAGTGTTTGCGCTTGGTCGCCCCTCCACGGGTGGGATGTTGATGTATAGATTATTGGCAAAGTAAATGACGGTTATTGGTGATGAAGGTCTGCACTGCACGTCGACCAACTTTGGAGGGAACGGAGAATCATTGTGCGCCTTCGAAAAAAAAGGAGCTGTCTAACCAGGGGACTTTTTGATTTTGACTTTGTGGAATTTGGTGAATTAATATGTAATTTTTATTGTTTGTTGGGTGAATTTAAGCTCAAAAATGGAATCAGGTTGACATGAAAATCCCCAAACACCCACATTATATAAGATTTAGCAGTGTTTTTGAAAGTTTTGAAAATTCTGTGAAGATTTATGGCAAAAAACTGGTATAAACCAGCCTGAAACAGAGGTCAAAAAGTCCCCTCTTTAGACAATTTAAAAAAAAAGGGTCTATGAAAGTAATTGGTAGGAGAGAGTTATTATTAGTACAATTATAAGTAAAGTGGTTGGTGAATGTCGATACACACAATCAATCATTTAGTTTTGTGAAGATAGCCTTCCTGCTAAGCAAACAATATTTAGCATGCTGCATAGCATTTAATGCAGCTGCAGCATGCTTGATGACCACTCGAGATCCAACGGTCATCAAGCATGCTGCAACATGCTAAATATTGTTTGCTTAGCACGATATCTTCACAAAACTAAATGATTGATTGTGTGTATCAACATTCACCAACCACGTTACTTATAACTGTACTAATAATAAATCTCTCCTACCAATTACTTTCATAGCAATGACCTCTTTTTAGGCCCACAATGATTCCCCAAAGTTGGTTGCTCTAGATCCAACGGTCATTAAGCATGCTGCAGTTGCATTAAATGCTCTCGAGCATACTAAATATTGCTTGTCTTTAATAAAGGATAAAATATATAATTTTATATCCATTATTTGTACCAGCTTGTTAGACTTAATATAAGCAAAAAACAAATACTATTTAATATAAAAAAAACTTATATGAAAAAAAAACAAATTGCTACTAGTTTCTTTAACCACCTTTAACTATGCTTATTTAAAACCTTAATGAAGATGCATTTAAGCATAACAAGATACTACTACTATGAAATGAATCCTTCATGTACACTTGTTCACTTGGGTTAATCTCGTTGATTCGCCCAAGCAAGTCCAAAATCTAATCTAATATAATATCTAAATGCCTACTAAGTCATTAAAATTACTGATTTCTTTTAAAGGTTTTAATTAGTTTTATATTAGCCTAGATTAATTATAACTTTGTATTAATTATGAATTGAGAGGGATCCTAGGTGTAAACCATTTTATAGTGCAATGATTTGAGGAATGGTTTGCATGTTGAGAGATCTGATCTTTTTGAGTACATCATAGATTAGTTGTTAAAATAGGTTTAGGATGGTATTTAATTATGGCGTTAGCTTTCCACCCGACCATTTGCATCGATCGGACGACCGACAACGTCGGATGTGACAGCTCACGCGAGCCAGGTCGTCCGATCGGTGCAAATGGTCGGGNAATTCATAGTATCACAAATGGTAGCCGAACAAAGTTAAGGAACCTAATAGGTTTTGAATTGACATCTCAACAATTCTATTAAATATATATTTTTAATTTTAATGAATTGAATTATATATATATAGTTTCGAAGTTTAGGTTAGAGTTATTTAATATTTTATTATTTTATTAAAATGTTGCATGCCAATTTCAAATTGAACAAAAAAAATTACTTTTCTCTTATTGAATTGTAAAAAACACCTCTTTCAACTCAAAATAATTTTAAAAATCCTTCAAAGAAATCCATGTGTTATTTATAAAAAACAACAATTATTACTAAATCTTAAAAGAAGAGTTACTTTTTCTAAAAGCCATCATGCTCCTCTAATTTCATTTCAAGTATTGTACTTTTCATATTATATGAACATAGATGTTAATTATGACAAAGATTCAAGATTGGATACCCATTATCCTTTGGTATGATGAAAAACAACAAAAGAATAATTCAAAAATACTTTTTAAAAAGGTAAAGTTTTATATTATTTGTCATTTATGAAATTACTAAGAACAAAAAATATTATAAAATCTTAAAAGATTTTTTTTTCAAAAACCTATTAATCTTATTTACTTCCTACTATTGTATTTTTCATATTATATGAAGATGGAGGTTAATTATGACAAAGATTCAAGATTCAACATCCATTATCTTTTGACATAGAGGATGAAAATCAACTCTATTATTATTGGCACTCCTTTATTCATTGATATAATATACCATTCCACAACACTAACTCCATCACATAGCTTATGCCAAGATAATCCTACTCGTGTATTAACATATACACCATTTTAAGTTTATATTAATGAATTGTTCTAAGAAAAGCTTGAACACCTTGTTTTTTAAAACTCCACTTTATTTTATGTGTTACATGCATTTTCCATCCTTTGTGATATGATGATTGACATCACATTTAATGCCTATGCCTAAATTTGTTTAGATCCCATACTAGCGATGATGTCATGTCTGCGATGATGTCATGTCTGTTGTTACGTTTGCCTTTGCTTTTGGCTTTGTTATAATCATATAAAAGTATCTAACATGTTAATTCATACTATTTTTTTTTTTAGGTAATGCTATATGTTAAATTCCTATTATAAGTCATGACATGGTTATAACATTGATACTTAATACTCTATTATTGTTTGAGAACATATGTTGGCATCCACATCATTGCAATAGATACCTAGTGGAAGCAAACAAGATAATTAATACTTACGATCACTTTTGTGAATAGGATTCTTGATCCAATCATGTTAAAGATTGCGACTGTAGGATAATATAAATGAAATAACCATAGTTCCATTAGTTTCTCACTGAGCAACCCATGGAGGATAGGGGTCTAATTATCCATTGCTTAACTGACCATGAGAAGAAGCATGAGTTCAATCTCTTGTACAAATGTATCATAGATACTTGAATTCAAATTCATGATTATGGTTTTCTATACTAATAGCTACCGTTGTTCCTCATGCTCCACCTTGTTGTTTATGAAAGGAAAAACCCTTTTGTACTCAATTTTGTGACGTTGAGCATAGATTATCTGGACATAAGAATTAATGAAAATGATAAACGTTGAGACAATTAGGGTGATAGATAGAGAAAAAATCTTGGTTTTGGATCTAAACATGGAGAAACAGGGAATCTTATTCTAAACATAGTTTATGTGATTGAAACTAGACCATGGTAGGCCTTTAAAGAGTGGAAATTTGTTGTAAAGCTCATAGAGTATACAACCATCCAAAGTTCACATGATTTGTAGTGGGAAAGGGATTTATTTCTAACGAGCAACTAATGCCAGCAATTCATCGATTTTTGTTTTGTATAAAGGAAGCTGACTTTGTATTTTATGCATATATGCATTCCATGAGATCCATATGTTTAAGGTTCCATTACATATATTTTTAGGTTTAAATGAGTTTTCATGGTTAGTTTTTTTTTGTCACCGCATTTAAAACCCTGAATTCCATTGCTTGATTTATGTTATTATACAATTTATCTATTGAGTGGTATATTAAAAACAACAAGATAAATGAACACGTCAAAATTGTGATTTTGATATTTTGAATTAGGGTTTCCTTACGATGGTTAATTACATTCAATTGGAATACTACTAAAAAAACTTACCAAAGGGGTGGACATTTGGTACTACCAAGGAAATGGCTCTCTAGATCAATTCAAAGAGGGTGAAATGGGAGAAAGGCAATGAAAAGGGGTTTCATAATTTTTTGTTATGATGACAAAGTATGTGGGATATGATTACTATTGTAATACTCCAAAATTTCATAAAAATTTAAAACTTTTTTTGCGACAATTAATGTTTAAAGACATCGATGACGTGGGTAACTTAACCGCTAACAGTTATCATTTTAAAGGGTCTAATCTAGAAACTAAAATCAATCCCTTTATTAATTTCTATAACTGCATACTTCACTATATGCATTCATAATTAAGTATTGAAATATGGATTTAGTAGGTGATGATCTGAATTAGTATGAGCTGAAAACACTGTTTGTTTACTATGTACTAAAGTTTGTTTCCTGTTTAAAATGAAGGAACTCCAGTTCATGCCCGAGGCTTACTTAGCTTTTAAAGCTAATGCAGTGAAATGATGATTCTTGTACAGGTCAGGTAAGACATTTTGTATCCTAGTTTCAGGATCGAGATTGAATTATCTCATATAACAAAAGTAAAATGCTAGAATAATTATTTAGTTTACAACTTTGAGCCAAAAGAAGGTATCATCAACTTGTATCTTTTCCAAATGTTGAATTGGCTATATCATTGTGAAATGTTTAGGGTTTGGGTTTTACCTTTCATATTCAAGGCTTACCATGAGCATAACCTGTACACCTTATATTAAACCTATTGTTGGTGTAAAAGATCTTAACTCTACAAGCAACATTAAAGAAGGAAAATACTATCAACTAAGTCTTGCAGTACTACTTCTACCAAAGTATTTATATGCTATGAAATTTACATATGCCCGAAATATGAACATAAACCAGAATTAACCTATGCTTATGTATTATTATGAGGTTAAGGAATTTGAAATTTGTATAAGTGACACTAAATGTTTATCTAAAGTATAGGTTGATGTTTCCAGAGTATTCAACGTAGGGTGAATAAAGGTATGCATTATAAGAATATAAACATAGTTTTAGTCTTTAACCTTTGTTTGAAAAACAAGGTCAAACAATGCAAACGAGAATATAATACCTTTACCAATAAAAAATATGTGAAGTATCTCTATCGTTAAAACCATGGGCTTATAAATTTTCAACCATGATTTTAACAAGGGTTATATAAACTTCTTTGCAGACTTCATCCACACCGTCGAAACTATAGAAAAACACCCACAAAATCAAGGTGAAAGTGGAATCCACATGGTCATCGGTTATTGGATGGGGTTTTGACATTGGTAAAACCTACTACAAAAAACCTCAAAACCCTAAAAACTCACATTGTTTACTATACCTGCTACTGTGAGGAACGTCGCCAGGCTCATGACCATTAGTGCCATTGTTTTGTCTTTGCAAGTGATGGTCTTTGATGCCAAAGTCTAACTCTGTGAGTGTCTTCCTCCATGTAACTGCCAAGCTGTAAACTCTGTCTTGATAATAGCGTGGTTTTGGTTTCTAACTCACAACTTACTTGGTGGTTTTTCACTGACAATGGGGAGGTATGGTTTAGCTTTTACTATGACTTTCTCACATCGTCGAGTTTCTTGGTGTTTCTCCTGCTTGTTTACTAGGGTAAGAAGTCATCTTTCTGTTAGGGTTTGCTATGCAACATGAACACTATGCTACCGAGGGTAATTCTCTAGGTAACTATTTTCACCCTATCTACAATTGCCTTAATTTTTATTACTATTACCAGGTTTTCTTTTAAACAATGAAATTAACTTTTCTTCATTTTAAATGTACAGTTTTATTTACCGATGAAGTCTCATGACTGTGAGCTGAAAGACTTTGGGCAAAGGGGTTCCACGCTTCTTAAGCAACCGGGTAAGCCTCGGTTCCATGCCCGAGGTTCTTTCTATGGTGATGTGTGGGGGTTTGGAAGAGTACTGTATCGTTGAGACTTAAGTTCTCCTTCCATAGCTGTGTTTGAACCATGTTGTGGTTGTAAGGCCATGTGGTCGTAGGCTGTTCTGAAGAAATAATTGTAAAGGCCATTGGCCGTAACTCTGTTTTTATTGGATTTTAATTATGCTTAAAAATAGGGTTTGAAATATTATATGTTTTGATTAAAATCTAAAATATTTACTATGTTGGAAGCCAAGAGTTTGGCAGGGAGCTATGCTTAAAATAAGTCGTTGG
Source organism: Pseudotsuga menziesii (assembly GCA_001517045.1). Lineage (NCBI taxonomy): Eukaryota > Viridiplantae > Streptophyta > Pinopsida > Pinales > Pinaceae > Pseudotsuga > Pseudotsuga menziesii. The sequence goes on from LPNX010084196.1 coordinate 147,898, forward strand.
CAGACTTGGACATCGTGGTTTAAATTTTTGTATTGGAAACTTCAGTTTGTTAAGCTTAAATGAATGCATTTTTAAAGAACCTTATTGCTAAAATGATGCCTGTATCTGATGAATGAATTGATAAAATAAAATGGAAGAGTTTCGCTGTTGTATAAGTCCATAATTTTGATTTTTATTAGAATGAGGTATTCTGTGGAAATTTAATATGAAAACTAGTTCTGAGTTTTTCTGTTAGTATAAAGATTGGTTTAAGAAAAATAATTAAAAAGAAAAAGGGTTTGTTACTACAACCCGATCTTGACTATGTAATTGGATTAGAAATATTTAATGTTTTTCTTATTTTATTTTAGTATATAATTGATAAGGAGTCTAATACTATTTCTGTGTAAAATTTTATTTAATATAGGGTGATTATGATAAAGATATTATAATTGTATATTGAAGATTTTGATTAATAAGGATATGGGAAAAACTGTAAAAGCCCTATTCTGGAAAGAGGAAGAAAAAGAAAGTCTTGGTTGACAGTTTCCATAATTTATGGTTTGTATTTTTATTTTAATTTAAATCTGTGCATTATTGTTGATTTTACTATTAGTTATTTTGCAGTTGTTATTTTATATTACAATATTATTGCAATGATGCATTTGTTATTTATAAAACTCAGATTATTTCTACAATTTCATTATACTGTTATAATAATCTATGTTGTTCCTATTTATGTTATTTTTCTCTTTTTGTAATAGTTAATAATTATAGGTATCTATACGAGGTTTAAGATTTAAATACAATGCGTTTATTGTGCTAAAAAGAAACACAGTTACACATATTGTGTAGTGTCTTTTAATCAACATTATTTTGTAGAAGTTTATATTTATAATTTTTACAGATATATTCTGGTTAAAGAAACTTATGAAAATAGAGGGATTTCCTGCTAAACATTCCTATAAATATTTTAACAGTTGAAAGTAAATAATTATATTCCTATACTTCTTGAATTGATTTACTCATCATAATTATTTTCACCTATTGTACTAGAGTACTACCTTCTTGAAGGTGTGGAAAAACACAGTCAAGTATTTTTATCCATCAGTAAATTTACACTAAACCTAAATCATTTATTCTAATACATAATTGAAACAAAACTTATAAATCTTAGATCAGTAAAAGATTTAACTAACTAAAAAAATAGTCATATAGATGCATCAAATCCTAAATTTATACATTCCGTATTTCTATACTTGCATAGAGAAATTAGAAATGACATGTAGAACCCAGCTGTATAGTAGAGGAGACAACAACTTAAGGAGCCTGTTCCTCCCTACCAACTCCTGAAGACAGCTGATCTGCAAATATTAGGACCCCTGAGTCTGTCTACTCGTCCACCTGGTTGAAAGCACTAGGTGAGAGAATAGGTTTAGAAACCTCTGCAACTCCACAAAGTAATCCGTAGTAATATTTCTACCTGTAGCAGTAATAACTCAGCTCAAAACAGCTGCACTAGTTTAGTAAATCAACACTTTCCACTCAAACACTTCTTCCTATCCCGTCCATCAAATTTTCTTGAGCTACAATTTCACTTAGAAATTTCACAAGTAAAAGAATGAGCAGCCTCAACTGAATTCAATGGGTAGTTTTATCAGCATGCTTAGGTCTTTTGGGTCAGTTTTCACTTAATGAGCCACCTGCTCTTGTTCCACTTTATTGGGGAACATGACCACAAAAATAGGGAAGTTGCCTCCTGCAACAGCTAGAAGTAGTTTGAGGTTGCTGCCAAGTCTCAATCTGCTCTCAACCCAACCTATTCCACCAAGTGACCATTAAACACTCATTTAACAACATCCTTAAGCTGTTGTCTCACCTTTTATTTATTAATTAATAAAATATTCATCAATTAAATGCAATTATCCTTGACCTCACTTGGTCAATAATTACAAACTTTATAACAAAAATTAAAACATAATGTCTCCTAAAACATAAAATGTTTTTGCAATTTGGGGTATGTGACAACTATATTCTTCATTAGATGTTGTGAGACCTAATTATGGCATGGCTACAATGGTTAAGATTTTGAATTGAATATTGATGATATCAAATTTTGAGGAAGGAAGTTTAGTCATAGTTATTGATGGTCCTCAATTTTCTCCAAGATGTTTGTCTCAAGAGGGAATGGTAGACTCTTCAAAATCAACTTGGATGGAAATGCATTGATCTAGTTTGGAGGATAACAGGTTGAGAATTGTAAATTTGACTTGTCATTCGAAAAAGTTCATGATCCATCAAGTGGTTACTCCACAATAGCATGGATCTTGATCGAGACAAGGTTAAGAGTATAATTACCTTGAAAGGACATATGTATACCCACTATGTATACATATTCTAAGGTATAGGGTTTATTGGTGCTAAAATGGACTAGGAATCATTGTGTGGAGGTGTTTGATCCACCCAGTAGTTGGAATTGTTTGTCGACTTTGACAGGTTTAACATTGAATTCGAACAAGTACGAACCTCTACAGGTTCAACACCTCAACATGCACCGTCAACACCATCGATCGACACAACTACGACATATTGTCTATCTATCTTCCATTCGTCTGTAACGGTTGAGCTTCTGAACCATTCCAACTTCTCTTGTAAATGAACGTAATGGATAGACAACCCAAGCATTCTCAACACTGTATTTAAGAATGTACATTATTTTAATATAGAAGCAGAGTAATGTGCATAATAAAACAATAATGAAGTAACATAGACTATTTCAAATTCTTTCATTTTGTTTGTGTGTGTAGAGTATTTCCTGCTTTCTTTATTCTTATTATGCATCCTCCATAACAATACTCAATTCATTCAATCAAGCTGTTGTCCTCGACATGTGCCTAGACACCCAGATCATTGGTATCAGAGAAGATTCAGAGTTTGTTCATTCTTAAGTCATGTGTAGAAACTTCTATCGAGGTTACCTAACTTATGCCTATTCAAACACACTCACAAACTCCTCAATCCAAGTAGACACTACATTTGAATTCAAAATATCTATATACTCACACCACTAGATCGAAGATGGTCGAAGAAACATAAAATAGACATGTAACTGACGAGACAGAGTAACTCATAGAGAAAGCATTGTATCTATAGCTAACTGAAATGTTTATCCACTTCAATGAGATTCTCATGCAATTTGCCTCGACATCAGGAGGATTCTCGATGAGATTCGACTCCCATAAAACCAGTCCATTCAAAGTGAAAAATAACTTGGACATATCGAATATTATAACTCTGTGAACCAACTCTCAGAAGCTTAAAATATCATCGTTGCATCCTTAAAGATTCCAACCATTGTGCACTGTTGGTGGGAGAACCTATCGAAAAACTTGGAGAAATATGGAGACCCCTTAGATACATGGGAGAAAATTTTCAAGTACGCCAGGAAGGAGTTCTACTCACCCAAGTACATTGAACAACAGTATAAGAAGTGGTAGAAACTAAGGCAATGGAAATACCAGTATGTGTAGAATTACACTGATGAGTTCAATTGACTCATGGTGAGACTTTACATTCAGGAAGAAGAGAAATTGATTGTTTTAAAGTACGTTAGTGGATTGTCCCCATACATTAAGCAAGAGATGGAGTTTCTCACTGTTAGTATGCTTGTGGATGCATTCCACTATGTCAGTAAGCTTGAATATAAACATAAAGGAAAAACATGTTTCACGACCAAGCCGACAGGTCGAACATCTGACAGGAAGTCACCAACCGTCTCCAATAAGTCAAGATACCCTTCTCAGCTGACCCTGCTAAAGTAAGACCATGGAAAAACACACTCTTAGAAAGACAAAAGGGAACGTAGCAAACAACCCCCTATAGGGAAATGGTGTGATTAACATAATTCACCATGGCCTGATACGTCTGAATGCAAGGCTCAGAAGACATTTTTGGAAAAATTGTCGACCTCCAATTTGTCTGACAAAACCCTGGTAGAATATAACCCAAAAGCATCGACCCTTTTGACATTGACATCGACCACTACGACAGCCTTGACTTTCATCGACGAGGAGGAATGAGAGCACCTCTTCCATACACATATATGGCTTCAAAACAATCCATTGCATTTGATTGTGTATAATGGAACCCAAAATAACTTTGTTTATGAAGATATCATGAAGAAACTAGGTCTTGTGACCATTCCACATCCTCATCCTTGTAATATCGATTAGATGTAGGATGGATAGGAACTAAGGATCACCTGACAATGCAGACTCACCTACTTCATAAAGCCTTTTGAAGATGAAGTACTTTGTGGTGTGGCACCACTTTCCTTAGCCAATGTGCTGTTTGGGAAACCTTACTTATGGGATCGACATGGAAGTTATCAGTCACGACCTTAGAAGGTGATTTTCAAAATACAAAACTAGTTGTATGGTATACCAGAGTGACGACCTACACCAATAGTTGCAATGATATATGCTAAACAGACAAAGAAGCTCATCAATCATGCTCAAAGATTCACATTGATCATGATTAAGCCTCAACATTCCAGGAAGTTTGTAACAACTAGTCGACTCATCGACCAGTGGATATCCTGATAGAAGAATTAGATCGATAATATTCTTGATGAATAATAGAACGCATTTCAAGAGCCAGATGGAGTACCTCTACATTTCCAGGTAAACCACTCCATTTAACTTGTTCCTGGTTCTTCATTACCTAACGCATATGTTTACAGAAGATCCATTATCTATAATGAAGCCTATTCACAGACAAATTCAATATTTGATCAACAAAGGTCACATCTGACCCATCTACTCTCCTTGTGGAAGTCTAGTCGTCCTTGTTCCAAAGAAAGATGGGACTTGGCACATGTGCATCGACTATCAGGCTCTCAACAAGATTTCGGTAAAGAATATATACCATTTTCTAAGGATAAATGAACTAATCGACTGTCTAAAAGGTGCTAAATTATTTACTCTACTCGACCTAAAGTTAGGATATCATCAAATTCCGATTGAGCCCATCGATGTATGGAAAATTGCTTTCAAAACCAAGGAATGATTGTTTGAATGGTTAGTCATGCCTTTCGGCTTAACCAATGCACCCGTGACTTTCACGCGATATATGGACACCATTCTTTGACCTTTCATCAGCAAGTGTGTCATTGTCTACCTAGATGATATCTTGATTTTCAATTGATCACTGGAAGAACATGTCTGACAGTTATGACAAATCCTTGACACTCTTCGACAACATTAACTCTATTTGAACATGGAAAAATGCTCATTTGCAATGAACATTATCAAATATTTTGGGTATGTAATCGACTCTATAGGAATGAACGTAGTTCCAAAGTACAAATCCTTAAATATTGTCCCATTCCTCAAAACATTCATGAGCTAATACGTTTTCATGTTTTGGTGAATTTTTATCGACGATTCATACTCGACTTCAGTCACATAACTTGGACTTTGAATTAGTTAACTAAGGGAAATGGGAAAATTGTCTTCAAATGGACACCAAGACAACAAAAAGATTTTGAGCAGATTAAACACAAGATTTGTACTGCACCAGTACTTGTGTTAGCTGATTGTCATTAACCTTTTGAGATTGAGATGAACGCATCAGACTATGTTATAGGCGAGATGATCACTCAGCCTACTTACCTAGTCACTTTTAATTCTGAAACTTTCAACGACACCATTAGAAGGTATTTGACATATGAAAAGGAGCTATATTCCATTGTGCAATACCTTAAGAAATGAAGACATTATATTATTGGGAAAGAGATGGTCATTCTTTATGACCATAATCCTTTACAGCTTTCCCCATCCCAGTTGAAGTTACAAACAACTCGACAACTCAAGTGGATTAATTACCTGCAACAATTTCAGTTGGTAATTAAGTATCAGAAAGGTAAAGCCAATGCCGCAACCAACTATCTTAGTCGACCACCCATTACTCTACTTTTTACAGTAATGAGTATGTAGGGATATGAAACAACTACTTGGACTCAACTGTATTTGGTAGAATGCAACTTTTCTACAATTTATCAATAGCTTCAAATCGAACCAATGTCCACTCCAAACTACTTCCTGAAAGATACCTTTCTATACAAGCTTGCACAAATTTGTGTACTGATAGGCGAGCACCAACAGAAGCTCAATTGGGATGTGCACTACAGATAGACTACATGATACTTTGGAGTAGTGAAGACCCTTTCCATCCTACAAAAGTATTTTATTGGCCTTCACTTAGATTTGACGTCAATAGGTACATTCAATCATGTGTGGTTTGTACCATTCTAAACTGTCAAGTCAACGACAAGGTTTTTACAAACCTTTTCTTGTTCTTAGTCGACCATGGGAGTATATTTCTATGGACTACATGACGGGATATCCTACTACCAAACATCAGCATGACACGATATCAGTAGTAGTCGATAGATTTTCCAAGATGGCTATTCTCATTCCATGCAAGAAGACTACGAAAATGCAACATACTTCCCAACTCTTCTTCGAACATGTCTAGAAACATTATGGCTTACCGACGACTATCATTTTTGACCAAGATTCCATATTTGTCAACATATTTCGGAAGAATCTATCTTTGGCAATAGCTCAACATGAGACTCTCCTTATCAAAAACTTTTCGTCATCATATAGACGAATAAATGGAAGTTGTGAATCGCTTAGTAGTACAACTGCTCTGCATGTACAACCAAAAGCATCACTAGACATTGGATAAATTTATACCATATACAAAACACAATTACAATCATGGTAAGCACAACTATACGGGAAATAGTCCGTTCGATATCTGCTATGGATTTCAACCCTCAGTGCTAATCCATTTGATTAGTTCATAGACATAGTCGAACAACACTGACTCTGACTGATGAGAAGTTGAAAAAGAAATGAAGTTTTGAGATAAAATATAGAACATCTAGAAATAAGAACATGAAATGTTGCAATGAGCTAATGTGAAATCTAAGGCTCGACATGATAGGCATCACATTACTCATTCATTTCAAATTGGGGATCACATCTAGTTGTATCTCAAGAAGGAACACTTCAGTAGTCCATATAGGAAGCTGAAGGCTTTGCGATATGGTCCATACAATATTCTTAAGTAGATTGGAGAGAATGCTTTCCAGCTCTACATTCCTTCATTCTTGGGTCTTCATCCAGTATTTAATGTGGATCTACTTCGACCATACCACACACCACTGTTGGAACATAACGAATTGCAGACAACAAGAACTTGAAGACATCCATCCATATGTTTAGGAGCCTCTTCCTTGCGACACCATTGTGGTACGACACATACTCCATACAAGGAGTAACACAATTTCCTTATTTCAGGAGGTTAAATCTAGACATCTCCTAGTACAAGAAAAGTGGTCCTCTACTACTGAACTCACCAACAAGTTTCCCAATCTGTACAAGAAAACAATGGGGACCATTGTTTCTTAAGGAAAGAGGTATGATCCACCCAGTAGTTGGCATTATTTGTTGACTTCGACAAGTTCAACATCAACTTCGAGCAAGTACTAACATCGACATGACCTCGATAGGTCAACACCTCAACATGCATCGTTGACACGAATATGACATATTGTCTCTCAGTCTTCTAGTCGTCTGTAATAGTTGAACTTATGAACCATTCCAACTTCTCTTGTAACTGAATATAATGGGAAGACAACCTAAGCGTTCTCAACACTCTTTTTAAGCATATACATTACTGTAATATAGAAGCAAAGTAATGTGCATAATACGACAGTAATGAAGCACTACAAATTTTTTTGGAATTAGCGTTCCTTTTTAGTGTAATTTTTTTTACATTGAGTGGTCAAACTAGACACTAAATGAGACACGTCATGGAATAAATTTAAAGAGTTTTACAAAATGTATTTTTTTGCTTCTTAGATAGCATCCTTTATGATGTCCAAAATAGCATATATTTTTTTTCTTTCAGAATAGTGTCCAACGTTGCTTCCTAAACAACGTCGAGGTTTGCTTCCTAAACAACGTCCTATTTTTCTTCCTAGCGAGTGTCCACTTTTTCTTCTTAAATGACATTCCCATTAGTGCCATATTTGCATCCTTAATAGCACCATGTTAGCATCCAATATTGCATCCATTTTTTCTACCACTTTATCTTTTATTGCACCATGTTTTACTTTCTAATATGTGCCAATTTTTGCTTCCTTTTTTGCATCGTGTTTTTCTACCGAAATGACGCCAAATATTTCTTGTATTGCTGCACCATATTTTTCTTCCTATGTAGCGCCATGTTTTTCATCCAAAGTAACGTCTTATTTTTCTACCATATCAATGCCATGTTTGGATTCATTGTTAGCGCCACGTGTTGCATCCTTTTTAATGCCTAATGTCATGTCTTATTTTGCTACCATATCAACGCTATGTTTGGCTTCATCATTAGCGCCACATGTTGCATGCTTTTTAATTCCTAGTTTCACATTTCTCATTTTTTGTCACTAATTTAGTCATTTTTAGTAATTTTATATACGAATTTAGGTCATTTTGTTTGGTCACTTATCCCTCATTGTTTGGTCATTTATCTCTTATATTTTGGTTACTACTTTAGTTTTTTTTAATTGATATTATAATATCATCATGGCATGGAGGAACCGAACCGCCAACCTTCTACTTGTAAGGCGGGCGCTCTTCCATTGAGATAGAGCCCTTTAAGAATTTGGGAACCTAACTTACAGAGTCCTCTATAACGGTAAAAGCGATCAATACACAACTTTGAGTATCTAATGGTCGGAAAATGATGATAGATTGTATAAGTTCAAAATATATGATCAAGAAGGTTATGAAATCCATAAACCTTTTCTAGGAATTTTGAACAAAACTAAAAAAATGGCTTAATGGGATTGCAAAAATCACTATTCCCTAGCAACCGTAAGTGTATCACTATATGAGACCTATCAACAACAATAATCTTAGTGTGGATACCAATGATATAGTAAATAAGCATGATTATCCTAGATCCATCTATAAGTGGAGAAATAACATGGAGAATCAAAAGAGGATGATCAACCCAATAGTTGGTGCTTCACATGGATCCTATCCACCATGGGATGAGAAAAGTTCCTTCTTCCATCAAGCTAATGAGTATCCACAAGGACAAATGGTTAGGATAGATTGTGATGCCAATTCATAATGTTTATTTTCTTCCCATGGTGATGTTGCAGTGCTTGCACTAGGAGATCTACATTATCCCCAACAACATTGGATATAAGCATATTCATGGGGCCATAGAGTATAGGGTGAGGCTGCCTTTTTATCTTTATCTTTGGAAAACCAGGCATGATTTGAAACATTGGGAGAAGGAATAGAATCAAATATTATTAAACTTATTATTATTTTTTATAGTTTTGAAATTTAGGTTAGAGTTATTTAATATTTAATTATTCTATTAAAGTGTTGTATGTCAAATCCAAATTGAAAACAAAATTGCTTTTCTCCCTTATATTGAATTGTAAAAAATGAAGCTCTTTAGACTAAGAGTAATTTAAAAAATCCTAAAAAAAATCATTTGTCATTTATAAAAGACAACAATTATTACTAAACCTTAAAAAAAAAGTTAAAAAAGCCATCATGCTCCTCTACTTTCCAGTATTGTACTTTTCCTATTATATGAACATAGATGTTAATTATGAAAAAGATTCAAGATTGGATACCCATTATCCTTTGGTATGTAAAGATGAAAATAAACAAAAGAATAATTCAAAAAATACTTTTAAAAAAGGTAAAAGGTTTATATTATTTGTCATTTATGAAATTATGAAAAACAAAAAATATTATAAATTTTAAAATATTTTTTTTTCAAAAACCCATCAATCTCATCTACTTCCAACTACTGTATTTTTCATATTATATGAAGATGGAGGTTAATTATAAAAAAGATTCAAGATTCAACACCCATTATCTTTTGACATCGAGGATGAAAATCACCTCTATTATTATTGGCACTCCTTTATTCATTGATATAGTATACCGTTCCACAACACTAAGTCCATCACATAAATTATGCCAAGATAATCCTACTAGTGTATTAACATATACACCATTTAAAGTGTCAATGAATGAATTGTTCTAATAAAATCTTGAACAACTTGTTTTTTAAATCTCCACTTTATTTTATGTGTTATGTGCATTTTCCATCCTTTGCGATATGATAATTGATATCACATTTAATGCCTATTCCTAAATTTGTTTAGATCCCATACTAGCGATAATGTCATGTCCTTTGTTGTGTTTTCCTTTGCTTTTGGATTTGTTATAATTCTATAAAAGTATCTAAAATGTTAATTCATACTTAAATTTTTTTAAGGTAATGCTATATGTTTTCCTATTATAAGTCATGACATGGTTATAACATTGATACTTAATATTCTATTATTGTTTGAGAACATTTGTTGGCATCCCCGTTATTGCAATAGACACCTAGTGGAAGCAAATAAGATAATTAATACTTACGATGATCTTGTACAAGCTTAGTTAAGCTCATCATAAGGATAATTCATATTTTATATTTTTTTCACACAAAACTATTTAATTATTTTGCTCGGTATTAAAAACAACTATTAAGATTACTAATAACTTGTATGTTCTTAATTAAGTTTAAAAATGAACTTGCACAAAATAGGCCTTGCCAACATCACAAAAATTAAAATTGAGATTACATCAATGACAATTGTGATTATGTTCATTCAATTTTTTGCACAATCAATTCCTCACTTCTCTAATGATTCCCCTTACCCCAATTCTATTTATCTTTATCTCTCACATTGTTTCATGTTATTTTTGTTGTTTCTAGCAACATTAGCATTAGTGTCGCAATGATTTAAGTGTCAAATATTTGAGAGTGTTCCATAAGTCTCTTTCCTCTACCTCATCTGAATCCCAAGATCAATGACACATGTCCTTTAGAAACTTAATGTTTGGAGCAACAATTTTGATTCATAGTTGGGATTGTTAAGAAAGATATGGATAGGGTAAACATGTTAAATGTCATCATCAAGATTATGCAGTAGGGTTTATGCTCTAACATCCATTATGCCACACAATTTTTATAGATTGAGAGCTAAAGTGAGTAATTAACATCCTCAATAAGAATAACATATTGGGTGGTCTTGATGATAAATTCCGCTTAGCTTTGTTTTTGTCGACCTTGGAAAATTTCAATAATAGACATATTCAGTGTTCGCATCAATAACAAGAAATAGATGCAATCATGCTAGATTTGTGTATTCCTGGTGCCCTATAAATAAAGTAGGATCTCTTCATGGATCTTACATAATTTTGCTAAAAAAAAATACCACCCTTTCCATAGAACTCAAGGTCTACCATAATTTCGTCTTTTCTAATGATATTTACAATGAGCATGACTACTATGGTTAAGCATGATCATGATATGATTGAGATATGAATCCAAGATGCAATCCTCACTCATCATATGGATACACAAAACATATCATTTCCACATCATTTCTTAGATGGGTGTCAGAAAAATGTTTGATTATGACATTGTGTTGAAGCTTTACCTTGTTAATTTTAACACTTCGAAATTTCTCTAAAGAAAACAAGCATTGTTCAGTGATTATGAATTTTATTTTTAGTTTTAATGTACTTATGACCCATCATAGGTTTATATTTTAAATAACAAATTATTTATTATTACTTTCTATTGAAATTACAAATCAATATTTGGTGGTTCATTAACTTTTAACATTGCAAAACATTGGAACCTAGCAATATTTAATTTATAATAATTTTTTCTTGAAATGTGTACCTTGTTTTCTCTTGTCAAATAAAGTACAACTACCTCTAGAATTTTTCACCATGGAAGGGTTGGATAGAAATATATCCTTCAACTTGATAGTGATACCCTTCAAATTTGATCACTACTTATCAAATAGAAATTGAATGTCATGAATTTTTATTAGGGTTTTGATAGATCAAGGCTACGATCATGACCAGTGTTTTGATAGTTCATGCAGTGGGATTCGATCACTTTTGTTAATAGGATTCTTGATCCACTCATGTTAAATATTGGGCATGTAGGAAAATATAAATGAAATACCTATAGTTGAATTAGTTTCTCATTGAGCCACCCATGGAGGATATGGGTCTAATTATCCATTGCTTAACTGACCATGAGCAGAAGCATGAGGTCAAGCTCCTGCACAAATTTACCGTAGATACTTGAATTCATATTCATGATTATGGTTTTGTATACTAATAGATATTGTTGTTTCTCATGCTCCACCTTTTGGTCTATGAAAGGAAAGACCCTTTTGTACTCAATTTTGTGACGATGAGCATAGATTATATGGACATAAGAATCAATGACTATGATAAACGTTGAGACTATTCGAGTGATAAACAACGGAAAAAACTTGGTTTTGGCTCTAAACATGGAGAAACATGGAATATTATTCTAAACATAGTTTATAGGATTGACAATAGACCATGGTAGGCCTTTAAAGAGTGGAATTTTGTTGTTAAATCTCATAGAGTATACAACCATCCAAATTTCACATGATTTGTAGTGGGAAAGGGATTTTTTCTAACAAGCAACTAATCCCAAAAATTCATCGAATTTTGTTTTGTATAAAGGAGGCCGGATTTGTATTTTATGCATATATGCATTCCATGAGATCCATATGTTTAAGGTTCCATTACATCTATTTTTAGGTTTAAATGAGTTTTCATGGTTGGGTTTTTTTTTTGTGACCGCTTTCAAAACCCTGAATTCCATTGCTTCATTTATGTTATTATACAATTTATCTGATGTCTGGTATATTAAAAACAACAAGATGAATGCACACATCAAAATTGTGATTATGATATTTTGAATTAGGGTTTCCTTAGGATGGTTAATTACATTCAATTGGAATACTACTAAAAAAAATTACCAAAGGGGTGGACATTTGGTACTACCATGAAAATGGCTCTCTAGATCAATTCAAAGAGGGTGAAATGGGAGAAAGGGAATGAAAAGGGGTTTCATAATTTTTTGTTATGATGACAAATTATATGGGATCTGATTACTATATTCTTCATCAAATGTTGTGAGACCTAATTATGGCATGGCTACAATGGTTAAGATTTGAATTGAATATTTATGATATCACATTTTGAGGAAGGAAGTTTAGTCATAGTTATTGATGGTACTCAATTGTCTCCAAGATGTTTGTCTCAAGAGGGAATGGTAGACTCTTCAAAATCAACCTGGATGGAAATGCATTCATCTAGTTTGGAGGATAACAGGTTGAGAATTTTAAATTTGACTTGTCATTTGAAAAAGTTCATGATCCATCAAGTGGTTACTCCACAGTAGCGTGGATCTTGCTCAAGCCAAGGTTCAGAGTATAAATACATTGAAAGGACATATGTATACCCACTATGTGTACATATTCCAAGGAATAGGGTTTATTGGTGCTAAAATGGACTAGGAATCATTGTGTGGAGGTGTTTGATCCACCCAGCAGTTGGAATTGTTTGTCAACTTCAACATGCTCAACATCGACTTCTAACAAGTATGAACCTCGAGATGAACTCGACAGGTTCAAAACCTCAACATGCATCGTCAACACTAGCGATCAACACAACTACGTCATATTGTCTCTATGTCTTCCATTAATATGTGATGGTTGAACTTCTGAACCATTTCAACTTCTCTTGTAACTGAACGTAACGGACAAACAACCCAAGCGTTCTCAACACTCTTTTTAAGCATGTACATTATTGTAATATAGAAGTAGAGTAATGTGCATAATACAACAGTAATGAAGTAACATAGACTGGTTCAAATTATTGCATTTTGTTTGTGTATGTTTTGTGTGTGTAGATTATTTCCTGCTTTGTTTATTCTTATTATGCATCCTCCATAATAGTACTCGATTCATTTAATCAAGCTGTTGTCCTCAACGTGCCCATAGGAACCCAGATCATTGGTATCAGAGTATATTCAAATATTGGTCATGCTTATGTCATGTGTAGACACTTCTATCGAGGTTACCTGACTTATTCCTGTTCAAACAAACTCACAAACTCATCAATCCAAGAAGACACTACCTTCGAATTCAAAATATGTATATACTCACACCACTAGATCGAAGATGGTCGTAGAAACATAAAATAGACATGTAACTGACGAGACAAAGAAACTTAGAGATAAAGCATTGGATCGATAACTAATCGAAATGTTCTCCTAGTTCAATGAGATTCTCACACAATTCACCTCGACATCAGGAGGATTCTCGACGAGATATGACTCCAATAAAATCAGTCCATTCAAAGTGAAAAAGAACTTGGACATATCAAATCCTATTACTTTGTGAATGAAATCTCAGAAACTTAAAAGATCTGCATTGCATCCTTAAATATTACAACCATTGTGCAGTACTGGTGGGACAACCTATTGAAAAAGATGGAGAAACATGCAGACCCCTTAGATACATGGGAGAAATTTGTTGAGTACATCAGGAAGGAGTTCTACTTGCCCAAGTACATTGAAAAAAAATATAGGAAGTGGTAGAAACTAAGCAAATGGAAATACTCGTATGTGCAGAGTTACATCGACAAGTTCGATCGACCCATGGTGAGACTTGACATTGAAGAAGAGGATAAATTGCTTGTTTTAAAGTACATCAGCGGATTGTCCCCATACATTCAACAAGAGATGGAGTTTCTGACTGTTAGTATGCTCGCGGATGTATTCCACTATGTTAGTAAGCGTGAAGCTAAACATAAATGAAAAACATGTTTCACGACCAAGCCGATAGGTCGAACATCCGATAAGAAGTCACCAGTCGTCTCCAATAAGTCAAGACATCCTTCTCAACCGACCCCGTTAGAGTAATACCATGGAAAAAAGAACTTTGAGAAAGACAAAAGGGAATGTAGAAAACAACCCCCTACCAGGAAATGGTGTGATTACCATAATTCACCATGGCCTTATACGTCGGAATGCAAGGCTCAGAAGACATTTTTGGAAAAATTGTCAACCTCCAATTTGTCTGACAAAACCCTGGTAGAATCTAACCCAGAAGCATCAACCCTTTTGACATTGACATCGACCACTCTGACAGCCTAGACTTTCATCGACGAGGAGGAACGAGTGCGCCTATTCCATAAAAATATATGGATTCAAAACAATCCATTGCATTTGATTGTGTATAATGACAGGAAATAGAACTTTATTGATGAATATCTCATGAAGAAACTAGGTCTTGTCACCACTCCACATCCTTAGTGTTATAATATTGATTGGATGAAGGCTGGAAAGGAACTAACGATCAACCGACAATGCAGACTCACCTAATTCATTAAGCCTTTTGAAGATGAAGTACTTTGTGATGTAACACCACTTTCCGTAGCCGACGCCTTGTTTGGGAAACCTTACTGTTATAACTGATTTTACCACTCCAGGTGAATCACTCTGGTATGGCCTTCCCCTGTCCCTCTGCAGACTCCTTAGACCCCTTGGACCATTTTTTTTCCTTTGATGTTTCCTATACCATCCCTATAAACATGCGAAATTTGCTATATGCGACTTTTAAACCCCTTATCGTATATATACGCAGGTTTGACCCCTAAAACCACGTACATCATGATGTGTACAAAATCCAAATCCTTTTGGAGTTTTCCTTGACATGGATCCGACTCACTTGACTCCTGGCCTTCCATATTCCTTGAGATCGCTCGGATTCAACCTTTCATTACCCCTTTGAAAAGCTATATAAGGAACTCTATGGTACATTGAAGGCATATGAGAGAATTGAGAGCAAAGAAAATATAGTCTATTGTTTCTAGAACTTGTGCTTGAGTCTGCATCCCTTTGTCCCTTGGAGCACTTTTGTGTTCTTCCCAAGCTTTCCTTTTGCTTGTGAACTTGCTATCGAGAGATGGAGGATTGAGGTGATGGAGGCCCAAGTGGGGGATTCAGTTTCTTCAATTCACAAACGTGCCGATAGAGGTTGTATCCATTGTAATCTTTAATTTATATTAATAGAAATATCTTTTCCTGTTCAATAATGTATGTTTGAATGAATATTTTATCCATGGGATGTTTTCAAATGCTTATACATTATTGATTATATATGCTAGAATAGATCTAACACAAATATATATAGTATGCTTGTATTGTTTACTTGTTGTTGAGGAGGTAATCTATCAATTCAAGTTGAAGTTGGAAATCCCAATGGGGATCTACTTCAACCGTCCAGAATAAGGTATGAGGTCTGATCCTTTAGTGTTAGATATTTAATTTCTATTGCATATTGGAAAGGATTAATTTTTGGAGTCAAGATGTCTGTTGTGGTACCCCAAGCCATAGGAATTTCTCTCTGTAACAGAATTGGCAACTCCAATGGGGAGTTCCTAGTATTTTTCCTTTGGGGGTTTTCTATCGGCATTCAGTGACTTTAAATTGCTCTTTCTCTCTTGTTTCTGTGTTGGGTTTGGGGGCATGTTTTCTTGGTAGTGTCTGGTTGGTGTGAATTTTGTCTCAGCTTGTCTGTTTGCCTTGATTTTTATGCACCTTTCTTCGTGTACGTGAGTTTTGAACTCACAGTCGCGTATACACGCGGTTTTCTCGGCCATTTCTGCGTATACACGTGGGTTTACTACGAACAGTCACGTATGCCCTTAGTTTTTCCTTTTAGAGGAAGTTGAATGGTTGTTGGGTGAGTTGTGATGATTGCTGGGTGAGTTGTGATGATTGCTGAGTCTCCTTTGATACTACCAGAATCTGTATACACCTCCGTTTCTGACCAGAGACGTTTTTTAGGGTAATTTTTTTTTTAAAGAATGTTCTTGTCATTGCATTTTTTATTTTTTGTTTTGGGATTAGTGCATTAGACTTCTTTTACCTTAGTGCTTTGCTTGAGTGCTGCTTGAGTGTGCTTGCAGAGTCTGGGGGTTGTAGAATCATTCTTTTGCTTTTTATATCTCATTTTATTTCAAAAAATCCAAAAATATTTGCTTATCATCATGCATTGCATTTTGCATTTTGCATAGTACTTGCACTAGATTTGCTTTGGAGTATTAGTCAGGATTTCATATAGGAAATCTTGCATTTATCATTTGAAGAAAATTGTGCATTACATGTAGTAGCATACCCTGTTTTCATGGACAAAATGCATTTGCATTGATTGTTAGGTGTGCATTTTACTTCATGTTGTGTCATAACACCATTAGTTGCACAGCCATATCCCTCTTTTGAGTAATAAAGCCAATTAAAATCAACGCTTAATTAAAATGAACTACACTATTTTATTTGATAGGGTTCACCAACAAGATTAGGTTTTAGGGTCTTGGAATAGTTCATTGTGAGTAAATTCTCCAAGACCACTAAACAACAACATGTATGTGTCTGTCCAGGTGAGTGTGTGAAATCCTTGGTATAACCCGTGTTTCTCAGGATCCTCCTCTCAAAAGGGAGTTAAGCATGAGGTAGTCTGAGTGGTTATTGATTGGGATGACCCCTAGTCATAACTGAGTAGCACCAGAGATATTTCTAGGATTGTGTTCGTATCTGGGGGCTTTTTCGAGAGTTTCGGGCTTTGCTACCCTACCCATATGGTCAATCCCACCTGCGACTGTCCGCCTGAGCATTGATTATATTGAGGTGACCTTAGTGGCCTTACCTAAGATATCGAGGGGGTACTTTGCAGGGGTTATTCTGCAGGTGTCCCGACCAGGTTGGGGTCAGACAGCACAGTTGCTTTACGCGTTGAAGCTAAGGGCCACAATAATTGGTTACATACCTCTGCTTGTTGTGTATGGGAGTCTCAAGCCTCTCCTAGGAGAGACATACTTGCTTCATTCAGGAGCTCACTTATCCTACCCTTGATTTCTTGTACTTGGCTTTAGATTTTATTGGTGATTGCTCTGTGCATGTTAGCTTGCCTAGGGTTTGCGTAGATAGAGAGTCTTTTATATTTTTTGAGTCATTGTGGATTCGGGTGCGGCTCCTCGCCATTCTCATCGTTTAGCAGGACTTCCGCCTTCTACATCTCCTCCTCCTTTGGGAGTGAGAAATAGACAGTCCAGGCGGACTACTTTGCACATTGATTCACACACCATGGGAGACCATATAGAAGGTATTCTTGAACCACCTTCTCCCATTCATGTGGAAGATGGGGAGTTTGCTCCAAACTATGATCCTTCAATCGACTTGACTGAGTTTGGTCCTGTGATTTCTGAGATAGGAACCTTTCATGATAGACCTACTTACTCTAGGGTTGATTCCCCATTGACGCATCGCCGGTATGGAATGCCAGAGGATGACGAGACTCATTTTGAACCCGCGAGCACTAGTTATGGTAGTTATGGTATGTCTGGTTTCCCACACATGATTTGGCATTTCATGTCAAATCTGAGTTTGAGCCTAACACTATGCTTGGGGGCACTCTCATTCCTTACCATGCAGAGAGGTTTGGGAGCACTAGTCACATTGCACCTTCCATCTTGGTGGTGGAAGCTACATCAAATATTCCTCCTAGGTCTAGGGTTAGTGATCCTATTAGGATACTGGATCCGAGATGAGTGACTATAGGGAATAGTACGTACATAATTACATAGATCCCTTCATCCTCTGTCCCTGGTTCTTCGAATGTTCACCCTCCACCTCATTCACATGGTCCTTCAGGTCTAAACGTTGCTACGAGTTATGTCCGTACTGTGGTTACTAGACCGGTGGTGTCTCAGCTTCATGCACCACCCGTTGTTTCGGGAGGTCATGTTCATACTTCTAGAGGTCACATTCCTACTTACGGAATGTATATTCCTACTTCCGGAGTGTATGTTCCTACTTATGGAGTGTCTCATGGGACATCTCATGCGATGAATTATGGACCCTATTATGGGACGTAGTATGGACAAGGTTCTTCACCTTATGGGGGTGGGTATCAACAACCTGCTTACTCTCCAAATTATGGTTTTGTAGCTCTGAATAGTCAAGGTACACCACACTATGGTGCTTCCATGCCACCCTATACGGGTCAAACGGGAGGAGGGAAATATGGCCAAAGCCATGGTGGTAATTAGACCTATGTGAATCAGAACTATCAGGGAGCAGTCCATCGACCTCATCATCCTAGGCTCCCTTTCCTCGCAATGCTGAATCTTCTTGACTTGTCGATATTGACGAACGATCCTATAGCTCATGACCTGGCTTGGCCGGTTGTCCCTACTAAGCTTCCCTCGGACATACTTAAATTCGAGGGCAAACCGGGAGAGGATCCAAGCAAACATGTTACTACCTTTCACCTATGGTGCTCTTCAAATTCCATACACCAGGACTCCATCCGTTTAATGTTGTTTCAACGCACTCTTATAGGGCCTGCCACGAGATGGTATATAGAGCTACCTAGGGGGGCATTCACTTTGTTCGATGACCTAGCGATGACTTTTCTTAACCACTTCCAGCTACCAATACGTTATGACGTTGGTACTGAACTCTTGTCGACATTTCGGCAGGATAAGGCCACACATATCTCGGATCATATCCAAGAGTGGCATAGATGGAAGAGGTTAATTAAAGCCTTTATACCATCGGAATTCCTCCTTTAATGGTTCCTTAAGTCGTTATTGCCGTATATAGCGAAGGATGTTTATACATCCGGAGTGCAAAATGAGGAACAAGCGATTTTTAGGGCGTAGGAACTGGACTTGATTTATGTTCAGTATGGTTTGTTATATGAGATTATTCCCAATGCTCTGCGTTCTAGTTTCGACCCCAAAGTTAAACCTGGACCACATGTCGATGGCATTGTTGGTTGTGCAAGTACTAAACCTACGGATTAGGTTGCAAAACAAGTTATTCAATTCTCAATCAACCAATCTGCTTCGGGACAATCCACGACTTCGTCTCAAACCGCCCAAACGGTGAGTGTACTTTCGGTGCAATTGTCGAACTAGAAGGGTAACCAGCAGCTTGGACGAAATAAAAAGAAGGGTAAGAATAATCGTAAGGGTGGGAATAGGAATGAGAATGCTAATAATAATGACAAGAACACCCGTAATGCTGGGGGGGACAAGCAAGCTAAACATAAGGTTAAATTCCCTTGCAAGTTGTGTAAGGACGATCACCTCACTTACTTGTTCCCTCATATCGATGAAGCCTCGAGATTCTTGGCACAGGGCCCAGCTGTGCTAACTAACCCTTTACCTCACAATCAAAATATGAACTCGAGGACCCATGATCAGTCTGGTGGTGATCAAGATCCGCCAGAGGGTAGTGGTCATGGTTGCATTAACATGGTACGTGCTACGAAAGTTGTGACCCGTGCGAAGGACTATGGTTCGTCACAACCCAGCCCAGGAAAGGAACCAGATCCACCAGGCTCTCCTTTGAGTATTGAGAAACCTGTGGATAAACCTGAAGCTACACCTCACATTCCTAAGGGAGTCCTTAAGCATTTGGGGCACAATCCTAATGCCCGAGCTGCCCAGAACTATTCAGTTGTCGAGGATTTGGGCCACACTCCTTGTACGATGTCTGCATTGGAAGTGCTTTAGAGTTGTCCTTCACAAAGGAAGGATTTACTTTCTGCCCTTGGTGTGAATGATGATGATTCTTCCTCCGTGATTAAATTTGAAACCGTAGGACTTCAGCCTCACTTGCCTTACTATGTGTCTCTTTTGATTCATGTAGAATGTCTTAACATGACCATCAAGCACACAGTGATTGACGAAGGCGCTGCCGCTTCTGTGATGTATTTATCATGTTGGAAGGATTTAGGTTCCCCTGAACTATCTAAATTAGCGACCATGTTAACTGCGTTCGATGGAAGATCGTTTAGGCCACACGGGATCCTCCCTTCCCTTAAGGTCCATTTGGGAGGGAAGACCGTTGCGATAGAGGTCGAGGTGGTTGATGCACCCCTTGACTACAATCTTTTGCTGGGTAGGAATTGGATGTACAGTATTCAAGCCATTGCTTCTTCCCTATTTCACGTTGTATGCTTTCCATTTAACAGGAAGATAGTCACGATTGATCAAATGTCATTCAAGAATACGTCTGTTACCACATCTTCGGGAGCTTCGATCCTGATCATTGAACACTCTCAGCCGGCAACTAGGAGTGTGGGTGTAGGCATGTATCCATCCCTCATGGGAAGCTTTAGTTGTCCTGCACCGATCCTTATGATAGGGTCTAGTTCCGGTGAGGCTTCGATGTCTATGAGATCGGTGTCTTTTCACATGAGTCATATGGAATATCCTTGGATTCTTCCTACATCGAGTACTCTGAGTGAGCCCATTGTGACCAACGTGCTATTGCTTGCAACTATGATATCTTATCAAGCTAATCTCGAGTGTGTTGCAGAGCCCAGTCCTTCCTCTTCACGGACGTAAGAGGAGGACCCTTATGTGCTGCCTGCATGGGCAGTACAGTCTTCTCACGCACATGACTTCCTTGATAGTGTTTTCCATTCAAATGAAGCAATTATTGAGGCCATGTCGGGAGTTGAGCCACCATGGGAGGAACTCCATTATATATTCGACTTTCTTCCCGAGCTTGACCGCTTGGAGCGTTAGGACTTTAGGGTAGTTCTTAGTGATAGAGTTGGTAGTCCTATGGTTCCATTAAGCTCTCTTGGTCTGATGGCTAATGGAAACATGGCAAACATATCTTCAACGATTCCTATCAATATCTCTCGCGATCCTGGTAGGATAGAGAATGTCTATATTGGGGCAGAATGTTCCCATGATGAGATTCAAGGATACACCGAGCTGTTTAAGCAATTCCATGATATCTTTTCTTGGTCTTATGATGAAATGCTAGGTATCAACCCTCGTATTGTCGAACACGAGATTAAGACTTATCCCAACGCTAAGCCTGTTCGACAATGTTTGCATGCGATGAATCCTAGGAAAGCACCCGCGATTAAGGCAGAGATAGAGAAACTGTTGAAAGCCGGTTTTATCTATCCCGTTCCCTTGACGAAGTGGGTTTCAAACCCCATTTTGGTGGATAAGAAGCAGGGAGTGATCTGCATATGTACTGATTTCTGTGATTTGAATAGTGCCTATCCTAAGGACAATTTCCCCACACCATTTATTGATCAGATTTTGGATGAGTGTGCAGGTAGCGAGGTTTTTTCCTTTATGGATGAATTTTCTGGATATAATTAGATATAAATTAAACCTGAGGACCAACATAAGACTATATTTATTTGTCCTTGGGGAACATTTGCATATCAAAAAATTCCTTTTGGCCTTAAGAACGCCGGAGCTGCTTTTCAGCGGGAAATGAACTTGATCTTCCACGATCTCAAGTCAATTATCGAAGTATTTTTGGATGACCTTGCTGCTCATTCTCATATGAGAATGCGTCATTCCTATCACTTGAGATTGGTATTCAAAAGATGCCGCCATTATTTGGTTAGGTTAAATCCTCATAAGTGCATCTTTTGTGTGAAGTCAGGTCACTTGTTAGGATTCATCATTTCTAAAGAGGGTATAAGAGTTGACCCTTTGAAGGTTGAGGCAATACTTTAGTTGTCTCCCCCAAAAAATATTTGTCATCTTCAATGTTTGCAAGGCATGGCAAACTTATTACAAAGATTTGTTGGCAATTTTGCCAATTTGACTAGAGGCTTCATGCTTATTTTGAAGAAGGACACCACCTTTTGTTGGGATGAGTGAGCCCAGGAGTCCTTTGATGTGCTATGCGAGCCCTAGCATCGGCCCCGGTGATTAGTACCCCATACTATAGCTGTGATTTTTTACTTTATGTGGCCACGTCCATGGAGATGATTGGTATGGTTTTGGTTCAAGAGGATGAGGAGCTCCAAGAACATGTCATATACTATCTGAACCGGAACCTTATTGACGCAGAGATTCATTATTCTCATGTTGAGAAGCTTGCTTTAGCTAACGTACATGCGGTTCAACGGTTGAGACATTATATTCTCCTTCGCTAGACCTTGGTTGTAGCCCATGGCAATCCATTTCAATTCGTCCTCACTCAAAGGATAATTGGGGGAAAATATAATAAATGGATTGTCATCTTGCAAGAATTCGATCTCGAATTTGTTTCGGCAAAATCAAAGAAATCGTTAATTTTTGCAGAGCTTATATTGGATTTCCCAAGCAAGGCCAAGGAGTTGGTTTGTGAAGATACGTTTGTCGATGAACACATCTTCTTAATCTCAAATTTAGACCCATGGTATGGGGATATCATTATATATTTACAAACATTGAAGGTCCCTACTCACCTCTCACGGGATGAACGACGACGATTATGTAACGTGTCTAAGAATTACCTCATAGTGGATAACACTTTGTACCACCGTGGGGTAGATTCCATTTTAAGACCTTGTTTAACTCATGAAGAGGCTGAGGTAGTGCTGAATGATTGCCATGGAGGGGCGTGTGGTGGTCATTTATTTGGGATTTCTACAGCCCAAAAAATCTTAAGAGCGGGTTATTTCTGGCCGTCAATTTTAAAGGATTGTGTAGATGCGGTCAAGAGGTGCCACCCTTGCCAGGTGTTTGCACGTAATATGCACTTGAAATTTGCCCTGTTACATCCCATCATCACCCTCGGTCCCTTCACTAAGTTGGGGCTTGATTTTATGGATTGCAACCCAGCTTCAGCTGGGGGGCATCATCATATCATAGTGGCTGTTGATTATTTCACAAAATGGGTTGAGGCTATGCCTACAGTTAAATCCAATGGTGAGATAGCCGCACACTTTGTATTCAACCAGATTACTACTCGGTTCAGAATTCCGAAAGGGCTTGTCACTAACCATGGCTCGCACTTTTAGAATCGTATGATGGAAGAGTTGGCATCAAAGTTAGGGTACAAACAAGAGCATTCTTCCTCTTACTACCCCCAAGCGAATGGACAGGTAGAAGTAGTGAATAAATCACTCAAATCAATTCTCCAATGAACCATCGCACAGAGCAAGAATAATTGGCACATCATGTTATATCCTGCTTTGTGGGCGTATAGAACCACTGTTAAGACTGCCACGGGTTTTTCTCCATATCAACTTGTACATGGAGTGGAGTCGATATTGCTGGTTGAATGCAAGATTCCTTCTTTGAAGCTAGCTGTAGAAATCTTACCAGAAACTTCACCATTGGAGGAGCGTTTGGTCCACCTTGAGCAACTTGATGAGCAGCGTTGAGATGCCTTGGTGGCTCTAGAAGTAAATAAGCGTCGCGTAAAGTTCTAGTATGATAATTCTGTCCATCCAAGGAGGTTTAGTGAGGGAGACTTGGTCCTTTTGTGGGATCAACCGAAAGAACCCCTGGGGGCAGGAAATTTTAACCCCATGTGGCGTGGTCCTTACGTCGTTAAACGTGTGTTAGAGAAGGGTGCTTATGAGTTAGTGGATTATGAGGGAACGACCTTGGCAGAGCCTAGAAATGGGCTCTATCTCAAGAAGTACTATGCATGATTTTCAGCCAAGGTTGGTTATTGTATATTATTGTACAGTTTTGCATAATTAGGTCTTTTTCTTATAGTGATCAGGTTTGTGATTAGTTTTCATTTCTTTTGGTAGATGTCAATGGAATCTTCCACATACATAGGATTCACAGATGGTGCTAGCCGTTACACTCAACACTCAGCCTCTGCTGCTTGGGTGATTTATACTCCTATGGGTCAGGTACTGTCTTTAGGAGGCATATGTTTGCAGCCATCTTCAAACAATGTTGCTGAATATAGTGTCGTTATTGAGCTTCTACAGGATTCCATTTCACATGGTGTTCTCTCTATTGAGGTACGTCTTGATTCGGAGTTAGTAGTGTCACAGCTTAATGGTTTGTACCATGTTAGAGATCTAACGTTATTAAGAATATTCTTACGTGTGAGATTATTAGAATGGCAATTTGACAATATAACATACATACATATTCCAGGAATTAATAATCAAGTTGCTGACTCATATGCTAACTACGTGTTAGATTGGCATTTTTTTCATACACAATAAATTCATCACAAACACAGATTTTTACACATGTAATTAAATAAACTGATCACCATAAATTTTTTATATAACATCCAAAATGTGGTAATACATAGTGTCATGATACAAAAATAGGGCTCTCGAGCCACCAAGATATAATACACGGTAGTACAAAATGTATAACTCCCTGGTATCTAATCCTATGGAGGAGGAGGGGGGTTGTGATCATGGAAGGTCACTACGGCTCTAGCTAGCCGTCGGAATAATCGCACCCATGCTCGTGGTACACCCACCACCTGACGCTGCATAGCCTCAGGAAAGTCCTCTACTTGTGCCATGGGGACCCTGTGTTTTAGCCTCACAAAATTGGTATGAATGCTTTGGAGTGTCCGCTCCACATCCACACCCGTGATATCATCTCCTCTTCTCCTCCATCTGTGACGAGGGAAGCCTTCAGGCCGCTATGGTCCCACATCTGCATACAAATGGTAGATGTCACTATGTATTGTCACACAAAAATATGTCTTTTGATTCCACATAATCAGAAAACACAAAAAATTAAATAACTCAAAAATTTAAAGAGAGGGTCGAGATTCGTTACCTATGTCACCATATGCCGATCCTGGTGGTAGAGGCATGTCCGGGTCCCCCCGAAAATCAATCCTCACATAGGGGTAGTCATCAATGGAAACTATCTATTGTCACCACCACGGAAAGAACTCAGCTGGATAGGGGTTGGACACCCTACCTCCCCCCAGTCTGCGCATCGCATCTGCCCAACGCCATTGGGCTGGCTCTCGAACCCCGTGAAGAGGAACGTCAACTATGGGGTTCAATCCTGGAACACGCTCGAAGAAAAATGTGCTCAATATGCTATTGAACCCAAAGTTCTACACTCTTCCCATCTTACACTCACTGAGATGATGTTTCATGTTGCTTAGTAGCGTAGTGCTCCAGTCGTAAACCGTGGGTCTCATGCACTCCACTGCATAGAACATCAAAGGCTGAGAGGCCTGGTGGAGTGAATCCAAGCCTGCTATCCTGCCCAATGTCAGTAGTATGGCCTTTAGGCCCAGTACCTGTATGGAGTTGGTTGGGATCTAACTCCCCACCTTCTCCATGTCTAGATAGCAGTACATCGCAATGTACTCATCGATAGCCAGGCCACCTCCGGGCACACCGCGAGAACGAAGGTTCACTACTCCCCCCCGTCGAGAAAGTCCAGTAATAAAGTATATGTCCTCCACCTCTATAGTGAGGGACATCCCATCTATCTGGAAGGACTCAGAGTCTGGATCCCAGTAATCCACCAGCATCTGCAATAGTCTTGGTTTGGCCCTCAAGCCACCAAGACACCAAAACTTGTAGAGCCTGCATGCACGTAGAGCTTGTTGAGCCATTAGATCGGTTCTTACTGCCTCCTCTACCTCACCATGTTCACATTCTCTCCATTTTAGGACCATCCTGCACAAAAAATAGCAAGTTTTTCCATTAGATTACTTAAAAAACCTCATGCACAGCCGCATACGCGACTGTTTGCCAAACAGTCACATATGTACACAACTGTGATGG
The DNA here is from genome assembly GCA_001517045.1 of Pseudotsuga menziesii. Taxonomy (NCBI): domain Eukaryota; kingdom Viridiplantae; phylum Streptophyta; class Pinopsida; order Pinales; family Pinaceae; genus Pseudotsuga; species Pseudotsuga menziesii. The sequence continues at coordinate 174,425 of LPNX010084196.1, forward strand.
CATTTTCCATGTATATCCAACCCTATATGTGGAAAAACCCTCAATTTCCATGTGGGCCGCAGCGCCTTTTTTAGAATGGCCTAGACACCTCAAATGACTATGGAATTTGATAAAAATTGCATCAAAATGGAAGAGAAGAGCATGGGTAAGTACCTAGAAGAAATGGTAGTGGATTCCGCCGGCTGGATCTCCTGGAATTCCCTGTTGAAAATCTGAGCTCAATTGGGTAAAAATTTCAAATGTTTTATAATGTTTTGAATTTTTTACTATTTATAGAAATTTTTCAAATTTTTTCAAATTTTTACCCCCTTTCCTATAGTTTGGACAATTTCTAATCATTTTGGACCGTTTTTGACCTAATTCATGATGTAGGAGACCATTTTGAGTGCCGTTTGAGCCGTTGGATTGACCCGTTTGTGTCGATCTCAGGTATCATGTCTAAACTGGCATATAGGTTAGGTTTCATCACCGTTTGCATTTTGCATGACCTTATGACCGTTTCATCATAGCCTTAGGTACGAACCCACTCCATTATGTCACGGAACCTTCTTGCTATTTTAGAAGTGGCATGGTATGAGTGGTAGAGCTTGACCTTACATGGGTACCCTAGTTAGTGCCTTATCTGCATTTGGTGCCCATGCTGACGTTTTATCCTTTAGGGTGTGGGAGTCCGTTGTATAGTACTACCATGACATTTCGCAAGAGCCTCATACTTCTCTTGATCTTTTGTTGGCCTATTTCCCTCAGGACTCCCGTATGTCAAGTTGTAATTGCATTATCATGAGCTTTGCCAACCTTATTGAACTTTATGCTAGCTTCCCCGACATTGCATTTCAGACATATAGCCCGAGCTTGTCTCATGTCTAGCCATGTAGAGCCATTTTATATATCCTTTGCAACTTGATTCCCTTTTTACCGGGAGGGGATTTTCCCTCGGGTGTCAATATCCTACACATGTGTCCTTGCATTGAGCATATGTATGTTACATTGCTTGGAACTAGTTTGTTTTCCCCTATGACACTCGTCTCCTCCTAGTCTGTAACTATACAACAGTTTTATTCTTTTTCAAGCTTTTTAAATATTTGAAAAAGTCCAAACAAATCATAAAACCAAAAAGCCGGATAAGGAAAGATGTTATCTTTAGCAGCTGTCGAGTCGTGTCGCCTTCAAATAGAGCACTATATATCACATCCGTTGGTTGGGTTTATAGTTTGAGTTTAGGAGCTGTACTCGTTTATCTGATTTTATCTCCACCGACTGGTTAAGCTTTCAGTCCCCATGGAGCCTCTGTCAATGCCTCCTATGTCACAGAGATGTCCCAGTTTTTTATTTCGAGTCTATGTTGCCTTTATTCAGTCACCATTCCTTGTTATGCTCTTTTTTGAAGGAAGTTGAAACTTGAGTCAGCCATTCATCAGTTATCTTGACTTTGCATGTCGGCCATTCCCGGTACAGTTACTGGTTCATGCACCTTATGATCGAGTCTTTCCACATTATACAGCTTTGCTGAGTACCTCGTGTTGGATGATGGTGGATGCCTTAATGCCCTCCTTCCAGCAGATTTCATCCCATCGACTTCAGATCATTTATTCTAGGATTGGAATCTAGAGTCATTTTGAGTGCCTTGAGACTTGCAGTCATCAGTGGTAGGTTCTCTCACCATCGATAGTCTTTGGGAATACATCAATGTACCCTGATCGATGGATCCTCTCAAGTGTTTGACCTCAACACATTTATTCACACTTGTTAGTTTGCACTCTAGTACCTTGATTCCCATTTTCATTATCGGTGGGTGATCTCGCGTCTGTTAACGGTATACATCAATGACCTGTAATCAGACGATGGACTAATATGTTCGACCTTGACACCTCTATTCACATAGTAGGACAAGTACTCGTAGCGGTTTGTGTAGAAGATCTTCCAGATTGGTGGCATCTCTTATATGCTACCTCCTAGATCGTGCCAGTGTTCATGAGATTTCAGCTCTCGTGATTTGATTCCAGTATATGTCAGACATTTCCAGCTCTTATGGAGATCTTGATCCATTGTATATCTTCAGCCATTATGGAGATAATGGTCCTTTGTATATATTCATCATGGAGATTTTGATCTATGTATATTGTACGTGGAAATGACCACTTATGTGATATCTTGTATCATGCCTATTCATGGCCATTGTACTCTTATGTATCTAGGACTGCTATATGTATTTGTAGTTATGTGCATAGTTATATCATTGTACTGTGCTGATTGGGTGGCAGGTCTTCCATTTAGGATTCTTCATCACTCCACTTCTGGGATGGACTTATAATGTATTTCGGCCATCGTATGACCCCTCTGACCTCACACATTAGGGGGCGTATGTTATAGCTGATTTTACCACTCCAGGTGAATCACTCTGGTATGGCCTTCCCCTGTCCCTCTGCAAACTCCTTAGACCCCTTAGACCATTTTTTGTCCTTTCATGTTTCCTAGACCATCCCTATAAACATGTGAAATTTTCTATACATGACTTTTAAACCCCTTATCGCGTATATACACGGGTTTGACCCTAAAACCTCGTACATCAGGATGTGTACAAAATCCAAATCCTTTTGGAGTTTTCCTTGACATGGATCCAACTCACTTGACTCCTGGCCTTCCATATTCCTTGAGATCACTTGGATTCGACCTTTCATTACCCCTTTGAAAAGCTATATAAGGGACTCTATGGTACATTGAAGGCATATGAGAGAATTGAGAGCAAAGAAACTATAGTCCATTGTTGCCGGAACTTGTGCTTGATTCTGCATCCCTTTCTCCCTTGGAGCACTTTTGTGTTCTTCCCAAGCTTTCCTTTTGCTTGTGAGATTGCTATCGAGAGATGGAGGATTGAGGTGGTGGAGGTCCGAGTGGGGGATTTAGTTTCTCCGATTCGTAGACGTGATGACAGAGGTTGTATCGATTGTAATATCTGATTTTATATTAATAGAAATATCTTTTCCTGTCCAATAATGTATGTTTGAATGAATATTTTATCCATGGGATGTTTTCAAATGCTTATACATTGTTGATTATAGATGCTAGAATATATCTAACACAAATATATATAGTATGCTTGTATTGTTTACTTGTTGTTGAGGAGGAAATCTATCAGTTCAAGCTGAAGTTGGAAAGCTCAACGGGGATCTACTTCAACCATCCGGATAAGGTATGAGGTCTGATCCTTTAGTGTTAGATATTTAATTTCTATTGCACATTGGAAAGGATTGATTTCTGGAGTCAAGCTATCTGTTGTGGTACCCCAAGCCATAGGAATTTCTCTCCCCAGCAGAGTCGCCAATTCTATTACGGAGATAAATTCCTATGGCTTGGGGTACCACAACAGACAGCTTGATTCCAGAAATTAATCCTTTCCAATATGAAATAGAAATTAAATATCTAACACTAAAGGATCATACCTCGTACCTTATTCCAGACGGTAGAAGTAGATCCCCGTTGAGCTTTCCAACTTCAGCTTGAATTAATAGATTACCTCCTCAACAACAAGTAAACAATACAAGCATACTATATATATTTGTGTTAGATTAATTCTAGCATATATAATCAACAATGTATAAGCATTTGAAAACATCCCATGGATAAAATATTCATTCAAACATACATTATTGGACAGGAAAAGATATTTCTATTAATATAAAATTAGAGATTACAATGGATACAACCTCTGTCGGCACATCTACGAATTGGAGAAACTGAATCCCGCACTTGGGCCTCCACCACCTCAATCCTCCGTCTCTCAATAGCAAGCTCACAAGCAAAAGGCAAGCTTGGGAAGAACACAAAAGTGCTCCAAGGGAGAAAGGGATGCAGACTCAAGCACAAGTTCCGTCAACAATGGAATATAGTTTCTTTGCTCTCAATTCTCTCATATGCCTTCAATGTACCATATATTTCCTTATATATCTTTTCAAAGGGGTAATGAAAGGTCAAATCTGAGCGATCTCAAGGCATATGGAAGGCCAGGAGTCAAGTGAGTTAGATCCATGTCAAGGAAAACTCCAAAAGGATTTGGATTTTGTACACATCCCGATGTACGCGGTTTTAGGGGTCAAACCCGTGTATATACGTGATAAGGGGTTTAAAAGTTGCGTATAGAAAATTTCACATGTTTATAGGGATGGTCTAGGAAACATCAAAGGACAAAAAATGGTCCAAGGGGTCTAAGGAGTCTATAGAGGGATAGGGGAAGGCCATACCAGAGTGATTCACCTGGAGTGGTAAAATCAGCTATAACACTTACTTATGGGATCGACATGGAAGTTATCAGTCATGACCTCAAAAGGTGATTGTCAAATATGAAACCAATGGTATGGTATACCAAAGTGACGACCTACACCAACGATTGCAATGATATATGCTAAACAAGAAAATAATCTCATCAATAATGCTCAGAGAGTCGCATTTATCATGATTAAGTCTCAACATTCCAGGAAGTATGTAACAACTAGTCGACTCATCGATTAGTGGAGCTCTCGATATAAGCATCGGATCGACAATATTCTTAATGAATACCAAAACGTATTTCAAGAGCCAGATGAAGTACCTCCACATATCAATGTAAAACATTCCATTTAACTTGTTCTTGGTTCTTCATTACCTAACACATATGTTTATAAAATATCCATTATCAAGAATGAAGAGATTCAAAGACAAATTCAATATTTGATCAACAAAGGTCACATCTAACCCATCTACTCTCCTTGTGGAAGTCTAGTCATCCTCGTTCCAATGAAATATGGAACTTGGCACATGTGCATTGACTCTCGGTCTTTCAACAACATTTTGTTAAAGAATATATACCCTTATCCAAGGATAGACGAACTAATCAACTGTCTGAGGTCGAGATATCATCAAATTCTAATCGATCCCACTGATGTATGGAAAATTTATTTTAAAACCAAGGAAGGATTGTTTGAATGATTAGTCATGCCTTTCGGGTTAACCAATGCACCTATGACTTTCACACGATATATGGACGCCATTCTTCGACCTGTCATTAGCAAGTGTGTCATTGTCTACCTAGACGATATCTTGATTTTCAGTTGATCATGGGGAGAACATGTCCGACAGTTTTGACAAGTCCTTGAAAATCTTCGACAACATTGACTCTATTTGAACATGGAAAAATGATAATTTGTAATGAACATTATCAAATATTTTGGGTATGTAATCGACTCTGTAGACATTCACGTTGATCCAAACAAATTAAAAATCCTTAAATATTGGCCCATTCCTTAAAACATTAATGAACTAATAATTTTTCTTGGTTTGGAGAATTTTTATCGATGATTCATACTTGACTTCAGTCACATAACCTGGAATTTGAATTAGTTGACTAAGGGAAATGTGAAAATTGTCTTAAAATGGACATCGACACAACAACAAGATTTTAAGCTGATCAAACAAAAGATTTGTACTGCACCAGTACTTGTGTTAGTTGATTTTCATCAGCCTTTTGATATTGAGATGGATGCATTGGACTATGTTATAGGCACAGTGATCACTCAACATGGTTACCCAATAGCTTTTAATACTGAAACTTTCAACGACACCGTCAGAAGGTATTCAACGTATGGAAAGGAACTATATTCCATTATGCAATCCCTGAAGCAATGAAGATATTACATTCTTGGGAAAGAGACAATCATTCTTAATGACCACAATCCATTACAGTTCACCCCGTCCTAGTCGAAGTTACAAAAAAATCGACAACTCAAGTGGATTAATTACCTACAACAATTTCAGTTGGTAATAAGTATCAGAAAGGTAAATCCAATGTTGTAGTGAATTATCTGAGTCGACCACCCATTACTCTACTTTTTACACTAATGAGTATGTAGGCTATGAAACCACTACTTGTACTCATTTGTATTTAGTAGAATGCGATTTTTCTACAATTTATCAACAACTTCGAATTGAACCGACGTCCACTCCCGACTACTTCCGAAAAGATACCTTGCTATACGAGCTTGGAAAAATTTGTGTACTGATAGGCGAGCACCAACATAATATCATTTGGGAAGCCACTACAGAAATATTGCATGACACTTTGGAGTATATAAGACCCTTTCCATCCTCCAAAATTATGTTTATTGGCCTTCACTTAGATCTAACGTCAACAGGTACATTCGATCATGTGTGGTTTGTGCCATTCTAAACTGTCGAATCATCGACAAGGATTTTACACGCCTTGTCTGGTTCTTAGTCGACCATGGGAATCTATTTCTATGGACTACTTGACGGGATGTTCTACTACCAAACATCAACATGATGCAATCTTAGTAGTAGTCAACATATTTTCCAAGATGCCTATTCTTATTCCATGCAAGAATACTCCGACAACGAAATATAATTCCCAACTCTTCTTCGAACATGTCTAGAAACATTATGGCTTACTGACGACCATCATTTTTGATAGATATTCCATATTTGTCAGCATATTTCAGAACAATCTATGGCAATAGCTCAACAAAATACTCTCCTTATCAACAACTTTCCATCCTAAAAAAGACGAATAAATAGAAGTTGTGAATCATGGTTGTACAACTTCTCTGCATGTACAAGCACAAGCATCGCCAGACATGGGATTAAATTCTACCATATATAAAACACAATTACAATCGTGCTCAACACAACTCTATGGGAAATATTCTGTTTGAGATCTGCTATGGATTTCAAGCCTCGGTGCCAATCAACCTGATTAGTTCATCAACAGAGTCAAACGACACTGACTCTGACTGATGAGAAGTTGAAAAATAATTGAAGTTTGGAGATAAAATATACAACATCCAGAAACAAGAACATGAAATGTTACAATGAGCTAATGTGAAATCTAAGGCTCAACACGATAAGCATCATATTACTCATTCATTTCAAATTGGGGATTAGGACTGGTTGTATCTCAAGAAGGAACACTTCCCTAGTCCAGATATGAAGTTGAAGCCTTTGCGATATGGTCCATACAATATTCTTAAGAATATTGGAGAGAATGATTTCCAACTCGACATTCCTTCATGCTTGGGTCTACATCCAGTATTTAATGTGGATATACTTCGACCATACCACACACCACTATTGGAACATAACGAATTGTAGACAACAGAACCTGAAGACAATCATTTTTGACAGAGATTCCATATTTGTCAGCATATTTCGAAAGAATATATGGCAATAGCTCAACAAAATACTCTCCTTGTCAACAACTTTCCATCCTCAAACAAACAAATAAATAGAAGTTGTGAATCATGGTTGTACAACTGCTTTGCATGTACAACCACAAGCATCGCCAGACATGGGATGGAATTCTACCATATATAAAACACAATTACAATCGTGCTCAGCACAATTCTACAGGAAAGATTCCATTTGAGATCTGCTATGGATTTCAAGCCTCAGTGCAAATTGACTTGATTATTTCATTGACACAGTCAAACGAAACTGACTCTGACCGATGAGAAGTTGAAAAATAATTGAAGTTTCGAGATAAAATCTACAACATCCAGAAACAAGAACATGAAATGTTGCAATGAGGTAATGTGAAATCTAAGGCTCGACACGATAAGCATCATATTCCTCATTCATTTCAAATTGGGGATCAGGTCTGGTTGTATCTCAAGAAGAAACGCTTCACTATTCCAGATAGGAAGCTGAAGCCTTTGTGATATGGTCCATACAATATTCTTAAGAATATTGGAGAGAATGCTTTCCAACTCGACATTCCTTCATGCTTGGTTCTGCATCCAGTATTTAATGTGAATCTAATTCAACCATACCACACACCACTGTTGGAACATAACAAATTGCAGACAACAGAACCCGAAGACCATCATTTTTGACAGACATTCCATATTTGTCAGCATATTTCGGAAGAATCAATGGCAATAGCTCAACAAAATACTCTCCTTATCAACAAATTTCCATCCTCAGACAGGCGAATAAATAGAAGTTGTGAATCATGGTTGTACAACTGCTTTGCATGTACAACCACAAGCATCGCCAGACATGGGATGAAATTCTACCATATATAAAACACAATTACAATCGTGCTTAGCACAACTCTACGAGAAGGATTCCATTTGAGATCTGTTATGGATTTCAAGCCTCGATGCCAATCGACTTGATTATTTCATCGACAGAGTCAAACAACACTGACTCTGACTGATGAGAAGTTGAAAAATAATTGAAGTTTCGAGATAAAATCTACAACATCCAGAAACAAGAACATGAAATGTTTCAATGAGCTAATGTGAAATATAAGGATTGACATGATAAGCATCACATTCCTCATTCATTTCAAATTGGGGATCAGGTCTAGTTGTATCTCAAGAAGGAACGCTTCACTAGTCTAGATAGGAAGTTGAAGCCTTTGCGATATGGTCCATACAATATTCTTAAGAAGATTGGAGAGAATGCTTTCCAACTCGACATTCCTTCATACTTGGGTCTACATACAGTATTTAATGTGGATCTACTTCTAACATACCACACACCACTATTGGAACATAACGAATTGCAGACAACAAAACCTAAAGACATCCATCCATATGTTCACGAGCCTCTTCCTTGTGACACCATTATGGGATGACACATACGCCATACAAGGACTAACACAATTCCCTTATTTTAGGAGGTTGAATTCAGACATCTCCCAGCACAAGGAAAGTGGTACTTTGCTATTGATCTCAGCAATAAGTTTCCCAATATGTACAAGAAAACAATGGCGACCATTGTTTCTTAAGAAAGGAGGTATGATCCACCCAATAGTTGGAATTGTTTTTCGACATCGACATGTTCAACATCGACTTCGATTAGGTCCGAACCTCAATAGGTTCAACACCTTGACATGCATCGTCGACACCAACAATTAACACAAATATGACATATTGTCTCTTAGTCTTCCAATCATGTCAAAACCCCAAATTTTCCGAAAAAATTAAAATTTTTAATTTACATAATATTAACATAAATGCAGTTAACTAATCATTTAATTAGTTAAAGGTTACCAGCTTCTTATTTGAATTCATCTATTATTTGCATAGATTGATAGAACAAATATTTTCAGTTTACTAACTTGTTTCTTTTTGCGACATAAGGTGGGGCTGTCATGAAAAACTGGGCTTACTTAGCTTTCGAGCTAATGCAGAAAGTTTCTTCTGTCCTTACAGATTACAGGTAAAAAGATTGGCTGCTGCAATTAAAAATTCTAAAGTATTTATGTACAAGTTTGTTTGCAATACAAAGTTCAGTAAGACATTAGTGGCTAAGCACATATCAATGCTTACTGAGGTAAAATCCATTATCTGTTCTTTATTCTAGTAGAGGTAGAATTATAGTTCTTCAGATTACTGAACTATCTGATATCTATTATAGTTGTCAGTGTCAAAATATCTTTAAATAATATTGTTTACAATTAGAAAACGAAAATCAAAGGTTTATGTTTAAGAAAACACAAACACTCTTACTTCGTAAAGTGTAAGAATAAGGGGTTTACAATTTACTGCTACTAAATTCAAACTATCCCTTGATAGGGATATATTCATGCTGATGCACCAGGTCTTATTTACATTACCACTGATTCAACACATACTAAAGCTGATCTTAGGTCTGATGGATCACCTACAGTAAACTGGTTATTATTTTAGTCATTAAGAGTATGTACAACATAAAAGTTTCAAGGTCTAACCATTACATTGATAAACTTTATCTTAAATGGCTTCACCTTCATATGTGTTAAATTCTAAGTTAAGGACATTCATTCCAGCTGATGCATTCATCAAAAATATTTAGTTGCTATTTCCTCTTGTAAGCTGTTATCAAACTTAGATGAATTTGACAAGACCATAAAGGTTAACATTATAAACACAATAGTTACTATGGTTGAATTCTACAACCTCCTTAAAGTCAACCATTAGTATACTCTATAATTATAATATAAGTTTTGGTGGAATACTGGTAAAAATAATATTCTTACTTGAACAAATGTTTTATATTTCCCTCCTATAATCATGTTACAAGCTTATTCTATTAAGAGTGTAAAGTGTTAAATGACAAGTAGTCATTCACTCGGATGAACAGGTCATAAACAAGTCCATGACATTTTAAGTTTATATTCTTACTCTAAAGATAACTCTTAAAATCTTTACCTTAGACATTTCAAGTTTATATACAAGATGATGTTATTGCACTTACCACTCTAGATATAGTGCTCTTTATATCAAATGTTTATTAATTAAAATATCATGTTACAAGGTTCTTATCATATAGTTGGCTGTACCCACGATGAACCTAGTGTTAACATTTGATTGCATCGCATGGGTGATAATATAATATAACGTAATGTATTGAATTGCTAAACCTTGCATCGATGATAGCTCATGATAAGTTTACGTATTAACCATAATTCTTGTTATAACGTTCTAATGATAGGTTGACTTCGGTCCAGGATAAGGTATACCCTTCGTGACAGCCGAATGATTGTCAACTAATGATAACCAATTTGCTCATCGAAACTATGGAAAGAAACCCACCGTGAGAGAAATATTTGCATGGCGACGTGGCTTCGTTTGGGCCATGCATTGCAGGTTTTAAAAGAGTCTTTTCCCAAGACCTAGCTCATTATCCTCCCTCGCCTTCGGGCACTGGTCCGACTTCTGTGAGAGAAAACCGGCCGCTCTATCACCTGTGTAGTGTTTCGACTGTCCATGGCTCCTCCTCCCTGGTTAACTTGCTCCGATGCACCAACGTGAAGACCGTCTCATGGTGCTTCTACCCATCATACGTTACTTGTTATTTTGGTTTCTTTTCATTGTCTCCATTATTTAAACTCGAACCCTTGACTGTGTCAGTCTTTACCATTCTCCTTTAGTTTGATCAACAAGAGTGGTTCCTCCTTTCGGAATGTTATGGTTTGATTTTCACCGTTATTGTGCGCTGTTGGAAGGGTAACAGCTCGGCTTTAGGGTTTTTCCTACTCCTTCAGTTATGTGAATCGAGGGTTTCCTACTGTCAGTAATTCGAGAGTGTTGTAACGCCATTTCTTTGCAATTGAATGGCAGACTCCTTGCTCGTGCTGGTCGCTAGTCACTGCATTACTGTTTGTGGCTTTCCAATACTAAGGTAAAAGAGTTATTTGTTTTCTTTTAATAATAATGCCAATTTCTTGTATATACATCTCTTGGTTTTTAATATAAATTTAACAGCCAGCCGTATGTTTGTTTTGCAGATATGATCTGCCTCTCTCCTCTGTCTGCACCAAGAGTACGGGGTTGCGGCGATAAGGGGCCACGGTAAGCCCTGGTTTCTCCATGGCTCATCCACCTTGTGTAAACCCTTATGGGGTAATGAGGGTTTGGTCGTTGCAGCTTGTTAGACCCTCATGGCATTTGGTTGTTTGTTCGTTGTTTAACACCGTTTGGTTAAGACCCTAGCTCTATTGCAGGGCTCTCTGGCTTCGGCCGTGAGTGTAAAATTTTGTTTTGTAAATATTACTGTGTTTATAGTAAAAGAACAGGCTGTAAGCCTTCATGTGTAATTTCTCAGTATGGCTGTGGGTTAATATTACAGAACTGGGTTTTACAGTTATTACCTTGTATATTTTGAATGAATAGGGTTTTTACCCTAAGTTATTATATAAGTATTAATTATTGTTTTTTTTTTCCTGCATTCCTTCCTTGCTTACATTATTGAAATTTCGAATGCTTACTTATGTTTAATGTATAACTACGACTGTGAGAAAAATAATGTTAGTTCCACCGTTTGTTGATTTACTTGTATAAATTGGGTTTTATAGGGTTTAACCCTATTTGACAGTGAAGAAAATAACTCTGTTCCTTTTTCTTTTAATTTACTGCTAAGTTGATATGTGCTTTTGCAATGTTAGGGTTACTAGTTATATTTATAGCATGTGATTAAGCTTGATAAAAGAGCATCCTGTATTTTTGTTGTTTACTTCCTGCACAAAAATGAATTTGGTTTGTTTACTATTAAAAACTTGTATTATTATTAGGGTTTCTGTACCTGGTTTATAATTTGATTTTCTTATTAATAATAATTTGTAATTATTGATGTATAGTTTATACCCTTTTAATAATATAGGGTTTTTATATCTTTCTTTCTACAATAATTCTAAGTACTGTCAGTATACTTGTAGCTCAGATAGTATAATAGTTCTGGGATATACTTACAATAATAAGAATACTATTTATGTTAATAGTAATAATATTCTTATATTGCATAAATAAAGTACCTTATTACTATTATAATAACTATATTATCTCTCTGTGATTACTATAGTCTCTATATTAATATCCTTAGTTTATTTTTATAAGTATATCGAAAATAGGACTTGTTAATTAATTCTTGTGTAATTTATGCTATACTATCTATGTTCTTTTGTAATTAATTTATTTTCTTAGTTATGATATTTATTTATATATACCCAGAATTTAATTAACTCTATCCAGAGTTTATCTTATAAGCACAAATATTAACCTTTGTTCATATTCTAAAAAAGATTAATAGCTCTGGAAACTTGTTCGAGCTCAGTCCCAATAAAAAGAAGGAAAATAATGAAATGAATACATCACAAAACATTCATAAAATCTAGACCAGATTGATTTGACAGTAGTAGCTAATCATTATATAACTACTCCTACTTTCAGTTTATTATTAGACATATAGTAGTGAAGTTATTCTAATCTAGAAGAAAGGAACTGTATGGTAAAACAGGAAATAAATCTAGTCTAAAATCTACTCTCCTATTTATTCTTTACAATATAAAATTATTGAAAGAAAAATACAGTACAAGGAAGTATTTTTTAACTAATAACTCATACAACTGTCAATGAAATATCTTTACTGAAATAGATAAAGAAACTACTACTCTGCAATCTCATCATGCTATTCTTATTTAAATTTACCCCTGTGTTGGAGTACGGTCTGGTAAAACCCAGATGTGGAAAAACACAGCGGGTCTTTATCTTTCATCTAAGATTCCATTACTAATAAACTAAAACATTTACATCATTAAACCAGTTAACTCTTATATCATAAACTACAAACATAACATTCAACCATTCACATTATTTTAAACAAGACAGTTAAGTGACAGAACCTGCTTGATCTTTGGACAACAACAGCAATGGGAGGCCATTCCTCCCTACCAATTCCTAGAGAGCGCTCAAACAGCGACTCCTCAGGACCCCCGAGCTTACTCTGGTATCCCTGGATGGAACTAGGTGCAGCAATAGTTAGATACTAGTCTTCAAACTTAGTATTAATCCAGAACTTATCAGTAAGTTCTCCCAACTAACAAGCTGTAATAAACCAAGTTACCGCAGCAATCCTCTCAGAACAACTTCCTTACTGTTTTCCCTTTTTCCCCAAATGAATTTCCTGAATAGCATTCCACCTGAATGTTTCTTCTCTAGAAAATATCTGAGCAGCCTTAGCTCTCTTCATTGGGTACTTTTAAAAGATTGCCTAGGTCTTTTTGGGTTAGTTGTCATTTAATGAGCCACCTGGTTTGATCCCACATTCTTGGGGGATCATGACCCCAATTATAGGGAAGTTGCCACCTGCAACTTAGGAAGTGTTTGAGGATGCTGCCACTTGTCTTTTTCCCTCCACCTAGTTCCATCGACTAGTTTGACCAGTAACCTCTTTTTAACAGCTCTCCCATGCTATTGTCTCCACAATTTATTTTTTAATAATAAAATATTCTGAATTACATTCCACTTCTGTTGACTCTGCTGAGTCATCAATTCCTACTTAGCATTAAATTTAATATAATGTCTCAGGAATATATTTAAACAATTAATATTATTTTACAAAATTGGGGTATGTCACAAATCATCTGCACCAGTTGAACTTCTGAACCATTCCAAATTCTCTTGTAAATGAATGTATTGGGAAGACAACCTAAGCATTCTCAACACTCTATTTAAGCATATACATTATTGTAATATAGAAGCAAAGTAATGTGCATAATACGATAGTAATGAAGCACTGCAACAAATCCTGGAATTAGTGTCCCATTTAGCGTCCCTTTTTAGTGTAATTTTTGTTTACATTCAGTGGTCAAACTAGATGCTAAATGGGACACGTCATGGAAAAAACTTAAAGCGTCTCAAAAAATGTCTTTTTTTTTGCTTCCTAGATAGCATCCTTTATGACGTCCAAAATAACGTCTATGTTTTTGCTTCCAGAATAGATTCCAACATTTCTTCCTAAACAACATCGAGGTTTGCTTCCTAAATAACTTCCTATTTTGCTTCCTAGCGAGTGTCCACTTTTTGTTCTAAATTTACATCCCGATTAGCACCATATTTTTATACTTAACAACACCATGTTAGCAGGAAAATTAGAATCCAATATTGCATCCATTTTTGCAACCACTTTAGCATCCCATTTTTCACCATGTTTTACTTCCAAATATGTGCCAATTTTTTCTTCCAAATTTGCACCAATTTTTGCTTCCTTTTTTGCATCATGTTTTGCTACCAAAATGATGAAAGCTATTTCTTGTATTGTAGCACCATATTTTGCTTCCTATGTAGTGCCATGTTTTCCATCCAAAGTAATGTCTTATTTTTCTACCATATCAATGCCATGTTTGGCTTCATCATTAGCGCCACATGTTGCATCCTTTTTAATTCCTAGTTTTACGTCTTATTTTGCTACCATATCAATGCCATGTTTGGTTTCATCATTAGCACCATCTATTGCATCCTTTTTAATGCCTAGTTTCACATCTCTCATTTTTTGGTCACTAATTTAGTCATTTTTAGTAATTTTATATACGAATTTTGGTCATTTTGTTTGGTCACTTATCTCTTATTGTTTGGTCATTTATCTCTTATTTTTTGGTTACTAATTTAGTTGTTTTTAACTGATATTATAATATCATTAGGGCATGGAGGAATCAAACCACCATCCTCCTTCTTGTAAGGCAGGCATTATTCCATTGAGATAGCACCCTTTAAGAGTTTGGGAACCTAACTTACAGAGTCCTCTATAATGGTAAAAATGATCAATACACAACTTTGAGTATCTAATGGTCAGAAAAGGATGATATATTGTATAAGTTAATGATATATGATCAAGCAGGTTATGGAATCCATAAACCTTTTCTAGGAATTTTGAACAAAACTCAAGAAATTGGCTTAATGGGATTGCAAAAATCACTATTCCCTAGCAACCGCAAGTGTATCACCATATGAGACCTATCAACAACAATTATCTTAGTGTGGATTCCAAGGATATAGTAGATAAGCATGATAATCCTAGATCCATGTATAAGGGGAGCAATAAGGAGAATCAAAAGAGGATGATCAACCCAATAGTTGGTGCTTCACATGGATCCTATCCACCATGGTATGGGAAAAGTTCCTTCTTCCATCAAGATAATGAGTATCCACAAGGAAAAATGGTTAGGATAGATTGTGATGCCAATTCATAATGTTCATTCATTTCCCATGGTGATGTTGTAGTGCTTGCACTGGGAGATCTACATGATCCCCAACAACATTAGATATAAGCATATTCATGGGGCCATATAGTATAGGATGATCCTGTCTTTTTATCTTTATCTTTGGAAAACCAGGCATGATTTGAAACATTGGGAGAAGGAATAGAATCATATATACTTAACAAACTACAATCATGACAGGGCATAGGACTCTACTCTATTCAGCTGCAAAATATTGGAGATCTCTTTGGTAAATGTGTTTCATATCAAGCAAAGTCTTTGGCTGGTTAGTTAGAGACATGAAGGCCATCGCACTCAATAATTACAAGGAAGTGCATTTACTGACAATGGCTCAGTCATTAACTTTAGTATGAATCCAAGTGTGGCTATACCATTTTAAAGTGAGAACAACCATATTTACTCACCCACCTCCAAAAATAGTAGCTACTCTCCCCAAAAAGGTTTCCTATATAAGATAAATGGCACCCCCAAAGGAAGAAGGCAATGGTGTTAATCCAAATCGTGGATCATGGAAATAAGACTGCCAAAGGATTTCCAAGTGAAAGTGGAAAATTTGTCAGCTTCTTTGATAGAAATCAAAGGTGGAGGTCATGCATAAGCAATTGAAACTGAGTTGAATGGAATCCAATGTGTGCTTAGTAACATGAATGCAACCTATGTTTGGTAACTAAGAGGCTCATTATGTGGAACAATTAAAATTATTTGGAATTCTAACCGTGGATTGATGATTTCGGTAGATAAAGTTGGCCAATACCTACAGTATCTACAGAAGTCTCTCAAATAAATATTTAATAGTGGGTAGTGTCTACCTCACAGATATTAAGGGTGAAACATACTTGAAGGTTTGTAATCATGCATAAGATATCCAAACAAAACCTCACATGGACCTAGCTATCCCAAACCATCTTACAACAAATCCCACATGGAACTAGAACTAAAGGTTGCATTGTCTCCTGAGGTTTAACTAATATGGGAGATGGAATGGTGTTTCTATCTACTAGCCTGTTAGTTCCCCTACCCACTAGGAGCATTGGGAAGAAATATGAGATCCACTAAGTTGTGTCTAGTCGAGTCACAAGTGGGGGACGAAGAATGTGAGCTCTAATTTTAACCTAGTCATACACTGATTTTCCATAGTACATTAGCCTACACTCCAATTTAAAAAATTTCATGAACAAGAGAAAGAAACCATTTTCCTGTAAATGTTTCAGACATGATCATATAGACAATATTGTTAAAGGATTCTAGCCTTTCTAACTTTAACCAACACTTCCTCATTTCAAAAGGTTTGTTGCTCCTTGTATTTAAAACACTACAATGCATACAATCCAACCCTTTCCAGATGGATGCATATTAGAGTCTAGGTGCTCTTTCCAAGATTGAGACAACTACCTGAGTAGAAAATGCAGCCCTTGCATGTTGGGTGATCAGTTGGATGATGCTTTATTGAGGCCTCAAGTTTATGAAGTGATGGATGTAGATTTTAACTGACAAGATCAACTCCATATTTATGACCTTACGTTGTTACTATCCATGGGTAAAATCCAACTAAATCTCTTTATCATACTGATTAGCCTGAAATTGGGATACTATACTTTAATTAAATGTTGCTAATAGATGTGTTAGAATTGATGCAAGCATAGAGACAATAGTTAAATACTCCACAAAATCTTTTATGACAGGACTATAGAGATAGATGACCACGGGTAAGATTCTGTGTCCATAATTACATAGGAATTTCCACTCCAATACACAATCACAGTTTCTTATTATTTAGCAAATACCAATAGAATTCCAGTCTCAAGAGAGAAAAGATTCAAGCATCAAGAAATCCAATGTAACCTTACTAAAACCATTCCATCAAGAAATAAATTTATAAGAAATTTGAGAAATTAGTTGGATTTTGTCGATTTGATGACCATCCCAATCTTGATAACATTGCTTCCAACAAACCATCTTAATGCTACAATAATAAGTTGAGTGACAACAAAAACATGAGGAAAAAATATTTTCTAAAGTAGCTTCTTAGCTTCACAATTACAAAATCTTGCAGTGGCTCTATCAGGTTGAATTCACAAAACCTCTAATTCATACCGAGTTCTCGGATCTCTCAAATTCCTAAACTCACGAATCACTGGAATTCCCAAATTTATGAATTACTTGGATCCATTCCAATTTAATCCCTGTTTTATTTTCCCAGTATTGGATATTGAACCACTCAATAAAAAATAACTCCCAATTTTTCGTAGCGTTGTCCATAGCCTCCTTTTTTTCATTGGGATAAACATTTTTGTTTTAATATCCTCAGTAGTGAATGGTCTCTATCTCAACATATTCTCAAATTTTAATAATATGTCTTAACTTCTATGATTTCACCAAAATTTTGGATAAATTATTGACAACTAGGAAAGAAAAATAAACTTTTTTTGTATAAAAATTTTGGTGAAAAACCTGCGTTCTTGAAATAAAACATCTATATACGATTGCTTACGCTCAACTCAAAAAGTTCAAAGGAAAGAAATATATGTGTCTGTGATTTCTTACACTTGTTTTAGAAACTTTCCTTTGGTCTTTTCAATATGTCTATATTTTTCTTCCTCATGAGTAGCAATGTTCTATACATTTATTCATCTCTCCACCATTAGGTTTCACTGGTGATGAGCATGATTCCCAAGGCCTGCTTTCATTTTCCCTTAAAAAATACTCTTCTTCCACATTCACTGCTGGTTGGTGCCATAGATTTCCCTTTACAACCATTCACATCTCCAACCCGTTTCCCACTACTTGGGTATCCATCCTCTTACCACAAGTATATCCCCACAAAATCACTTTCCCACTTACTTATGATAAATAAGAACACTTTCCTTTGTGCTCATTGAACAAATATATTTTCAAATGATACTCTTTGTAAGAAACTAAGAGCTTCTAGCAACAAATGTTTCTAAAACCCTAATAAGTTTATCAAGGAACACTATTGTAGCAAGTATCTCCTCAGCCTAAGTTATCAACACTAGCGAGAAATATTTTTTCAAATGACACTTTTGTTTAGGAAAGAGAGAGCTTCCAACAGAAAATGTTTTTAAACCCTAAGAATTTCAACAAGAGACGCTATTGTAGAAAATATCTACTCACCCTTAGCTATCAAGACTAGCTATAGTTGTACAAACGCTATCTCAAATCTATTGAACAACAACTCCATTTTTTATAGGAAAATATAAAACTAAATTTTGCAGAAGAAGACCACTGAACACTTGACTAACAGAACAAGGCCATCAAAGAAAGTATTGGGAAACCTCAAAGAAAAATTATCTAATGGATGCACTAGAGATAGTATAATCTAAGATTCTGAGCATAAAGTCAGAATGAGTAATGGAAGCAATTTATTAAGAGAACAAATAAATTAGAGAAAACATCCAGGAACCTGAAAGAAGTATTGAATGAAAAACACTTAAGGCATATAATCAAAAATTCTGAGCAAAAACATGAACCCCTAGGAAAGTACGTCATTGAAGCACAAGTACATATTTTTAACAGCAAAGGCAGTTATCAAAATGCACAAAAGGAAGCATTATAATCTTATTGCAGAGCACTTATTAATATAACAGAAAAAGACAACATGGAGATCAAAATTCCAACTGGTGGTTACAGTCTCTGAAGTTATCCAAGAGAACTATTGTTCTGAATGTGATATTTTTTCCTAAGCACCAAAGAACTTCTAGGGAGAAAATTCCCCTAAAGCCTAAGTATTTTTGCTACACATTATTGCAACAGAGTTCTCGTTGTCCCTATAATTCATTACGACTATCCATATTTGGAGGGATGCTAGTGACAAAATAAACAATCAAAGAACAAGTGCATTTTTTAACAGTGAAACTGTATATCTAAATTTGCAAAGGACTAAATTTTGGATGCAAAGAACCCTTTAAAACAATGGTAGAAGTAAAAAAAAAATAAAAAAATGGTAGAATAAAACATGGACATTCAAAGTCTAGAGAAAAACATAGCCATGAAACAATTATTAAAGATTAATCAGAAGCCTTAATGATTAATCAGAAGCCTTAATGTTTCAACAACCATCTTTTTGAAGTTGTTAGAGGACTTCTAGCAATAGAAATGTTGAACCCCTAAGGATTTTGGCCAGGAATATCCTTGTAGCAGAAAATGTATTATTTTAAGACTTATTCAGCACAAATTTTGTTCTAAATGCCATATTTTGAAAAGAATTAAAGAGTTGCTAGCATAATAAGGTTCTAAAACCCTAATGAATTTTGCCAAAAATGTTGTTGCAGCAAGCATCTAACTACAATAAGCTATCAATATTACCTACATTGGAAAAAATGTTAACTAGAAATTACTGAACAAGTACTTTTCCTTTTCTAGAAAAATATAAATCTAAATCTTCATGAAAAGAGAAATAAGAAGCTGACTAAAAGAAAAATGAAATCGGACCAACTAGTGGGGAAATTCAAAGCAGAACTAATAAATAAAATCACTAAATAAGCCCCTAGAAACTATCCATAGACATGCTAGCAACAAAATAAATGGATGAAAAGTCAATATATTAGACACCGCAAATAGTAATGTAAATCCAGCCCCAAAAATGCTTAATCTTACTGCAGAACGCCTATCAATACCAAGGAAATGTAGACATGGGCACCCAAATTCCTTGTTTCCCTCTTAAAATGCAAGGGTCATTCTACATTTTCATTGGAAAAATAGGATATCCTTGGAGCTAAGTGGCTGTCACAGGACCATTGAATTCACTATATCTTGCTACGGGTGGCTGATAAATATGCATCTATCGGCCGATATTATGAGGGTTTATACTATCCATATTAGGTATGCAATTAGATAAGCCATCAATTAGGAACATGCATACACTAGTCTTTGATCTACCCTAAGACTTGGATAACTTCATCGAACAACCTAGGGCACTTCTAGCTAAAAATATGTTCATACAGAGGAGAGAATAAATGCGACGAAGAGACTTCAAATTTTACCCTCTCCCTTTGGTCGATCTTGCTTATCTGTTACAGTAGAACCATTTCCAATATTTCTAATTGAAATATGAAAGGAAAGTGAAGCATTATTTTCATGCACAACATGGTGACCTTTCTCCTCGAAATTTTGGTTAAAAGGGTTGGCCAAGGGTCTCTGAAGCCATCAAAGAAAATGATTCTTCTGAATGTTGTATTTTCAAAATAATTTCCCCTAGCTGTTTGTGACTTATATATTTTTATTTCTTACATTTTTTTGGCCTCTACATATCTAAGGATTCTCATTTTTCATATAATCCCTTAATAATATCCTTATATAGAGGCATACTAGCCATGATAAATAAATAATTGAACAAGACACCCTTTTTTTCTTAACAGAAAAAACTACTAATCTAAATCCAAAAACAAGGACGAAGATCTCACTACAAATCAGCCATTAATAAAGTATCAAAAGCGAACATCGACACCACTTACCTCAAAGAAATATGACACCTAGTACAACAAAACACTTTTGAACTCTCTCCTTGGAAATTGCAGTAACCACAACCCTGCACATTCGCAGGTTTATGCACATACATTTTTTATTTTACCGAAAAAATTATTATTGTTACTTAAAAAAAACAATAAGGAAAATAAATGATAATGATGCTAGATTTCTCAATTCAGCGAGTCACCTCTTTCTATTGATAGTAAAATCCAAACAGAAATCACTCCCAACAATGCCCAGAACTAGACCACCGAAGCCACAAAACCAACTAGTCTACCGAAGTTTACATCTATTCTTTCTTTAACGCTAAATAGAAGTGACCCTTCTAGGTTAGTTTAAAATTTCTTCAGAGTTAAATATTATCATTCTTGCTTCAAAACAATAAATATAGGAGTCTGTCAAACACAAAAATCCTTAAGAAGTACAAAACCCCCAAATCTATTCAAAAAATTTAGGGGGAAATAAAATTGTCTTCTGTACTCTCAATATCAATAAAAATTTGTTGAAGTTATATGTCTCCACGGGTGTAATTTTCTGATTGCAGTGTTATTTTGTCCGATTTCAAGTAATTTGAATTCTAATTATCTAACAAATCCTTCAATTAATTGATGTTGACTTTGTTTTGGGGAAGTGAGGAAGCTAAAGTTAACATTGAAAGGATTGTTTTATCTCCTGATAGAGAAAGAATTTATGCAATAGGTTTTATTGGGAAATCAAATGTGGCTTTTTGGTTAGTGAATTCTGGGAATGGGAAAATAATGAAACATGAAGTGGCAACCTATGCTGGAGGCCTATCACTAGAGAAGCTAATTGTGACGAAGGATACATTGGTTTCTTTGGATTATGCAAAATCAACTATTATTACAAGTGACATTATGAAGGAAGAGTTGTCACTACATCAGACAATGCTTTCTAGTCTCTTTGAAGATTTTTCATTTGAGGCACAACTCCTTCCATTAAAGTTTGTAGGTGCTTTTGCATTAAAAGTTGATTCACATATATTACTGATAAAAGTTGGAAATACTTGTAGTGGGATTCATTTACTCAACAAAGTAAGTGAACTGACTACTATTAGCGATGCCTACTCTTATCACCAGAGAAATAAGCATTTATGGTGGTGCAACACCTAGACAAGAACAATATTTCTCTTACTGTTGTTCTGGATAATGGTCACAATAATGAAATTTTGAGGTTGTTCAGCTAGATCCTCAAAGGGGTATCTTACAAAAGGTTTTTATAAGTAAGTATTTGTGTATAGATATGTCTCATGGTTTTAGGGGCTTGGTAATTGTAGAGGACCATTCTCTTGCATTATTGCAACAAGGAGAGATTGTTTGGAGTAGAGAGGATGGTCTTGCTGAATTTATAGATGCAACTACTACAGAATTATCTTTAGAGAGGGATGGTGTCTCAGTTGTTAAAGTGGAGCACAACTTATTTGAATGGATGAAGGTATTTAGGATTAAATTATGGCTTTCCTTTCTTTGATGCTTACTTCATTATTTACCTCACGCTTACAACTTTACTAATTAGTTATTTGATGCGGTTTAAGAAAGGGTCATTTGCTGAAATTGAAGGAAAAATTGATGATAGTAAGTGCTGAAGAGATAGAAATTATACAAACAAGGAGGTTGAATAATGCAGAGAAAACAAAAAATGACCAGGGATCATAATGGATTTCAAAAATTGTTGATAGTGTTAACAAAGGCAGGAAAAAGTTTGGCTCTTCAGTCTAGAAATGGTCATATTTTCTGGTCACAGTTGCTTCCTGCTTTCCAGAAATTAGAAGAATGTCAAGCTCCTTCTGTGTTGAAGGTATTTCCTTGGTGGGTCCCTCACCATCATGCTTTAGATGAGAGTCCAACTGTTCTGATAATGGGGAAATGTGGTCTAGTACCTAATCATACATGAATGATCTCATTTGTAGATTCTCAGAGTGGAAAAGAACTCAATTATTATAGGATTTCCAATTCCATATCTCAAGTGATTCCTCTGCCAATGACAGATTCAAAGGATCAACGACTACATATTTTTGTTGATAACAATGCAAGGGAACACTTGTTTCCTAGAACTGATGAAGCACTACCTATTTTTCTTAAACATATGTCAAATATCTACTTATATTTTGTTGATAGAGAAAAATCATCAATCCAAGGTTATGGTATCAGTAATCAGGACATGTTAGTATGATGTTTAAGGATTATTGCTTCAAAACTAGTGAAATATGGTCTGTATTGTTTCCTTCTGAATTGGAGAAAATTGTCACCACCACCACACAAATGTTAGATGAGGTCATTTTTATTTTCATGCTTCAGTGATTACCATAAATTATTTTTATAATGTCTTCATTTCCCTGGTTGCATGTGTTTCATCTTGCTAAGCCCCAAAATAAATGGTTAATCTAACAATCATTTTTTTTATAGGTGGTTCACACATAAACAAAGTTTCTAATAGATTAGGAAGTAATTTAAACATGAATACTTCAATAATAAAGAAGCATGGTGGGATTTATTCTAGATTTTGGGTTCGAATCCCAGTGTAGGCTTGCTTGATTTAGTATGTAAGATGTGAGTAATGTCCACAAGATTTTAAACCCGACCTGGTGCTTACTGAACCCGTTATAACTAAAAGTAACGAAGTTTCCCCAACTACTGAACCATCATGCTTCTTTTCTCCAATCAGTTGAAAAGGCTTTGTATATTGGCTAGTTCTTACTATGGCTTGATTCTTCATGTAGATATGTGAGTTTCAGCAACCTTAAGAGACTCTCTTTTTCCATACACTTTTGGTTTGGCGAAGTTAAGATCGTAAGAAGATGAAGAGACATAACTACTATACAAGTCAGTTCTTTAATATGTTGTTGGATCTACCTATGCCACCGGACAGAGTTTGCACTTGCTTAAATATGCTTGGCTTTGCTTGGTACCACTAGGATTATTCTAGTCAACAGAGGATATGATTCAGGAATTTTGTGCACCTATTGTGCACCCTTGAGCAAGTTTAAGAAAAACCTTTCCCCTTGAATATGAAAATGCCCAACTTACCCACCACTATGAAAGCTAGATCCTGTAGTTGGAGTGGAATCACCTCGTCTGGATCCATATCCATAGACCATAATATATTGAGCAGATTCAGATGCACGAGTTTACCTCATTGATCCATATTTCTGAAATAGGCCACATTAAATCTAGGAACTAAATTATATATATATATATATATATATATATATATATATGAAACAGGAGGATTAACAAGAGAAGNCACCTTATGGCTATAGTAAGTGGATTTGTAAACCCTGGTCCTACCCCAATTTGGATCTAAAAGCCGATTCGATCCAATATACCCAGTACCTCATTCCAATACCGAGTCTGCTCTCTTTGGAGTTACCACCTACTGGTAACTAGATAAATAGACTGATGGTTGGAACTGAGAAACAATGTGACTAGTATTGCAGCTATCTCTTCTTCTAGTGGTGTTGTTTCTATTACTAATTCTTGCTCTACTTGTGGTGCAGCTTATTCTGGGTCTACTGGATAAGTGACTGATGGTGGGTATCGATATCAGGATGTAAGGGATATTGCTATACAAATCGTAAGCGATCTTGTGATTATATGTTCCCGGTATAAGACATTCGATTGCTTAAATAAAATTAAAACCCATTTAAATAAACATTTTTATTCCCAAATTTTAGATTCCTTCGATGATTCAAAAAATCTCTCGAGAATGTTTGAAAGTTCAATTAAAATCCAATGTCTATTTTAATAATTATAAAACGCTCAGAAGTATAGAACATCTACTTGTGGGAAAATAATGCACCTGGACCATCTTGAGTTGAGACCGCTTCCCTATGGCTAACCCTGCTACTAGGTGCTACTTCACGAATTCCTTGAACAAATAAACATATAGCCCTGCCGCTTCTTGAAAATCCCTAGATCTAGGTATTGGTATTTGAACAATGCATTGGAATCCTACATGAAAACAAAACCCTCGTGATTTATGAATAAATGGTGCAAAATGGATTTGAACCAACTACCTAAAGGTGTTCGGTAGTGAGATTCACATGGATTTAGATTCCAAAAGAATGTAGAGGAATTTGTTTGGCACATTTATCATTCATCCATTTTGACTAACTATTTGCTTGTTTGCTTTTTTGATCTAGGAGGGAAAACTTGGAGGGAGTTTTGGCATTTGCTTTTCTTTTTAAAATTGATAAATACAAAATTAAAAGAATATATATGAAAATAACATATAAATTATTAAATACAAATACAAATTTTATTTTTAAAACTTAAAAAATAAATTTAAAATAATAATATTTAATGATATTTGTATTTTTAAAAAATATTGAAGAAACTTTAGTATGAAAATATAATTAAATATAAATATATATATGAAAAATAACATATAAAATATAAAATATAAATATATATTTTATTTTTAAAAATTAAAAGTAAATTTTAAATAATAATATTTTAATGATATATATATTTTTTTAAAGTATTGAAGAAACCTTAGTATGAAAATATAATTCATGATACATTTAGCCTAAATATGATGCTATCAAATTTATATATTGTAAAATGAATTGTTACAATTTTTAAAAATAAAACAAAATGTGAATTCCATATCCCATGTTTAAATACATTGTTGTACAACTCCATTAATATTCCTTACTATTGTAGGTTTATAGTATAGAATGTGATCTCAAGGATCCAACCACCAATCTCAACCCTCTAATGGTCAATCCTAAGAAAGACCATTTCATCTCCCATGAACTAATTTTTTGCTTCAATAATTTTTTTCCAAAGTAGATCAATCATCATTCTTGGATCTCAATATCCTAGAAGATGTTTTTTTTACCGATTCCTTCATCCATCCATGTACCAAAGTATTCTTCATTAAGGATTTCCAGATTTTTTTCATAGAAAAAAGGAACTAGACAATAGCTTGTAGATCTAGGGGATCAATAGATTGTTTTTGTGGCCTTGGAATGAATCCTTTGATCCCTACATAATTTTTTTTTATCTTCTCTCTCAATGTGGGTGAGGATTACAAACCCCCCGTTACATTTCAATAATGCAAACTCCCTTGATAGTTCTATTGAGGATTTCCTATGAAAATTTATAGAGGATTATGGAGTATTGATTAAAGCCTTAAAGTTGTATCTCCTAGTTTGGGAGAGGAGTGTTTGTGAAAATTTATTTTAATCTCCTCAGAAATCATTTTAAGCCTTAAAAATTCCTATACAAGGATTTGTGTTAAGGTGGATCTGATTTATGGTCTTCCGAAGAAAATTCTTTGGAATGTGGAAGGTAATATTTTGTCCCAAAAGTTGGATTATGAGAAAGTGGCTTTCAAGTGTATACCTTGTGTTGAGACTAGTCACTTGGCTATTTCTTGTCACAAGTGCACTTTTAATGATTCCCACTCGAAGGATTTGATAATAAAAAAAGCATAAAAAGGATAAATAGCCAACATGGTGGATATAAATGGAGCTACATCATCTTGTCATTGAGAGTGAGAAGGTACAAGAACACCCTCAACTAAAAATATTGAGAAAGTTAAGCTAATTCATGACACTAATCATTCCCAATTGGTCAATGTGGTTTAACCTCAAGTGACACTTCCAAAATACCCCTTGGATATTTGTACGATATTAATTTCCAACATCCATTGTGAAGCACTTCAAAGGAGTTCAACTAACTCCCCTTCTCTCTTTCTCAAAGGGACTAGGTGGGAAATCATAGTGAAGTAAGAAAGAAAAAAGAAAATAAATGAAACAACCCTTGCATTAATACTTCAATTTTGGAACATGATCCCAATTGGAAATCATTGAATTTAATTCAACATTCAAGGACATCCTCTACAAAGAGGAAAAACATTGAACAAAGCCAAGAATATTTTCTCTCAACAGACGGTTTTTGGGAAATTCTAAGAAATGATATAGTGCAAGAAATACTTTGGCTAGGCCAAGTATCATCTTGTGTATTTTTGGGGTGTTAATTTATACTATATACCCAAGATTCATGTTAGTTTACATATTCCTTATAAAGTGTTTGACTCATGTTGCAAGTGATTATGTTTGAGCTCTGAATCTTTTAATACAACTTACAATTAGCAACATAAGAAGTTGCAAATATAAAATAAATCCACTCATGAACAATAATTCAAAAAACAAAAGAAAGGAAGGATTATGACCTGGTATAACACATCCACGGTAGTTTGAGAACTTGAATCTGGGAGTATGTTCACCCTGAATTTATGCACATCGTTTCCTCCATCATGTGTTTCATCCTTTGGAGCATCCTTGGTAAAATTTTCCAAATTCCCATGATCATCGAATGTTGTCACCAAACTTGTACCCATGCCATATGAACCATATGGCTCCAATCATCCACCATTATAGGCATAACTTCACCACAACAAACAACATTGCCCACATTAAAACTACTTGTGTCATATCCTGCATTTTTTTCCAATAGGGGTTTCATAATAATACAAATCTTTGTCACGACTAGTACCTATGGCCTCTCTATTGCATTCTATCAATTTTTGAGTGAGATCATTTCTTTCTACCTTCCTCCATGGAGAAAAAATTCACAACTAGTAAGACAACCCAAGAGCGATACCAAGAATCATGTTTAAAGCCTCTCCCCATGCCTACACATTTGTTTAAATATCAGGAAGTACTTTAGAAATTGGATGTAAGGTAGACAATAATTATTAAATAGAGATGGATACACATTCATAATCCTTTTTTTATAGGGCCGACAAAAACTGATTTTATGACGTTAAAGAGAATATATGTATGATGAAGAGGAAGGTAATAGTAAGGTAGATTTGAGGCAGACATGTGTGCTGGAATTAAATCAACTCCTACTGTTTGTGTAATAATTCGTAATAAGACCACCCAACAAAACCATAAATGCATAGAAAATACAAAGTTAAAACCAAATGATTAAAAAAATAAAAATTCTATTGAGTAGTACCTAGAAAAAAGGGGATGTTCAGGTGGAAGCTTCGAACCCTTGGCATATTTTTTCACTTCTTCTCCTTTGGGTTTTTACCTTTTCTCTCCTTGGATGCCTTATCAAGGGTTTTCTTCTTTAATTTTAGGATCTCTATTTGTTTCAATCTCGATAGTCATAGAATATGCAACAACGCCCGAGGAATCCATGGATTATTACTAGCTCGATCTTCACAATCCGAGAGGAAGTTTAGAAATTCAATAGCTTGCAGGAACTAGAATTCAATTTCAATAATGCTAAATCAGTGATCCCAAAATGGAGAAACACAGTGGGATTTTCTTTGACAAGATGGAATCCTCGTGCTTCCCTCTAACTAACCAATAAGACCTCAATGTCTTAGTTCAACCTACAGCAAAAGTCCAACATCTTGGTAGTATTAACTTCCCTTTCTGTAAAAACACTATGGAATTGGTATAAACAAAAAGATGATGTAAATGTAGGTCAAATATTATTTTGGGGAAAATGGAAAGCGACCATAGTATGAAAATTGATATGAATTATTAAATTTTCCTATTAATAAAACTTTACTACAATCCTTGTTAGGGTTCGCTGAAAAATTTGCGCATGCACACTATCATCCATGAGGCAATTATCAATAATAAGATTAAAAATATTTTAGATAATAACAATGTCACCAATCTCCTTGTAATTCAATTAAGAAATTTCCACATGGATACGGATATATATATATATATATATATATATAACAATAATGCATCCTTATATCATTGTCTTCTCGGCTACTCGTGCCATGGAGGTCGGTCATGAAATATAATATTATTTAAAAAAAATTCACCACCATTAATTCCATGTATTCATATATACACAGGCACTTCATTATTTTTACATTACCAAGATTAAATCATTATACACCAATCATTAAAAATATTTTACCATAAGCTTAATTTGGTGACCAAAGAATATTCCATATGTGATATCTATTTACATATATCGGTCCATATGCATGAACATGAATCCTAAACGATATTATTTTTACCCTAAGTAGATGGCTTCTAATCTGATGAACCTCTTCGGCCATGGTACCCATAATTGCTTCTCTAAATGGATGAAATTAAGTGCATATCATGATCTCTTAGGCCAATGATCCTAATTGTGGTAATTATGGATGAAATTAAGTGCATACCATGATATCTAGGCCAAGGATCCTTTTTGTGGTGATTATGGATGAAATTAAGTGCATATAATGATCTCTTAGGCCAATGATTTGTGTTGCAGTGATTATGTAATGGCCTAGGGCCTTATGTAGGGTATGTAATTTTTAAGATTATTACTTTGCTTTAAAATATGTTGTTTTCAACCTTGAGTAAAGTATTGATCCTTGAGATGGATCAATATCCAATGGATGGAATTATACCAATTATAGCCATTTCTTAGGCCAATGATCCCTAATTATATAGGGCATATAGAGTGGGTATGTGCCTCATAAATGGTTCGTGAATCCTAGAATGAACTACTAGGGTGTAAGTACTTATTATTGAACTAAATCATAACATAGGCCCTAAGTCCCATCCATGCTAGGCCAACCTTAAATTACACCTTNAGCTCTCTAGCCAACATTATTTCCCTCACTAAGAACATAGATGAAATTTCCATAATCCAATCCAACACTTCTCACTTTTTGCAATGAATCTAAATGTTGATGATAGTGGATAAAGTGCTCATAATTACGTTCAACACATACAGGTTGTTTAGGATGTCGTATGCTATATGAAACTTTTCCAACTGCATTGGTGTGAACGAATCTTGATGCCACTATTTGTGCAAACATTGGTGGAGATGATACACTATCATCTCATATATCTAATCCAACAAAACCACAATAAATAATAGAGTCGGCCTCCCTGAGTCATCACTCTAAAGTAGTCTAGTCACTCCATAGTCCAAAATCCATACTATTATATATAATTTTGATACGGGAAATCATTGAGCATGGGCATCAAATTGATGATTCTCAAAATAAACTAAACTTCATTGTTGACATGTGTGTTCTATATCAATATATATTTAACGAGTTAAAAATGTAAAAATGCCCATACGGGCATCAATTTTAACCCATGCTCACTGCCACCATATTTGCATTAGGTGTCATCCTCAATGGTATCTAAAAACTATTAGAGGTTTTTAAGAAGGGTCCTCTTTTCCAAATAGTGAACCTATGCACATTGTCGCACTTGGCTTGTGCACATGAGGGGAGAAACTTATTTACCCATCAAAAGTCCTTGCTTCTCTCGAGGAATGTGTGAGAGAGTCGTCTGATGAGAGCATCCAATGACTCTATGACACTTACCTTAGGATAAGTAAGGACTTTGACGGGTAAATAAGTTTCTTCGCACATGAGGGCGTAAAGCATGCTCAAAGTGAGCTTAATTGTAATTATGAAGAATTTCTTTCAAAACAAGATGTAGCCAAAGATTTCTCTAGGTTTTTTGATAGAAACTGCAAAAATAGATTGACAGTCGTATGAATTTTGTTGGTATCCAACAAAATTGTTATATATATTTGAGATTTAAAATTTCACGGCGTACTTCATTTTCCTCTTCCTCTTTTTATAATCACATGTGCTTGAGAAACGGTCACCCTAGGGTTGGAATTTGATGGGGATATGGATGTCATGTGGAATTTTACCCATCAAAATGAGGTTAAAAAGTTTAACAAGTCATTTAAAAGAACGAGAAAACAATTTGTTAAGACGGATTTTTTACGCTTAATTATTCTTTCAAATTGTCATTAATTTTAATTAATAGGTTTGTTAATATATGTGTATTCCTAGATACATGTTGTTATTATGTATGTAGTCATAGAAACATTCGTACTCTTATTGATTGAACCTAACTTATCTAGTGTCCAAAAGTATGATATGAATAATATTATATGAGTAGAATCTTGGATTGTTTGGTAACTCCTAAGCAGAAGACAGGGCTTTAGCTTGGGTGTGCTTCAGGGGTTGCCTTCGGGCCTCTATTTAGGGACCGATACAATTTGATTGTTATGGTCATTTATAAGTCATTTATATTTCATTAGAGTCATTTATTTTTAAGGTCATTTATATGTTGTTATAGTCATTTCGATTATAATAGGGTCGTTTAGATGTCGTTACATACATTTAGGTTCCATTAGAATCAATTAGGATCCAAAAGTGCTACCACATGCATAATCATCGTTGACATCCACATCGTCATCATAATCATACAATAAATCAACATCATTTTCATCATCGTAGTCATCATTAAGTCATCATCAATATAATTGCGATAATAATGAGCAAAGAACCCTACTACCTCACAATAATGTATGATATAGTCTTATAATTATCAAATCATATCCATACGCTCCATCATAATTATCATAATGGATCATCGTCGTGTTGTTAGGTACAATTATATGACATTAGGGTCTATCAAATGTTGTTGGGGATACTCAAATGCATTAGAGAAATTTAGCTGACATTAAGGTAATTTACCCCTCATTAGGATTAATCAAGATCCAAAATTTCCATGATTACAATCATTTAGGTGCCACTATGATAAATCAATATCCAAAAGTACTAACACATGAATCATGATCATTGACATTGACATTGATATATCTGATGTTAGTCGAACATTTTTTGAACACAATTCCTAGCTCTAAACCTAGTGCAATTCCTAGTGCGGTTCCTTTCGAAATTTCTGGCATTATTCTAGGCATTATACCTGGCTCTATACCTAGTGTTATCTTGGATGTTTTCTACGCGATATTCTTGGCTATATACTTGGCGCTATGTTGGATGTGTTTCCTGCTGAAACTCATGGCGCAATTCCTATCGCTAACCTTGGATTACTATATGGTGCTATGCTATTCAGGACGTTTTTTTGGAGGATATTCTAGGCATTATATGGGATGTTTTTTTGGATGCTAATTGGGATGTTAATTGGGATGATAATTGTGATGCTGATTAGGATTTTGATTGGGACGTTAATTTGGATGCTAATTAGCATCCAAAATAGCACCAACTTTTAAAAATGGACGCTAATTGAGATGCTAATTGGGACACTAATTGGGATGCTAATTGAGACGCTAATGGAGATGCTAATTGGGACATTAATTGGGATGCTAATTATCATCTAAAATAGTGCAAACTTTTTAAAAGTGATGAAAATAACGCCATTAAAATCGCCATCCCATGGAAAAGCATCCACTTTGTTCAGAAAATGATGAAAATACACTAAAAGTGATAGTGGACGCTAAAAAGGAAGCTAAAAGAGACACTAATCACAGGGTTTTGTTGTAGTGAGGTAACAAATATTGGTTTGAATTTTTGCATTTTGTTTATGTGTATGTTTTTCATGTGTAGAGTATTTCCTGTTTTGCTTATTCTTAATATGCTTCTACCATAATAGTACTCGATTCATTCAATCGAACTATTGTCCCTGACGTGCGCCTAGGAACCCAGATTGGTGTTAAGGGGGATAATTTTGGATCATAGTCTCATGAATATAGGGGCAAAAGGAAAATCAGGGTGATTAAGTGGAAAGAAGAAAAAAAGAAATATATGAATTGTGTGTGAATATTTTTGGGTAACACAAACTATGGATTTTGTTGGAAAATATCTATTTGGAAAATTCTTTGGGAGGTAGAGAACGAGAAATAGGTTCCATAAATACCTATATAAAACTATTATGTAATTCTATAATAAGGTATGGTATAATTTCTTACAGCATTGCTCAAGTCAAGCTTTGAATTCTATCTTGATACGAAGATAACCTTGGTAAAATTGTTAATGGTAATTGGTTTGGGACACTCTATTTCCATCGTTGAAACCCTGCCATGCATGCTTTGATTCAAGA
This sequence comes from Pseudotsuga menziesii, assembly GCA_001517045.1. Lineage (NCBI taxonomy): Eukaryota > Viridiplantae > Streptophyta > Pinopsida > Pinales > Pinaceae > Pseudotsuga > Pseudotsuga menziesii. The sequence goes on from LPNX010084196.1 coordinate 207,313, forward strand.
ACATAATTAATTTACAAAATCCTCTTCTAGGTAAAAGTCTTGGGGTTTCCATTAGGTGGCCCTTTGGTGTTGTACTTCTTTTTACATGCCACATTAGTAGGAGGCATTAATTCCAAAATTCTTTCATATCCATGAGTTTAGTTTTTACTTTTTTTAGTTGTTTCACAACCTATAGTTTCATGGTTTTGTAGTGCCCTCACTAGGATGAACTTTGTTGACCCTATCCTAGATTCATATAATGTAAGTCCTGTTGGAAATATGGCATTGATGTCAATATATGAATGCAGAATGTTGACAAAGCAGTGGGTCAGAGCAGCAAAAGAAACGCACAGAGGTCAAAGGCAGGCTGGTCTTGGCAATCAGAAATGACAGAGCAATCCAAACTATGCACGCTGTAGAACACATGAAGCACTGGCATGAAGGTTTGGTACAATTTTTCCAGATTTTACAGAAAGTGTCTTTGGGTGACAGGTTTTATGAAGGTTGTCGATGATAAAACACTCGAAATTGATGGCCACAAAATTACAGTCAATTCTAAAAGGGATCCTGCAGAGATTCCTTGGGGTGAGTATGGAGCATGATGAAGGCATCTGCATATATTAAGGGTGGAACCAAGAACGCTGTAATTTCTACTCTATCAGAAGATGCACCAATGTTCGTGGTTGGAGTGACTGAAGGATCATATAAGCCTGCTATGAGAATTGTTTCAAATGCAACCTGCACAACCAATATTGTCTTGCTCTTCTTGCTAAGGTAGTGAACGAAGAATTTGGTATTGTTGAAGGTTTCATGACAACTTTTCATACAATGAAAGCTACACAGAATACAGTAGATGGTCCATCTATGAAGGATTGGCATGGAAGTCGTGGTGCTGGAAAAAATATCATTTCGAGCTCAACTGGTGCTACAAAGGCAGTTGGAAAGGTCCTTCCAGAGTTAAATGGAAAGATAACTGGAATAGCTTTCTGATGCCAAGGCTGGTATAGCCTTGAATCCTGAATTTGTGAAGCTCGTCTTTTGACAATGAGTGGGGATACAACAACCGAGTGGCTTTGGCAAGTGTGTAGAGAAGGTGCACGACGAGCAGTCGGATTCATGGAGGCGAAGCTACAAGGACCGTCCAATCGTATGATCGACAGTTGTGATTTATTTATCTTTTGGGATATATCCCACATTGTGTACAAATTTGTATTTATGCGTTTATAATGGCAGGACTGAGGATCTTAACTCAAATTGAGTGGAAAGATACCGTGGGAGATTTGTGTGTTTGGTTCTCCACGAGAAATACACCTACCCGGAGGTCGGGACGACTATGTGGCCTTCTTACGCTGTGTGTGATTCTTCGACGTGGACGATGTTGCAGATGCCTACCTTTCGCTTCACGTGGCCTCTTCGATGTGGAACGATGTTGCAGATGAGCCAGTAATGTTTTGCAGACGTGGCAATAACGGTTTGGTAAAAGTTCGATGTGGAACGATGTTGCAGATGAGCCAGTATTGTTTTGCAGACGTGGCAATAACGGTTTGGTAAAAGTGGCATTGACGAGTGGTTGACATGGACAGAGAAAGCATACATGGTAGAAGACGTGGCGTTGAGGTGAATGATGATCATTCCGATGTGGCACAAGTGGCAGACGAATCAAATGCTGAAGCGTTAGGGAACATGAGCAGAATCCTAAAGCGCTATTTTAGTTTTAAAAATAAAATATGAATTAAAGTGTTAATATTTTATTTAAAACTACATAGACGGTAAAAATTAAATAAAAATATATATAGTTAAAAATTATTTTAATGTAAAGTCATTTTTAAAAAGATCGTATTAGTTTTGAAAAGTTGTGTCACTTCAAAACATGGAAGATTTTAAGGAACCATACTTTTTTAAAAGTCTATAAATGTTGGCGAATATTACCAATTCTTAAAATGTCAACTATAAAATGATTGGCGATATTTTTTTAAAAATATTTTAATTTCCAAGGATTTTATATCGTTTATATAATAATTTGGCGATTTTTAGGGTGAAATTTTTTTATCCTATCAAAATTGGGTGAAACAGGGATTCAAAAAATGCAAAATGGCGAATCTTTTTTGGGAGAAAAACATGGAAAAATAGCCCACTAGGCTAAAATTCGCCCCTAAAATTATCCCTACTTCAATATATACATGAACTTTGGAGAGGTATATATTTTGAAAAAACAAAGTCAGTTGAAAGTGTGCCTCTCAATCCTTAATCTGAGTACTCAAATAAGTAGTGAGGCCAAAGGAAGAGATGCAGGTCTAGAAGCTTGTGAAGAATTAATATCTTAAGGGTGGCAGGGTGGTGCAAGGGCAAGTTGATGCCTGCAAAAGGGAGTCGGTGCTTCCTTGTCAGTTGTTGCTGACTAAACATGGGGTCGAAATCTCTTGTTAGTTGGTGAAGAAGGGTGTGGGTGCATTCGGATCAGTCGGTGTTGATTTAAAACATCTTCTTCTATTGTATAATTGTAAAAACAAAGTTTTGCAGATAGTAGAAAAGTGTTGGTGGTTTACCTTATTGGGTTCCACGATAAATTATTGTGTTTAATTCTGTTCTTATGTTTGCTAAAAGAAAAAATTGTGTATAAATCTGTCACTGATTCACCCCCCCCCCCCCCCC
>LPNX010084196.1:211516-311910 GCA_001517045.1 Pseudotsuga menziesii
ACAACAAAGATTCAAGATTGGATACCCATTATCCTTTGGTATGTACAGATGAAAATCAACAAAAGAATAATTCGAAAAATACTTTTAAAAAAGGTAAAAGTTTTATATTTTTTGTCATTTATGAAATTACGAAGAATAACAAATATTATGAAATCTTAGAAGATTCTTTTTTCAAAAACCCATCAATCTTATCTACTTCCTACTATTGTATTTTTCATATTATATGAAGATGGAGCTTAATTATGACAAAGATTCAAGATTCAACATCCATTATCTTTTGACATCGAGGATGAAAATCAACTCTATTATTATTGGCACTCCTTTTTTCATTGATATAGTATACCATTCCACAACACTAATTCCATCACATAGCTTATGCCAAGATAATCCTACTAGTGTATTAACATGTACACCATTTTAAGTGTCAATTAATGAATTGTTCTAAGAAAAGCTTGAACTCGTGGTTTTTTAAATTTCCACTTTATTTTATGTGTTACGTGCATTTTCCATCCTTTGTGATATGATAATTGACATCATATTTAATGCCTATGCCTAAATTTGTTTAGATCCCATATTAGCGATGATGTCATGTCCTTTGTTATGTTTTCCTTTTCTTTTGGATTTGTTATAATTCTATAAAAGTATCTAACATTTTAATTCATACTGGTATTTTTTTTTTTTTTTAGGTAATGCTATATGTTTTCCTATTATAAGTCACGACATGGTTATAACATTGATACTTAATATTCTATATTGTTTGAGAACATTTGTTGGCATCCACATTATTGCAATAGATATGTAGTGGAAGCAAACAAGATAATTAATACTTACAATGATCTTGTACAAGCTTAGTCACGCTCATCATAAGGATAATTCATATTTTTTCTTTGTTTCACACAAAACTATTTAATTATTTTGTTCGGTATTAAAAAAAACTATTAAGATTAGTAATAACTTGTATGTTCTTTAATTAAGTTTAAATATGAACTTGCACAAAATAGGCCTTGCCAACATCACATCACCTAAAATTGAGATTACATCAATTACAATTGTGATTATGTTCATTCCATTTTTTGCATAATCATATCCTCACTTCTCTAATTATTCCCCTTACCCCAATTCTATTCATCTTTATCTCTCACATTCTTTCACGTCATTCTTGTTGTTTCTAGCAACATTAGCATTAGTATGGAAATGCTTTAAGTATCAAATATTTGAGAGTGCTCCATAAGTATCTTTCCTCTACATCATCTAAATCCCAAGATCAATGACACATGTCCTTTAGAACCTTAATGGTTGGAGCAACAATTTTGATTCATAGGTGGGATTGTTAAGAAAGATATGGATATGGTAAACATGATAAATGCCATCATCAAGGTTATGCAATAGGGATTATGCTCTAACATCCACTATGTCACACAAATTTTCATAGATTGAGAGCTAAAGTGAACAATTAACGTCCTCAATAAGAATAACATATTGGGTGGTCTTGATGATAAATTCTGTTTAGCTTTGTTTTTGTGGACCTTGGACAATTTCAATAATAGACATATTCAGTGTTCACATAAATAATAAGAAATAGATGCAATCATGCTAGATTTGTGTTGTCTTGGCGCCCAATAAATAAAGTATGATCTCTCCATGGATCCTATATAATTTTGATAAAAAATACCACCCTTTACAAAGACCTCAAGGTATACCATAATTTCTTCTTTTCTAATGATTTTACAATGAACATGACTACTATGGTTAAGCATGATTATGATATGCTTGAGATATGAAACCAAGATGCGATCCTCACTCATCATATCTATACACAAAACATATAATTTCCACATCATTTCTTAGATGGGTGTCACAAAAATGTTTGAATATGACATTGTGTTGAAGCCTTACCTTGTCAATTTTAACACTTCGAAATTCCTATGAAGAAAACAAGCATTGTTCGGTGATTATGATTTTTTTTTAATGTAATTATAACCCATCATAGGGTTATATTTTAAATAAAAAATTATTTATTATTACTTTTTATTGAAATTACAAATCAATATTTGGTGGTTCTTTAACTTTTAACATTGCAAAACATTGGAACCTAGCAATATTTTATTTATAATATTTTTTTCTTGAAATGTGTACCTTGTTTTCGCTTGTCAAATGAAGTACAACTACTTCTAGAATTTTTCACCATGGAAGGGTTGGATGGAAATATATCCTTCAACTTTACATTAAGACCCTTCAAATTTGATCACTACTTATCAAATAGAAACTGAATGTCATGAATTTTGATTAGGGTTTTGATAGATCAAGGCTACGATCACTATAAGTGTTTTGACAATTCATGCAGTGGGATTCGATCACTTTTTAAATAGGATTCTTGATCCACTCATGTTAAAGATTGCGATTGTAGGAAAATATAAATGAAATAACCATAGTTCCATTAGTTTCTCGTTGAGCCACCCATGGAGGATAGGGATCTAATTATCCATTGCTTAACTAACCATGAGAAGAAGCATGAGCTCAATATCCTATACAAATGTACCATAGATACTTGAATTAAAATTCATGATTATGGTTTTGTATACTAATAGCTACCATTGTTCCTCATGCTCCACCTTGTTGTCTATGAAAGGAAAGACCCTTTTGTACTCAATTTTGTGACGTTGAGCATAGATGATCTAGACATAAGAATCAATGAAAATGATAAATGTTGAGACAATTAGGGTGATAGATAGAGAAAAAATCTTGGTTTTGGCTCTAAACATGGAGAAACAGGGAATCTTCTTCTAAACATAGTTTACGTGATTGACACTAGACCATGGTAGGCCTTTAAAGAGTGGAATTTGTGGAAATTGAACACAAGAGATAGAACAATTACACTCACAAAATTGCTAATCAAACATGCAAAATTAACACCAAAGGAAACTGAAATTGGAGCATAACACTAATCTGTATTGAGTAAGTGTACAATATCCAACCTTATGAAGTAATAAACTACTGTAATATATAACTACATGAGAGATCCGAATGCATAAAGATTCCATTCGAAATAGTAAAAAAGCAGGCTTACCAAATCTAGTCAAATCCCCCATGTGTGCATAAAGAAGTTTCCAAATCTAAGTAGATGCTCACGAATGTGCTAAGTCAAGTGGGAAAGCTAAAGAGGGATGGAAAGAAACCTCATACATGCTTTTATTTGGAGAAAAGGAGGGAGGATGATGTGGGAAAAAAACAAGTCAACTACACCTAGTCTAGCTTTTCCTTTTTCCTTAAATAAAAAATAAAACAAGGCAACTTTTCAAAAAAAGTAGATATGTGCTTTAGAGAATCTGGAATAAAGCAGACATGCTAAATTGGGTTTCCAGGATGTTTCCCAAGTGCTCCATGACTCAGTTTTAGCATGTGTTGACTTCTAGGACATGTAGAAGGCAACTAGCATAGAATGGAATCTAGGAAACTAGATAATAAGACAAAAAAAATTAAATTAATGTCTAATGTAGGTAACTAAGGATTGATTATTCTAACACCCCCCCATTAAGCCTAAATTTATGAGTAAATATCAGAAAACTATAGGGCCTAGCAACAAGGCTTAGTCACTCTTTACATACTGCTTGTCCATACAACCAAGGAAAGAGGCAAAAAACCAGTGGGAAAAATCCTCCCTTAAACATGGACAGGAAAAACAAAATTTGGAAATCTTGTCATCAATCATGCTTCATAGCATGATCAACAATCCCCAACAATGATTTGAGATTGCTGAAGGTCTTCTCATAAAAACATTTGGTGAATATGTCTACTACTTGTTCTGAAGATGCACAGAAGTGTAGAACAATGGTACCATCATGCACAAGTTGTATGATGTAGTGCATATGGATCTCAATGTGCTTGGTTCACTGTTTCTTAACTAGATCATTGCAGATTCAAATGGTGCTCTGATTATCATAGTAGATAATGGTTGAAAACTTTGATTCAAATCCATATTCTCCAAGTATCCCATGCAACCACAAACATTGAGTTGCTGCATTTACAACTCCTCTATACTCTGATTCCGTAGATGAGAGTGATATGGCACTCTACTTCTTGCTTGACCAACTGATTGGCCCTTCTGCAAGCATGAACACATATCCTAATGTAGACTTTCAATCTGTGTTGTCACCTGCCTAATCACTGTCAGTAACCAAATCAAATCAAGATCATATTTTTCTTTGTAGAAGATCCCATGAGTTATTGTTCCTTGAACAAAGTTTAGGATCCTTTTGGCTTCTCTCCAGTGGATCTAATGAGGCTGATCCATGTATCTCGAAGCCACACTAGCTACATAAGATAAATCAGGTTGAGTGTGTGTAAGATAAAGCAAACACCCAATCAATTGCCTACACAGTGTATTATTTACCATAGGAGAAGAACCTTCTTCTTCAAGCTTAACTCCTGATAGGAAGGGAGTCTTGCTTGGCTTGCAATCTTTCATGTTGAAATTTTTGAAAAAATATAGAGCATACTTGGACTGATATACTTTAATTCCATGTTGGGATTGAGCAATTTCAAGACCCAAAAATTGGCTCAACAATCCCAAATCTGTCATAGAAAATGCATGGTTCATTGCATCCTTCAAGGAGGAAATATATTTCTTTAAACTTCTTGTAATCAATAGGTCATCCACATACAAAACAATAATCATCAAAGAAACATGAATCAAATTCAAATAGACATTAGGATCAGACTTGCATCGAACAAAACTCAGTGACAGCAGAAACCCATCAATCTTGGCATACCAAGCCATGGGGGCTCGCTTGAGTCCATACAATGATTTCTTTAACCTGCACACTAAATTTGGATTAGAAACAAACCCTTCAGGTTGCTACATGTAAATCTCTTCAATGATATCTCCATTTAGGAAAGCACACTTCACATCCATGTGATGTACCTCCCACTGCTTTGAAGCTGCAATGGCTAGAGCTAGACTTACGGAGTCCATCTTTGCCACTGGTGCAAAGGTTTCATTGTAGTCAATACCACGTACTTGTGAGTAGCCATTGGCTACCAATATTTCCTTATATTTCAAATTTGAACCATCATCAACAAACTTAGTCTTGAAACTCACTTACATTGAACTAGCTTCCTCCCTAGGGGAAGATCAACCAGTTCCCAAGTGTTGTTGTTCTGGAGCGAGTTGGATTATTCTTTCATGTTTGTTTTCCATCTTGGATCATGTGCTACATATTCATATGTCTACGGATATGATTCAACCATCAGATAGCAATTCTCAGCAAATAGAGGATCTTTCACACAAAGGGCACTCTCAAATTGAGATCTAGTCCTCTTAGTATCATTAGGATTTCCAGCTAGTTCCCCAACTACATGAATGGTCTTTGCTTCCCATTTTGGTACTGTAGGACTGTTAGGATCTATAATCAAATCATCATTATTAGACATATCAGAATAAAAAAACTCATTAGTCTCTCCATTTACATTCAATGGTTTTGGTGGTGAAGAGGACTCTCCAACTTCAATTGTTGCTAAAGGCTCTTCTTGGAACTGAACACTTTTTTCAATGAAATATTTGTTAGTGCTCAAGTTGATCAGATTGTACCCTTTTGAATCTTCAAAATGCCCAAAAAATAGACACTCTTGGCTTTGGGGTTTCAAAACCTTCCTCTTTTCAGCCGGAATTCTAACCCAAGCCTTTGAGCCAAAAATCCTAAAATGGGTCATATCTGGCTTGTGCCCACTCCAAGATTTTAAAGGAGTCATACCATCAAGTTGCTTATGAGGCACCCTATTATGTATGTAGGATACACATTTTATATCCTCAGCCCAAAAATTTGGTGGCAAATTCTTATCCTCCATCATGCAGGTTGCCATCTCCTTCAGTGATATGTTCTTTCTCTCAGCAACACCATTTTGCTATGGTGTGTAAGGGATTGAATGCTACATCTAAATAACTACATCTTTACGATACTAAATGAACTCAGATTTGACATAATCACAACCATTGTCATATTTGGGGATCTTGATTTTCCTCCTAGACTGGTTTTCAACAAAGGCTCTAAAGACTTTGAAGAGGTAAAAAACTTCAGACTTATTCTTTAGGAAGTGAACCCAACAATACCTAGAAAATTCATCTATGAAGGTCAGTGCATATTTGGCTTGAATCATGGACATATGAGGGAATGGACCAGCAATGTCACTGTGGATTAGCTCAATAGGTGCAAAGGTTCTCTCATGACTAGCTTACTCATACTTGTGCTTTGGGTGTTTTCCTAGGATACAACCTTGACAGACTCCCTTAGAAAACTTGATCTTTGGTAACCCTATGAACATAAATTTTTTCACTGAAATAAAAAATATACTTGTATTTAATATGGCCAAATATTTCATGCCAAATATTGATTGCTTCATTAGCATGAATCAGAAGAATAGAGGGGTTTGAGTAGGGTAGAAAATGGGAAAACTTGTATCCCTTCGAAGTGTGATCAACAACACCTTTTGCTATGAATTTACCATTCGAAATCTCAGCGATTTCAACATCATCAGGGGAGAATATGACCTTCTTTGGAGACCTAGTATGAGTCATTTGATACTCTGACAAGAGATTGGAGGAAAGACCTAGAAAATACAACACATTATTGAAACTACCACGGTCAAGATCAATCCTACCCTTCCCAAAACTGTCAGTGAGAGAGTCATCTCCCAAAAATATTGTGGACCTTTCGAAATGTCAAGAGAGGAGAATGTATCTTTTGTCGAAACCATATGTATAGAAGCTCCAGAGTCTATGATGAAGCTAGGTGAGATTGATGTGCCAACAACCAAGGCATGTACTCTCTCTCTGTCTTCTGAATTTAATCCTCCTTCCTTCTTCTTTAAGCAATCAGGGAGGGAGATGTTATTCTTCTCCAGAATTTGGGTCAACATGTCAATTTGCTTCTTCATACAAGAGCTCTCAGGATGATAGCCCTTACTGCAGTATGCACACTTGCTCATTTCTCCTTTGTTCTTCTTCTTTTGGGAGTTCTTCTTGGAACCTTGGGGCTCCTCTTGAGACTTAGACTTGTCTCTCTTTTGATCAAGTGGATTTTTAGCTTTTTTCTTGATTTTGGAATCCACCCTTGAATCTTCAACAACAAAAGCTAGGTCTTTTGAAGGTTTGATGGTGCCCATCATCACCAACTTATCTTGCTTTTGTGTGAGAGATTCCATGAACTCTGCAAGCTTAGGCATCTTCTAGACTCGAGCTATCAACTTGGTGGCATAGAAGTTCAAAAAAAACACTGAATAGTCAGGACAAATCTTAGAGAGTATGGCCAAGACTAGTTGTTCTTCCTTCTTTTCGATCCCACACTATTTCAACTACAAAACAAGGGTCTTAAACTTGGAAAAGTAGAGTTGCAATGATTCGAAGCTTCTGGGACTCAATGATATCATCTCATTCTTGATTTGATGCCCTCTCATATCATCTGTCTTTCCAAAAATATATTCAATATTCTCTCACACTTCATTAGGTGATGTCAATCCATCAATATGAAAGAGGAGGTCTCTTGAAATGCTCAGACACAAAATACCATAGGCCTCATACCTCCTGTTGTGCCATTTAATTTTCTCTGCAGCTGCATTGGGCTCTACCTCAGTTTCCATAGTAAACCTGTAAATACCTTTCTCTCTCAAAAATATCTCCATCTCAACTTTCCACTAAAATAAATTGAATGGATTCAAGATGATCTTATATGAGATTGGTCCATAGCTCAGAAACTGTTCCCTCTAGTCAGCAGAATGTGTTCCCAATCAATGATGTCAAACCTACAATAAAAATTTGGAAGGAGAGAAATCATTCTACAAAGGCTCTGATACCATGTGGAAATTGAACCCAAGAGTAGAACAATTACACTCACAAAATTGCTAATCAAACATGCAAAATTAACACCAAAGGAGATTGAAATTGGAGCATAACACTAATCTTTATTGAGTAAGTGTACAATAGCCAACCTTATGAAGTAATAGGATGTTTTAATATATAAGTACATGAGATATTTTAATGCATAAATATTCCATTAAAAATAGTTAAAAAGAAGGCTTACCAAATCTAGTCAAATCCCCCATAGGTGCATAAAACAGTTTCCAAATCAAAGTAGATGCTCACGAATTTGCTAAGTCAATTAGGAAAGATAAAGAGGGATGGAAAGAAAACTCACACATGCTTTTATTTGGAGAAAATGAGGGAGGACTATGTGGGAAAAAAAAGTCAACTAAACCTAGTCTAGCTTTTCTTTTTGCCATAAATTAGAAATAAAACAAGGCAACTTTTCAGAAAAAGCATATATGCACTTTAGAGAATCTAGAATAAAGCAGACATGCTAAATTGGTTTTCTAGGATGTTTTCCAAGCACTCCATGGCTCAGTTTTAGCATGGGTTGACTTCTAGGACATGTAGAAGGCAACTAGCATAGAATGGAATCTAGGAAACTAGGTAATAAGACAAAAAGTAATTAAATTAATGTCTAATGTAGGTAACTATGGGTTGATTATTCTAACAGAATTTTGTTGTTAAAGCTCATAGAGTATACAACCATCCAAAGTTCACATGATTTGTAGTGGGAAAGGGATTTCTTTCTAATAAGCAACTAATGCCAGCAATTCATCGATTTTTGTTTTGTATAAAGGAGGCCGACTTTGTATTTTATGCATATATGCATTCCATGAGATCCATATGTTTAAGGTTCCACTACATATATTTTTAGGTTTAAATGAGTTTTCATGGTTAGTTTTTTTTTTCACCGCATTCAAAACCCTGAATTCCATTGCTTCATTTATGTTATTATACAATTTATCTATTGAGTGGTATATTAAAAACAACAAGATGAATGAACACATCAAAATTGTGATTTTGATATTTTGAATTAGGGTTTCCTTAGGATGTTCAATTACATCCAATTGGAATACTAATAAAAAAACTTACCAAAGGGGTGGACATTTGGTACTACCAAGGAAATGGCTCTCTAGATCAATTCAAAGAGGGTGAAATGGGAGAAAGGGAATGCAAAGAGGCTTCATAATTTTTTGTTATGATGACAAAGTATATGGGATATTATTACTATATTCTTCATCAGATGTTGTGAGACCTAATTATGGCATGGCTACAATGGTTAAAATTTTGAATTGAATATTCATGATATCAAATTTTAAGGAAGGAAGTTTAGTCATAGTTATTGATGGTCCTCAATTGTCTCCAAGATGTTTATCTCAAGAGGGAATGGTAGACTCTTCAAAATCAACCTGGATGGAAATGCATTGATCTAGTTTCGAGGATAACAGGTTGAGAATTGTAGATTTAACTTGTCATTTGAAAATTTTCATGATACATGAAGTGGTTACTCCACAATAGCATAGATCTTGATCGAGCCAAGCTTAAGAGTATAAATACCTTGAAAGGAAATATGTATAACCACTATGTATATATATTCCAAGCTATAGGGTTTATTGGTGCTAAAATGGACTAGGAATCATTGTGTGGAGGTTTTTGATCCACCCAACAGTTGGAATTGTTTGTCGACTTTGACAGGTTTAACATTGACTTCGAAAAAGTATGAACCTCGATAGGTTCAACACCTCGACATGCATCGTCAACACCAGTGATCGACATGACTAGGACATATTGTCTCTCTATCTTCCATTCGTCTATAATGGTTGAGATTCTAAACCATTCCAACTTCTCTTATAACTGAACGTAATGGAAAGATAACCCAAGCGTTCTCAACACTCTATTTAAGAATGTAAATTATTTTAATATAGAATCAGAGTAATGTACATAATACAACATTAATGAAGTAACATAGACCGGTTACAATTCTTTCATTCTGTTTGTGTGTGTAGAGTATTTCCTGCTTTCTTTATTCTTATTATGCATCCTCCATAACAGTACTCGATTCATTCAATTGAGTTGTTGTCCTTGACATGTGCCTAGACACCCAGATCATTGGTATCAGAGTAGATTTAGAGCTTGTTTGTGCTTAAGTCATGCGTAGAAACTTCTATCGAGGTTACCTGAGTTATGCCTATTCAAACACACTCACAAATTCATCAATCCAAGTAGACACTACCTTCAAATCAAAATATCTATATACGCGCACCACTAGATCGAAGATGGCTGAAGAAACATAAAATAGACATGTAACTGACGAGACAGATCGACTCATAGAGAAATCATTGGATCGATAGCGAACTGAAATCTTCACCCAGTTCAATGCGATTGTCACACAATTCGCCTTAACATTAGGAGGATTCTCGACGAGATCTGAATATGATAAAATCAGTCCATTCAAAGTGAAAAAGAACTTGGACATACTGAATCCTATTACTTTGTGAACCAACTCTCAAAAGCTTAAAATATCACCATTGCATCCTTAAAGATTCCAATCTTTGTGAACTGTTGGTGGGAGAACCTATCGACAAAGATGGAGAAATACGAAGACCCCTTAGTTACATAGGATAAATTTTTTGATTACACCAAGAAGGAGTTCTACTCACCCAAGCACATTGAACAACAATATAATAAGTGGTAGAAACTAAGGAAATGGAAATACTAGTATGTGCAGAATTACACCGACGAGTTCAATCGACTTATGGTGAGACTTTACATTCAGGAATAAGAGAAATTGCTTTTTTTAAAGTACGTCAGTTGATTGTCCCCATACATTCAACAAGAGATGGATTTTCTGACAGTTAGTATTCTTACAGATGCATTCCACTATGTCAGTAAGCTTGAATATAACCATAAAGGAAAAACATGTTCAATGACCAAGCCGACATGTCGAACATCCGACAAGAAGTCACCAGCTATCTCCAATAAGTCAAGACGCCCTTCTCAGCCGACCCTGCTAAAGTAATACCATGGAAAAAAACACTCTCAGAAAGGCAAAGGCGAATGTAGAAAACAACCCCCTACTGGGAAATGGTGTGATTACCACAATTCACCATGGGCTGATACGTCTAAATGAAAGGCTCAGAAGACATGTTTGGAAAAATTGTCGACCTCCATTTTGTATAACAAAACCCTGGCAGAATATAACCCAGAAGCATCAACCCTTTTGACATTGACATCGACCACTCCGACATCCTTGACTTTCATTGACGAGGAGGAGCGAGAGAATCTCTTCCATACACATATATGGGTTCAAAACAATCCATTGCATTTGATTGTGTATAATGGCACCCAAAATAACTTTGTTTATGAATATATCATGAAGAAACTAGGTCTTGTCACCACTCCACATCCTCAGCCTTATAATATCGATTAGATGAAGAATGGTTAGGAACTAAGGATCACCCGATAATGTAGACTCACCTACTTCTTAAAGCATTTTGAAGATGAAGTACTTTGTGATGTGGCACCACTTCCTGTAGCTGATGACCTATTTGGGAAACCTTACTTATGGGATTGACAAGTAAGTTATCAGTCATGACCTTAGAAGGTGATTGTCAAAATACGAAACCAATGGTATGGTATACCAGAGTGATGACCTACACCAACAGTTGCAATGACATATGCTAAACAGCCAAAGAAGCTCATCAATCATTCTCAAATATTCACATTGATCATGATTAAGCTTCATCATTCCAGGAAGTCTGTAACAACTAGTCGACTCATCGACCAGTGGAGATCCCAATAGAAGCAACAGATCAACAATATTCTTGATGAATACTAGAACGTATTTCAAGAGCTAGATGGAGTACCTCTACATTTCTAAGTAAATCAATCCATTTAACTTGTTCCTAGTTCTTCATTACCTAACACATATGTTTATAGAAGACCCATTATCTAGAATGAAGAGATTCACAAACAAATTCAATATTTGATCAAAAAAGGTCACATCTGACCCATCTACTCTCCTTGTGGAAGTCCAGGCATCCTCGTTCTAGATAAAAATGGGACTTGGCGCATGTGCATCAAATATCGGGCTCTCAACAAGATTTCGGTAAAGAATATATACCATTTTCCAAGAATAAATGAACTAATCGACTGTCTGAAAGGTGCTAAATTATTTACTAAGCTCGACCTAAAGTCAAGATATCATCGAATTCCGATTGAACCCATCCATGTATGGAATATTTCTTTCAAAACCAAGGAAGGATTGTTTGAATGGTTATTCATGCCTTTCAGCTTAACCAATGCACCCATGATTTTCACGTGATATATGGAAACCATTCTTCAACCTTTCATTAGCAAGTGTGTCATTGTCCACCTAGATGATATCTTGATTTTCAGTTAATCACCAGAAGAACATGTCCGACAGTTATGACAACTACTTGACACTCTTCGACAACATTGACTCTCTTTGAACATGGAAAAATGCTCATTTGCAATGAATATTATCAAATGTTTTGGGTATGTAATCGACTCTGTAGGAATTCACGTAGATCCAAACAAAGTACAAATCCTTAAATATTGGCCCATTCCTCAAAAAATTCATGAACTAATATGTTTCCTTGGTTTGGTGAATTTTTATCGACGATTCATACTTGACTTCAGTCACATAACCTGGACTTTAAATTAGTTAACTAAGGGAAATGGGAAAATTGTCTTCAAATGGACACCAACACAACACAAATCTTTTGAGCAGATCAAACACACGATTTGCATTGCACCAGTAATTGTGTTAGCTGATTGTCATCAGCCTTTTGAGATTGAGATGAACGAATTTGGACTATGTTATAGGTGAGGTGATCACTCAGCCTAGTTACCCAGTCACTTTTAATTTTGAAACTTTCAACAACATTGTCAGAAGGTATTCGATGTATGAAAAGGAACTATATGCCATTGTGCAATCCCTTAAGAAATGAATACATTACATTCTTAGGAAAGAGATGGTCATTCTTACTAACCAAAATCCTTTACAGTTCGCCCCATCCCAGTCGAAGTTACAAACAACTCAACAACTCAAGTGGATTAATTACTTGCAACAATTTCAGTTGGTAATTAAGTATCAGAAAGGTAAAGCCAATGCCGCAACCAACTATCTTAGTCGACCACCCATTACTCTACTTTTTACAGTAATGAGTATGTAGGGCTATGAAATGACTACTTGTACTCAACTATATTAAGCAGAATGCGACTTTTCTGGAATTTATCAGTAGCTTCAAACCGAACCGATGTCCACTCCCAACTACTTCCTGAAAGATACCTTGCTATACAAGCTTGGACAACTTTGTGTACTGATAGGTGAGCACCAACATAAGCTCATTTGGGATGCCCACTACATATAGTCTACATGATACTTTGGAGTAGTGAAGACCCTTTCCATCCTCCAAAAGTATTTTTATTGGCCTTCACTTAGATTTGACGTCAATAGGTACATTTGATCACATGTGGTTTGTACCATTCTAAACTGTCAAATCAACGACAAGGTTTTCACACACCTTTCTTGTTCTTAGTCGACCATGGGAATATATTTGTATGGGCTACTTGATGGGATATCCTACTACTAAACATCAACATGACACGATGTTAGTAGTAGTCGACAGATTTTCCAAGATGTCTATTCTCATTCCATGCAAGAAGACTATGACAACGTAACATACTTCCCAACTCTTCTTCGAACATGTCTAGAAACATTATGTCTTACTGACAACCATAATTTTTGACCAAGATGCCATATTTGCCAACATATTTTGGAAGAATCTATGGCAATAGCTCAACACAAGACTCTCCTTATCAACAAATTCCCAACATCATACAGATGGATAAATGGAAGTTGTGAATCGCTTAGTAGTAAAACTGCTCTGCATGTACCACCAAAAGCATCATCAGACATGGGATGAAATTCTACCATATATAAAACACAATTACAATCATGGTAACCACAACTATACGGGAAAAATTTAGTTTGAGATCTGCTATGGATTTCGACCCTCGCTGCTAATCAATTTGATTAGTTCATCGACACAATCGAACAACACTAACTCTGATCGATGAGAAGTTGAAAAAGCAATGAAGTTTTGAGATAAAATGTACAATATTGAGAAACAAGCACATGAAATGTTGCAATGAGCTAATGTGAAAGCTAATGCTCAACACTATAAGTATCATATTACTCATTCATTTCAAATTGGGGATCAAGTCTAGTTGTATCTCAAGAAGGAACACTTCAGTAGTCCATATAGGAAGCTAAATCCTTTGCGATATGGTACATACAATATTCTTAAGAAGATTAAAGAGATTTATTTCCATCTTGACATTCATTCATGCTTGGGTCTTCATCTAGTATTTAATGTGGATCTACTTCGACCATACCATGCACCACTGTTGGAACATAATGAATTGTAGACAACAGAACCCAAAGACATCCATCCATATGTTCAGGAGCCTCTTCCTTGCAACACCATTGGGGTACGACACATAGTCCATACAAGGAGTAACACAATTTCCTTATTTCAACAGGCTGAATTTGGACATCTCTCAGAACAAGAAAAGTGGTCCTCTACTACTGAACTCACCAACAAGTTTCCCAATCTGTACAAGCAAACAATGGAGACCATTATTTCTTAAGGAAGGAGGTATGATCCACCCAGTAGTTGGAATTATTTGTTGACTTAGAAAAGTTCAACATCGACTTCGAGCAAGTACGAACCTTGACATGAACTCGATAGGTTCAACAACTTGACATGAATCGCCGACACCAACGATTTCCATGAATACGACATATTGTCTCTCAGTCTTCTAGTCGTCTGTAATAGTTGAACTTCTGAACCATTCCAACTTCTCTTGTAACTGAATATAATGGGAAGAAAACCTAAGCGTTCTCAACACTCTTTTTAAGCATATACATTACTGTAATATAGAAGCAAAGTAATGTGCATAATACGATAGTAATGAAGCACTACAAAAAATTTTGGAATTAGCGTCCCCTTTTAGTGTAATTTTTTTTACATTGAGTGGTCAAACTAGACGCTAAATGGCACGCGTCATGGAAAAAATTTAAAGCATCTCAAAAAATGTATTTTTTTGCTTCCTAGATAGCATCCTTTATGACGTCCAAAATAGCGTCTATTTTTTTGCTTCCTAGATAGCATCCTTTATGACGTCCAAAATAGCGTCAATTTTTATGCTTCCAGAATAATGTCTAGCATTGCTTCCTAAACAACGTTGAGGTTTGCTTCCTAAATAACGTCCTATTTTTCTTCCTAGTGAGTGTCCATTTTTTATTCTTAAATGACATTCTCGTTAGCACCATATTTGCAACCTTAATAGCAGCATGTTAGCATCCAAATTAGCATACAATATTGCATCCATTTTTTCTACAACTTTAGCATCCCATTTCGCACCATATTTTACTTCCAAATATGTGCCAATTTTTGCTTCCTTTTTTGCATCGTGTTTTGCTACCAAAATGACGCCAGATATTTCTTGTATTGTTGCACCATATTTTTCTTCCTACATAGTGCCATGTTTTTCATCTAAAGTAACGTCTTATTTTGCTACCATATCAATTCCATGCTTGGATTCATCGTTAGCGCCACATGTTGCATCCTTTTTAATGCCTAGTGTCGCGTCTTATTTTGATAGCATATCAATGCTGTGTTTGGCTTCATCATTAGCGCCATGTGTTGCATGCTTTTTAATTCCTAGTTTCACATCTCTCATTTTTTTGTCTCTAATTTAGTCATTTTTAGTAATTTTATATACGAATTTTGGTCAATTTGTTTGGTCACTTATCTCTTATTGTTTGGTTATTTATCTCTTGTTTTTTGTTTACTAATTTAGTTGTTTTTAACCGATATTATAATATCATCAGGGCTTGGAGGAACCGAACCACCAACCTCCTGCTTGTAAGGTAGGCGCTCTTCCATTGAGCTAGATCCCTTTAAGAATTTTGGAACCTAACTTACAGAGTCCTTTGTAATGGTAAAAATTATCAATACACAACTTTGAGTATCTAATGGTCGGAAAAGGATGATAGATTGTATAATTTCAAAATATATGATCAAGAAGGTTATGAAATCCATAAACCTTTTCTAGGAATTTTGAACAAAACTAAAAATATTGGCTTAATGGGATTGGAAAAATCACTATTCCCTAGCAACCGTAAGTGTATCATTATATGAGACCTATCAACAACAATAATTTTATTGTGGATACCAATGATATAGTAGATAAGCATGATCATCCTAGATCCATATATAAGTGGAGAAATAAGATGTAGAATCAAAAGAGGATGATCAACCCAATAGTTGGTGCTTCACATGGATCATATCCACCATGGGATGAGCAAATTTCCTTCTTCCATCAAGCTAATGATTATCCACAAGGACAAATGGTTAGGATAGAATGTGATGCCAATTCATAATGTTTATTTTCTTCCCATGGTGATGTTGCAGTTCTTGCACTAGGAGATCTACATGATCCCCAACAACATTGGATATAAGCATATTCATGGGGCCATAGAGTATAGGATGAGGTTGTCTTCTTATATTTATCTTTGGAAAACCAGGCATGATTTGAAACATTGGGAGAAGGAATATAATCAAATATTATTAAACTTATTATTATTTTTTATAGTTTTGAAAATTAGGTTAGATTTATTTAATATTTAATTATTCTATTAAAGTGTTGTATATCAATTCCAAATTGAACAAAAAATTACTTTTCTCCCTCATATTGAATTGTTAAAATGAACCTCTTTAGACGAAGAGTAATTTAAAAAATCCTAAAAAAAATGATTTGTTATTTATAAAAGACAACAATTATTACTAAACCTTAAAAGAAGAGTTACTTTTTCTAAAATCCATCATGCTCCTCTACTTTCAAGTATTGTACTTTTCCTATTATATGAACATAGATATTAATCATGACAAATATTTAAGATTGGATACCCATTATCCTTTGGTATGTAAAGATGAAAATCAACAAAATAATAATTCAAAAAATACTTTTAAAAAAAGTAAAAGGTTTATATTACTTGTCATGAAATTATGAAAAACAAAAAATATTATAAAATTATAAAATATTCTTTTTTCAAAAACCAATCAATCTCATATACTTCCAACTATTATATTTTTCATATTATATGAAGATGGAGGTTAATTATGACAAATATTCAAGATTCAACACCCATTATCTTTTGACATCAAGGATGAAAATCACCTCTATTATTATTGGCACTCCTTTATTCATTGATATAGTATATCATTCCACAACACTAAGTCCATCACATATATTATTCCAAGATAATCCTACTAGTGTATTAACATATACACCATTTTAAGTGTCAATGAATGAATTGTTCTAAGAAAAGCTTGAACACCTTGTTTTTTAAATCTCCACTTTATTTTATGTGTTATGTGCATTTTCCATCCTTTGTGATATGATAATTGACATCACATTTAATTTCTATACCTAAATTTGTTTAGATCCCATACTAGAAATGATTTCATGTCCTTTGTTATGTTTTCCTATTATAAGTCATGACATGGTTATAACATTGATACTTAATATTCTATTACTATTTGAGAACATTTGTTGGCATCCCCGTTATTGCAATAGATACCTAGTGTAAGCAAACAAGATAATTAATACTTACAATGATCTTGTACAAGCTTAGTCAAGCTCATCATAAGGATAATTCATATTTTTTCTTTTTTTTCACACAAAACTATTTAATTATTTTTTTCAGTATCAAAAACAAATATTAAGATTAGTAATAACTTGTATGTTCTTAATTAAGTTTAAATATGAACTTGCACGAAATAGGCCTTGCCAACATCACAAAAAGTAAAATTGAGATTACATCAATGACAATTATGATTATGTTCATTCAATTTTTTGCACAATCAATTCCTCACTTCTCTAATGATTCCCCTTACCCCAATTCTATTCATCTTTATCTCTCACATTCTTTCATGTTATTCTTGTTGTTTCTAGCAACATTAGCATTAGTGTGGCAATGCTTTAAGTGTCAAATATTTGAGAGTGCTCCATAAGTCTCTTTCCTCTACATCATCTGAATCCCAAGATCAATTCAAAGAGGTAGTGGATTAGTTTCATGAAATATCCTTTCATCATGCATATAGAAAACATAACTCGAGAGCTGATGTGCTGTCAAAACTATTGTATGTAACTTTTTTCTTCTTGAATATAAAGTTACAATTTCTTCCTTGGAAAAAAGTTGTTTACAAATTTTAATAGGCTATGTGCCTAATGTACAAAATAGATAATAGAAAATGTCAAATGAGAACGTTCAACCAAGCTAAAGTCTATTACAATAAATGAAGAAAGAGAAATGATTCTACTATCTACTTTTCATTCCTTTTTTCTATGAGCAACTTCTAATCTAACTTCCCATGACCCACAAGTATGAAAGGAACCACCATGATTTGTATGTCCCCAATGTGTATGTGGAGGTTGTGAAGTTGAAGCTGTTGGAGTGCTCCTAACAAGGGTAGTAGAAGGGGGTGGCATCTCAACATGATCAGTGTCCCAACCATGAACACAAAAATACCCCCTCCAAGTGCTTCAAAGCTATAGACATCCTCCAAATTTTCCTCGTTTGGATTGTTTCTCTAATTCTTAAAAAAATTATAATTCTTCATCTCCTCACCATAATGGGACAACAACCACAAGTGGTAGAGAACATAAACCAAGCTTTCTGTCGAATCTACAATTAATTTGTTTCTCTTCACTCTGTAGATGAAGTTGTAGGTTCTCCAACAACTCTGTACAAATTTTTTTAACAACCTATAAAAGCACTTTCACCACCAAATTCTGCAGTTGTGGGGCACAACCACCATACAAGATCCACCATTCGAAAGAAGCCACTTTATCTCAAGCTTTAACTGAATGTATAAAACCAAAAAGTCCCTACCTACTGAATGTAGTTTCTCAAATGTTGTCATATGCAATCACACTTGGCTTCATCAAGTACCATTTTTTCTAAATGATTATATCAATGATGAACCTCTATATCCACGTTTGGTCTTCTCTTCACCCCCCTACCAGGCATTGGCCACTCTGTAGAATAATATTTCGGTGGAAGGATATGCTAAGGCATGGAGTGGAATATTTATCTAATCCCATGGTTTAACCACCTCTTTATGAATATGCTCATACAAGGCGACATCCCTAGGCTCAACAATATCTGTAATCTAGCATAGCATGGTGTCCATCTGCTCATACACCTTCTATATTTAAAGGATAATCTGAATGTGCAAATCATATCATATTATAAATGGGTTGGGTGAATTGCAGAACATACTTAAAATGTGACCAAAAGCGAACATCTAGAATGGTTTCTAGCACCTCATAAGCTCTCTCTCTCTCTCTGAATCCTGCAGCCTCAATTGCAACCATGAATCACTCACATCCATATTATTTAATGTCTATCTCACCTTCAAAAGGAACATGAAGGTGAGATAATAAATACCAAAACTTGGTATTTGCAAGCTTAAGTAGCTGCAACTCAGAGTGAATGAAAACATGTATTAGATAGAATCATAGAACTATGATTGGTGATAAATTTCATCATGGAATTCCCTTTCTTAAGGTATTAATCTATTCACGTTCTTTATGCTTCAACATAAAATATCATGCATCAAAAGGTTCAATGTGCACCAAACACCCAAACAAAAAAATGTAAGGATGTACATGCTCAATGATTGATCTCATTGCCTTGCAACCAACTACATTATTAGTGATTACTTGAATGGAATTGAACGACCCACCATCTGAAATGGTTTTGATTAAGACCTCTGCAATATTAGTAGTAGTAAAAAACCAAAGGATACCAATCCTTGCTTAAATGGAAGGGCAAAGGAATCAGAAACAACTTCAAGAAACAAATTAGGACCATGGTAACTAAAACATGTTGTTACACAACGCCAAATTATTGAAAATGTATCACTGGCACACTATGTCACCAAATATAATAAATGGGAACGGAACTTGCATAGAGACTTTGGGGGGGATAAGATACATCTCGTCATTGGGATCCTCTTATTGAAATGTCATAAAATTGAGAAAAAAATCAAGAAGTAGAATAAGTGGGAGTATTGATTTGCAAATCAACCACACAAGAATATTGGTAAAGGTGGCCCTAACTCACAAAACAGAGGATATAGAAATTATATCCAAACTTATGAAAAATAGTACAGATCATAGGTAAAGAAGGGTAACGTGAAGTCAACGAAGGACACTGAAAAGTGGAATGAGTTCCACAAAATCCCTTAGTGCAACACTTACAAATATGTTGAAAAAATCACTATTGCCAGATATGAAATCCTCAGAGTCAAAATCTAGATTGAAATATAATTTGAAGCAAGATAAAGGAAAGAAGATCATTGACACAAAACCTAGTGCCACCATCACAAATACAAAGATACAACTAGAAGATCCAAAGGATCCAGAGGAAGGGGAGCGACTCTTCTACTCATAGATGTGGGTGAAGAGGAATCCACTACATTTCATTGTTGATAGTAGTAACCATAAGACATGATCTCATACAAGGTCATAATGAGATTGAAGTTGCCAACAACGCCACACCCCCAACCATACATCATTAGTTGGTTGAGCCAAGGACACAACATCCACATCAAACAACAATGCCACTTATCCTATGACATAGAGCCCTTAAAAGATGAGGTACTATGCGATGTTTACCTGCTTGAATATTGTGATGTTTTTTTAGGAAAACCCTAGATGTATAAATTTCATTCTATTTATGATTCTTGACCTCTTAGTATCACTGTTACTTTGGTAGGCCAATTGTACAAGGTACCTAAGGTAGTTTTGACTATTGTTGTTTTCTTGATCTTAGCAAAGTAGTGTCAGAGTAATATCTTAGATTGGGAAATTGTCCTCTTCATGGTTCGATCAGAAGGTGGATGGAAAGTCACTGTGACTATCATGCAACAAAAGAAGTGGGATAAGATTATAGAGGAATATAGATATGTATTTTCCTCACCTAAAGGTGTGCCTCTGTACTATTTGGTCAAGCACTCAATTGATTTGATTCCTAGTGCTCCCTTACATAATGGCCCAATATATATACTCTCTCTTCTAGAGAATGAGGAAATAAAGTGTTAGATTTGAGAGCTCATCCAAAAAGGCCACATTAGACCAATATCATCACCTTATGGGATCCCAATTGTGCTTGTGTAGAAGAAGGATAGGATATGGTGACTTTACATTGATTATAGGGCCTTGAACAAAATCACCATCAAGAATCGATACCTAATACCTTATATTGATGATCTTACTGATCAACTTAAGGGTGCCAAGTTCTTCAACAAGATTGATTTGAAGTTAGGATACCACCAGGTTTTGATCAAGCAAAATGAAGTGTGGAAGATAACCTTCAAGTATAAAGAAGGACTTTTTGAGTGGTTAGTTATGCATTTTGGATTGACTAATGCAACAACAACATCTAGGAGAATGATGGATGATATCTTGCGGTCATTCACAAACTCATTTGTGGTTGTACATCTGGATGACATCCTCATCTTCAACAAAACTCGGGTGGAACATTTGCAACACATTCAATAAATCCAAAGAACCTTGCGACAACAAAAGTTATGTGCCAATTTAGGGAAGTGCTCATTCTCCATGAAGAGAATCTAGTATCTAGGATACATTGTGGATGAACATGGGGAGCATGTGCACCCAACCAAGATCCAAGTCATTCATGATTAGACATCTTAGATGACTCTAACAAAGCTCAACAACTTCTTGCGCCTTGCAAAATTTTACCACAAGTTTGTGTTAGGGTTCTCTCATATTGCTTAGCCCTTGAGAATAGTGACCAATGGTGGAGTCGAATCCAAGTTCACTTGTGATGTGTCACAATAGACAGCATTCAAGGATATGAAATGATGCCTCTGCTAAACTCCAATCCTCACTCTGCTAGATATGGAACAAGCTTTTGAGATTGAGACAGATGCCCTTGACTATTTTGCAGTCCTCACTCAACAAGGACATCCAATGGTTTATCATACCGAGACACTCTATGATTTTGTACGCTAGTATCCAACCAATGAAAAGCATATATACTCCATTGTGCAAGCTTGCTGCTAATGGAAACATCACATCCTAGAGAAGGAGACGATCATCCACACTGATCACAAGCCCTTGCAATGTATGCATATGCAAGGAAAGTTACAAAATGACCTCCATTAAAATTGGTACACATACTTGCAATAGTTTCACCTGAACATCAAGTATAATAATGGAAACAAAAATCAAGTTGTAGACTCCTATATCCAACCTCCAATTGTAGCACTGACTATCATGCTCAACTCTTATGGACACAATATCTCCAGGTGGCCCCAATTGTATAATAGCAACCCTGAATTTGTTGTTAGGGAGATGGATCTCAAACTTTCATCTTTAGGATGAAATTTTATTCCATATTGGCTACCTCTATGTTCCTTTAGAGGAGCATGAGAAGTTGATCTAGGAGGCACATCATAGTTAAGTGGGAGGGGATTTCAGCGTAGAAAATATAGTGGTAGTATTGTAAAAGCACTTCTACTATTCGAAGCTCCAAAAAGACATTGGAAAGTACATTAGATCATGCATTTCTTATTCCATTTACAAACCTACCATCAAGAAGTACGAGTTGTACACTCCATTACCTACTCCAAATACAACTTGGGAATTTGTCTCCATGGACTATATGTATGGCTTGGCTTCAACCATGCATGGAAATGACTGTGTATTTGTGGTTGTGGACTAGTTATTTAAGATGGTTATTTATATAAGAAGAGCGTCACAACAAAGTTCTTTGCTAAGCTCTTCTTTGAGCATGTTTGGGTTCACTTTGGCCTCCTACAACCCATTATTTTCAGATTGAAATAGTAGATTCTTGAGTACTTTTTGGTCAATCCTATCGTCGATGATGGACACTAAGTTGACCAAATCAACTGCCTTCCACCCCCAAATCAATGGAAAAATAGAGTTGGTCAACATAATGATTGTGCATATCCTGAGAATGTATAACTCTAAACATCTAGGCACTTGGGATGAAACCCTTGCTTATGTTCAACATATCTAAAATACGCTCTTCATGGCTCTATTGGCGACAACCCCTTTACAATGTGCTTGGGGTTCCAACCATTAGCTCCAACTGATGTAGGAGTGCCCATTGTTTCTACATAGGATAAATCCTCCCATGCTTAAACTGAGGCTAATAGGAAAGCCAAATTTGTTGATCCAATCCATTGCATCCAACAATAGGTTCATGATAATTTGCAGAAAGCCAGTGTTAATTATAAGCCACACCACGATTAACATTGAGTTCCACACAATTTCTAGGAGGGAGATAAGGTAGGGTTTCATTTGTAGAAAGAATGCCTCATATTAGGGAAATTTTGAGGTCTAAAATGGGCCTCATAAGAGATATAATAAAATATTATTAGTTAGGCATTTTGTGGGGAAGGTATATTTACAACTCATCTCTTACACTATAACCAATGCAACTATGGTTAAGTTAAATTGAAAAGATGTCTAAAATAAAACCAATAAAAAATCATCTTTGATATGACTAAAAGTAAAGTACATTTGAGTACATAAATTAATTTTGAATATAATATGATGAATGTATTTATAAAATAATGTATTCATAAAATAAAATATATTAATTTTGAAATTTGAAACATAAGTTATTTTTCAATATTCAAAAGATGTTTTTAAACCATGTATTTATAATGTTGAATTTTAAACATAAAGTTAAATTTAAATGAATAAATTGTCATTTCTTATATATATATATTAATTTTAAAATATAAATATAAAACTATAAATAAATAAATAAACGTTTTTAGATTTATTTTTCATCTTTTTACTACACCTTTAAAAACATGTGTAAACTCATTTTTAATAGTTTCTTATGATATATATTATGTATATCACATATCGATTTTAATGTAATAATTAATAACATCATTAAATAAATTAAAAAAAATATTAATATTTTGATGAAGGAATAGTACATAAATTTCTATTATGAAAAGTTGAGTTAATATTAAGCAAATGAGATTATATGTAATAAACATTATTATTATATGTAATAAATTTTTTATAATATAATATCTTATTATAATATAATAGTTCATTCAAATTGCTACATTAAGGTTTTATGTATGTATTTAGTTTTGTAACTTGAATGTACGTGTCTAATTTATATTGATATACATGTAGGCGTTTCAAATATTAAAAGTTGATAGTAAAATATAAACCTTGAATAATACCTAAATTTAAAAAAAATGATATTAATAGTAAAATTCAACCGCATGAGAATATATATAGTAATTTATTTTAATATAATATTTTAGTTTTATAAAATAAATAAATAAATATTTTTATATTTAAATAATAATTATAATAGATTATTATATGTAGTAAGTATTTAAAAAACAAAAACTAACAATAATCAAATTGTTTTTATTATAAGATTAAATTACTTTTATTATAAGATGTTAAGTGGTTTTGATTTTAAATAAATATTAGACATATATATTTCAAATATTGAAAAAGTAATTATACAATTTTAGTTTTGAATAGACAATTTACTTTTTTGGTATCTTTAATTTATTTTAGATTGTAATATAAAAAAGTAATTACATTTAAATAAAACATTTAGTTTTTTGTTTTTATAATTTATTTTATATTGAAATATAAATAGTAATTTCTTTCTAAGTATTTTAAGAGTACTTTAGTACATTTATATTATATTAAAAAATAATCTATGAGTACTATTTTCATAATGGGTACTTTGCTTACAACATTGATATAGTTAACTATGGGTTTTCACTCACCATTTACAATTTGACAAATAAACATCCTTAACTCAACTAATGCCACCTCAACTATTATAGATGATGTCATCTTCTAGAATGTGATTGGTTCTTTTAAAGTGGATTTTGATAGCACATTTTTTGTTTTGAGGCCCATTTTTGACTTCAAAATTCTCCTAATTTGGGCACAATCAAAAGCTCCTCCCACTTCGATATGGGCCTTACACCATCACCAAGGTTGTGAATGAGAATTATTTTGAGTTAAGTATTCCCCCTTTCCTCGACTTGCACCCCGTATTTAATGTGGAGCTACTTCGACCATATTTTCCAGCTCTCTTAGACTCCTCGGAGGTGGTTGAGCACTTGGAATCTACAAAACTCAATCTTGATTGCATTGGGAAGGCACAAAATGAATTTGGATAGTGAGATGAAGGGAACTTGCCAGCATAACATCTAGTTGTATCCGGTCGTCAAATCATGGTAGCTTCTTCACCATGGAAAGTGGCTCACCAGGAGTCAAATTCAATAGAAGTTTCTTCATATGATGTAGGAATGTGAGCAACGGAGACCATTGTTACCTAAGGAGGGAGGACTGATCTAGGTGGAAACTGGTGGCCACCCAATTGCTCCATTGAGTTACAATGGTTCTCCATTTTTATTAGAAATTCTCTATAATTGTTTAGGTCCCAAACTTCTAGGGCCTTTTTAAGGCCCTAAACAATGTTTTTTTTTCCAATCGAGGGGTTAGGGGTTGTTATAATATGCCTAATCCCTAGTGAAAGGTTGTAATTCTCAGTTAGTTTTTTCCAACAAGCTATCGTGTTCCCTAAATGTAGATCGTATGCAAAAAAATTTCCCCTGGGAAGTTGATGTATCAATTAGCCACCTCAATCCCCACAAAAAATTTTGGCGCTTCATCTCCTAGTGTTAGGATTTTGGATGTTTAGGGTTTCTTCCTCTTTAGGCTTATGATAATAGGCCCTTTTCAGTCTCTTTGTAATCATGTCTTGAGAATGAGTGTAGTAGACGCATCTATATTTAGAGATAAGCTACCGACATTCGAGCTAGTTTGTATTACTTTGCAATTTACAATGTTTTCCCATTCCATTCGTTAATAGAATTTGGGTTTTGATGTACTATTCTTCTCTATACAAAATATTTGTGTGTGTGTTTCCATTTTATATTGTTTCGTTCATTTCATTCTCAAACAAATCTATATCACCTCATCCCAGAGACAAACTCATAGTGACGTGTACACCATTGTTCCAAAATACATCATGCGGAATTTCCCCACTACAATTTTCGGGACCTTATTAGTTCTAGACATTAAATCATTAGACTCCATGACAACCAAGAATATATGGAAAGTATGCATTCACCCCATCCATAATATTGAAAACTAAAAACTCAACAATATCATAGGACCTAAACTCCATGAAATATTGTTCCATAAATTTATTAAGAGAGAAAGAATGCTCTAGAATATTCATGCCTTCCTTAGACAATCAGTCCACTCTTTATTTATCTCTCTCTCTCTATATGTTCAAAACTGGTCGAAAGTGAGAGGGTTCACATTTCAATTATATGGGAAAATCATTGAGATCTAGATCTAGGATCTAAACTTTCCATTGTATCAACTTAATCACTAGAAGTGAGTTGCCAAAAACCTACAAATGGATAATATTTAAAGCAATGGAAAATTTCATAAGGTAAATTAGTGCACAAAGCTCACCAAAATTATTTGTACCATTTTCGATAATAGATTTAAAGTGAAAATGTTCTTGATCCAAAATATACAAAACAAATCCCAAGCCCACCATTTAACCAAGCCCTTGGCTATCATTGTTGATGTATGCCCAGGGGATCATAGGACTGATACAAGGTGCCTAAAGAGTCCATGAGGCCTTAACTAGTGTGTCCACCTTAAAATGAGGAATAAGGGCCCAATTCTAAGTTACAGACTGATGAACACCATACTATTCTTTGTAAGAATATCTCGTGTTGAACCATCCTTTGAGGCAAGAATCCAATGGGTTATTGGAGTGGACCAATCTATTTTCTAAGAGACATTCCAAGTAGTCCCATACTTAAGTATTGTGAGAGCATTGTAGAAATAATTGTTCATTGCTCTCCCCATCTTTTCTGCATAACACTCATTCCTTGGACCAATATTTCCTCGACTTTCAAGTTTATCATAGGATATTAACGTTTTTGAGAGCACCAACCACATATAAAGCTTTGACTTAGTGGGGGAATTAAATTTCCAAAACTTAATCCACCACTAGACCAAATCTAGAGCCTAACAAATTAGGGACTAATAAACCAACCTATGTTGATGTATATGTAACTCCGGAATGTATTCACTTGTATTTCTTATGTATTGTAACCCGATGTTTATTCCGGGATGTATTTGTAATGTACTTGAGTCATGTCATGCCCCGATGTTCCTATTAGGAGGTTCTATAATGTAAAAAAGTCATGTCAAGTTATTGTGGGTAACCCTCCTATTGATCAAGGGTTAAATTCCCCGCAGTTCCGGGGCACACGAGTTATTAGACTCTCCTAGAGAAGTCATCCCTAGTAGGGTTTAGTCATATCGGGAATTAGTATAAATAGAGAGCTAGCCTCTCTATTTAGCACACACTCACTCACACTCAGTTGTAGTGCATAGCTGAGGAAGAAGAAGTCACTGGAGCAAGGAAGAAAGAGGTTACTGTTGTTGGGAGATCATCTTACTGTTTTAGGGTTTTAATTTTGATGCTGATTCTATCTCTAAGGAAGTTGCGGGGTTTTCTCCATTTATGGTTTCCCCAAGGAAAAACACTGTGTTCATTGTCTCTTGTATTTGATTGCTGTACTTGTTATTCTCTCAGTTAAAGATCCTAACATAATGCTAGCTTAAATGATAAAATCTAACATGGTATTAGAGCTAACCTGAGAAGAAGACACTGTGTAGCTACGAGAACTAGGGATTCCTACTTTGTGGATCTCTCTCCACAGATTTTTAGCAAAAGAAGGTTGTAATAACTCTCCTCCTTAGGGCGCATCTTTTTGTCGAAGCAGAATCCAATTCTGAGGTTTTTCAGTTTTGGACCCGACACTACTGCCGAAAATTAGGGCTTTCCACAGAAGTGGAATTTTTCAGTGAGCCTAGGCCTGGATTGATATCCTCCTCAAAATTGAAGTTAGGGATCAAGATCAAAGCATTTGGTTGGACAGAACTCTGAAAAAGAAAAATCCTAATCTGCTCCTGAACCAACACTGCAGAATTTTAGCTCCAAATCCAAATCTACCATCTTGAACTGGTAAGATCTAAATCTTTTGTATTTCCATTTGAGGTTCTCAGTTAAGATGTCTCATCATACCAAGCTTGATGAAAAGCTTGAGGGAGCTGATAACTTTCGAGCCTGGAAGTATAGGATCTCCTTGGTCCTGGAAGAAAATGAGTTGGACTCCTATATTAATGAGGAGGTTCCAGTTCTAGAGGGAGATAAGGCTAAAGCCTTACACAAGAAGAAGTTGGTTATGGAAAAGAGGATCATTGCTGATTCAATCAAGGATCACCTCATACCACAAGTGTCCTCCCTAAAGACAGCTAAAGCTATGTTTGATGCCCTAACCAAATTGTTTGAAGGGAAGAACATAAACCGGAAGATGACTCTGACAAACCAACTGAAGAATGTAAAGATCCAGAATGCTAAGATCATCCAGTCTAAATTTACAAGGTTCTCTTAGATCAAGGAACAACTAGAAGCAGTAGATGAAGAAGTGGAGAATGCAGAGATTGTGATGGCCACCTTGAATGCTCTCCCTAGATCATGGGACTCCTTTATTCAAGGGATATGTGCTAGAAAGAAGTTAGTCAAGTTTAGCAGACTATGGGAAGAATGCTCTCAAGAAGAAGCTCGGATAGTAGCTTGAGAAGAAAAGATGGGAAGTGAAGATCAGGCCCTCACAGTTCATTCTAAGAAAAGCAAAAGAAGTTCTCATCACTCCAGAGGTAAGAATTTCTCTAAAACTAACTCTAGAAAAGACTTTTCTAGAAGTAGATGTTATACATGTGATGAAGTAGGACACTTTGCAAAAGATTGTCTTAAAAAACAAAATAAGAAAAAGGGAAACAAGAGAAGACATCATGCTCATGCTACAGAGGATGATGAACCATCGAAGAAGAGAACCAGATATGAAAGTGAAGACTCTTCAAGTGATGAAGAATATGTATTGATTTCTTCTCTCACGGAAAACATTACTCATGGAAGCAATGATTGGATTATAGATAGTGGGGCTTCCAAACATATGACAGGATTCAAAGAGTGCTTTGTAAAAATTTCAGAACATGAATCACCTCACAAGGTGAAACTTGAGATGACTACCAATATCCAATAAAAGGTAGTGGGGAATCCTCCTATAAGTTAGACTCTTGAAAGTCTATGAAGATGCAAGATGTATTGTTTGTACCACAACTCAAGAAGAACCTTCTCTCCATATCTGCATTAGATGCAAAAGGCATGAGGGTTGCATTTATAGATGGCCAGGTTATCTTGTGGCCAAAGGGAAATACTATTAATGATTCAGTAGTGATTGGGGAACAAGAAGGAGGTTTATATAAATTGAAGGGCCACCCAGAACAAGACTTGGTCCATGACACAGTAGATCCAAATGAACTTTGGTATAGAAGGCTTGCACATGTGCATTATAGAGCACTACCACTTGCAAGAAAAGTTGTTGAAGGTCTTCCAGAAATTCAAGAAAAACATGATGGAGTCTGCAAAGGATGTGCGAAAGGAAAGAATACAAAGAAGACATTTTCAAGTAGCGAAAGCAAAACAAAAGGAATCTTGGAAATCATCCACTCCGATGTATGTGGTCCGATGTCATCAAGCTCACTAAGCGGGTATGTATATTATGTTTCTTTTATTGATGATTTTTCTAGGAAGACATGGATTTACTTCATGAAGAACAAAGATGAAGTATTCAACAAGTTCAAGGAATTCAAAGCCTTGATCGAGAATCACACATAAAAGAATATCAAGACCTTTCAATCAAATAATGAGAGAATTCACATCAAATGAATTTAAAGAGTTATGCAAAGAATCAGGGGTTAAGAGGGAGTTATCCACTCCTTATAATCCACAACAAAATGGGATTGCAGAAAGGAAGAACATAACTATCATGGAAGATGCAAGAGCTATGCTTCATGATCAAGATCTTCCTATGCATCTTTGGGCAGAAGATTCTAGAACAACGGTGTATGTACAGAACCATACTCCACATAGAGTACTCGAGAACAAGACTCCTGAAGAAGTCTTCTTCGGTAAGAAACCAAAATTCAACCATCTCAGAATATTCGGCTGTCCAGTGTACATACACATTCCAAAAGAGAATAGGACTAAATTAGATCCTTCAAGAAAGAAGGGTATATTTGTGGGATACTTTGAAAGCTTGAAGGATTACAAAATATACTTCCCAGGATTCAAGAAGATCGAAATTAGCAGGGATGTGACATTTGATGAAGACTCAGCTTACAACAAATCTAGAAAGAGACCTGCTGAAGAACCCATAGAAGCAAAAGCACCCAGAATTCATGATACAACCATGAATGAAGAAGCTCAAGAAGAAGATCAAGAATTTGAAGAACCTAAAGAACATGTAGATCCACCTCCAGAGAAGAATCCTCAAAATAGGAAACCTTCTTGGGTACAAGAAGCTATCCAAGGTACGGAAAGATATGGGGCTCCAGAAGAGCATCACAAAGAAAGAAAGAGGACCAGATCCTGCTCCGGGAATGTATCATTACTATGTGATTTCATCGATAAAGAACCTTCCAATTATGAAGAAGTGGTAGAATGGAAAGAATGTAAGGATGCTTTGTTCGAAGAGTATCAATTGATCATGAAGAATGATGTTTGGGATGTTGTCCCAAGACTAGAAGGGAAGTCGGTTGTAACTTCCAAATGGATCTACAAGATCAAGCATGCTGCAGATGGTAGCATAGAAAAATATAAAGCAAGATTTGTTGCTCATGGTTTCTCCTAGAAAGAAGGAATATATTATGAGGAAACCTTTGCACTTGTATCCATATACACTTCCATTAGATCAGTACTTGCTCTGGCTGCAGTAATGAAATGGACGATACACCAAATGGATGTCAAGACTGCCTTCTTGAATGGTGTAGTAGAAGAGGAAGTGTATGTGAAGCAGCCACTTAGTTTTGAGACACATGATAGGGAGTCTCATGTATGTAGATTGAAGAAAGCCATGTACTGTTTTAAACAGGCACCCAGGACATGGTACGACAGAATTGACAGCTTTCTAACCAATTTGGGCTTTACCAAGAGTAAAGCAGATTCCAACCTTTACTACAAGGTTGAAGATGGCAACCCAGTGATGCTCCTACTGTATGTAGATGATCTGTTTGTAATAGGTATGGATGGGTTGATTACTGATACGAAGAGAAATCTTGTTGTCGAGTTCGAAATGAAGGACTTGGGTATGATGCATTATTTTGTAGGTATGGAGGTGTGGCAGAGTGTAGATGGGATTTCCCTAGGACAAGGGAAATATACGATAGAGATCTTGAAGAGATTCAAGATGATGGATTTCAAGGCCATGACCACACCTATGGCATCAAACCTGAAGCTATTCAGTGATGCTTCATCAGAAGCGGTTGATGCTATGTTGTATCGTCAGATGATTGGGTCCTTGATGTACCTGACAAACACGAGACCAAATATTTGCTTTGCTGTGAACACCTTGAGCCAGTTCTTGATAGATCTGAGACATGTTCACTTGATTGCTGCAAAGCATATTTTGAGGTACCTGAGGGGTACAATTGATTATAGGCTCAAGTATGATATGAATCAGAAGATTAACCTAGAGGGTTATGTTGATTCAAATTAGGTAGGAAGTTCCATCAATAGGAAGATCACTTCAGGGTGTTGCTTCAATATGGGATCAGTTGTGATCTCTTGGTTTAGTAAGAAGCAATCTTGTGTGGAACTGAGTACAGCTGAAGAAAAGTATGTCGCAGCTTGTTCAGATAGTTGTGAGGTAGTATAGCTCAGGAAGTTATTGTCTGATTTATTTGATCTCCAGTTGGATGCTACTTGTATACATTGTGACAACCAGAGTTGTGTGAAGTTGTCAGAGAACCCTGTGTTACATGGAAAGTTGAAGCATATCGAGATCAAGTATCACTATATCAGGGATATATTGCAGAGGGGAGCAGTGAAGCTCCAGTATGTTGCGACGGACAAACATATAGCTGATGTGTTGATGAAGCCATTGGACAGACTGAAGTTTGAGTACTTTAGGGAGAAGCTTGGTGTTCTCCAGATCGAGGTCCCTTCCAAGGGGAAGTGATGAGTCCGTAAGCCATTCTGACAAGTAGATCAGATGTAAGGGCTAAGCCATTCTGTCATGGTGGGAGGATTGTTTCCTTCCATGTTAGATATGAGTGTTGAGCCATTCTGATATGACTGTAGGATTGGTTCCTACATGATCAGATATAAGGGCTATTGCCATTCTTGGAATGGAGTTTCCTGGTGAGTTACTAGGAATACTTGGTCTATGACTGAGGGCCTTTCTGATATGATTGTAAGATGTAGTCTTACATGATCATATGTGAGCACATGGAAATTATGATGTGATTGAGGGATGTGTTCCCACTTGATCAGATATAAGGGCTCTTTCCATCCTATCATGGCGAGAGGATTGCTTCCTTCCATGTCAGATGCGAGTGTCGGCCATTCTGACATGATTGTAGGATTGGTACCTACATGATCATATGTAAGGGCTACCGCCTTTCTGACAAGTCAAGGTCAGATGTGAGTGCCGCCATTCTGATGTGATTGTAGGATTGGTTCCTACATGATAAATGTAAGGGCTACCGCCTTTCTGACGAGTCAGGGTCAGATGTGAGTGTCGACCATTTTGACTTAGGGTCAGATGTAAGGGCTACTGCCATTCTTTGAATGGAGGCACCTGATCAGTTACTAGGAACCCTTAGTCTAGGATTGAGCACCTTTCTGATGAGTCAAGGTTAGATGTAAGTGATATGCCTTTCTGAAGAGTCAAGGTCAGATGTGAGTGCTGGCCATTTTGACTTAGGGTCAGATATAAGGGCTATTAGAGACCTACAAGGAGGTAGGCCTACAACTAGCATGAAAAAGGTCTGTCTCTGTAGAACTTCCTATGACGAGAAGAATCATGAGATAGCACATATGATGATGACCCAGTGATGATCCAGATCGAGCTATGATTCAGATCCAGTTATGATGTCTCCGAGATGATCCAAATCGAGTGATGATCCAGATCCAACAGTGATGATCTAGATCAAGTAATTATCCAGATCCAGTGATGATGACCCCATAATGATCCATATCAAGTGATGATCCAGATCGAGTGATGATGATCCAGATCGATTGATGATCCAGATCCGATGATGATGATATAGATCAAGTGATGATCTAGATCCAGATGAAGATGAATTGAATATGAATATGACTTGAAGACGAAGATGACGAGAACTTGATGATGACCCAGATGATACAGAGAAGAAGACTTGTGCTGGAAATTGTGTTGAGAGAATACCTTCCTAGTTAAGAGGGAGTGTTGATGTATATGTAACTTTGGAATGTATTCACTTGTATTTCTTATGTATTGTAACCCGATGTTTATTCCGAGATGTATTTGTAATTTACTTGAGTCATGTCATGCCCTGATGTTCCTATCGGGAGGTTCTATAATGTAAACAAGTCATGTCAAGTTATTGTGGGTAACCCTCCTATTGATCAAGGGTTAAAGTCCTCGCAGTTACGGGGCACTGGGGTTATTAGAATCTCCTAGAGAATTCGACCCTAGTAGGGTTTAGTCATGTCAGGAATTCGTATAAATAGAGATCTATCCTCTCTATTTAGCACACACTCACTCACACTTAGTTGTAGCACATAGCTGAGGAAGAAGAAGACACTGGGACAAGGAAGAAAGAGGTTATTGCTATTGGGAGATCATCTTATTGTTTCGGGGTTTTACTTTTAATGTTGATTCTATCTATGAGGAAGTTGCGGGGTTTTCTCCATTTATGGTTTCACCGAGGAAAAACAATGTGTTCATTGTCTCTTGTGTTTGATTGTTGTACTTGTTATTCTCTCAGTTAAAGATCCTAACATAATGCTAGCTTAAATGATAAAATCTAACAATCTAACCATAAAATATCCACAATTCTTGTTATAGGCCCAAACAAGTGGGTCATCTGTAGCCAAAAATGAGTACAAGACATAATAAATTCCAAAATTAGTCGCTCGCAATTGGGCTCTCAATGAGAATCCACACCTACGATAGCAACCGACAACCACCCTTGCCTCTAGAAGGTGGTTGTGCATGGGTCAACCACTTGGAATAGGATCACCCTTATCTAAGATGACGTAAATTAATTTAAATCATCAACAAGAAGAATGCCTATTGAACAACCCATAATAGTGTCTGATGCAACGCACACTCTCTTGTCATCCCCTACCTTCCATGCAAGAAAATCACCCAAAATAGGGAAGGAAAGGGTCATGGCCTTCCATTGATTAGACACATTATGAAAATTTTCCCTTCACCTCCTAACCCAATCTAGGATAATCGTAGGAGAAATATACTTATGCACAATAATATTCTTCCAAACTCCTTCCTTATATAAAACACTTTATGAAGATTTTGAGACAACTCTATCTATTTTATTTTGCCTTTGATTTGGTGAATTGTAATGGGGATAATAAGATTTCTAACCTTTTCCCTTTTCACTTCATTCATTGTGTTAGTAGATTTCTATGTCATCATTATTTATTGGACATTCATCATTGATTAAACAATTATTTATTTTTTAAATGTAAAAGTTTACAAGATGTTAATGATTTGTTTCGCTAAAATGGAGCATCAATATATTTTTGTAACAGTATCTTGGGAAACAAGTTACAAGCTATATTGTATGAATAACTACCCGAGATAAGATGCTAGTTCCATCTTCAAATAAATAAACCAATATATTTATGCAACTATAAAATATTTGGAGAAGATAGAGGGGGGAGGGGGTGGAGTTTGTTTCTCGGTGTAGGTGTTTTTTGTGGTTTCTGAGCAAGCGATGTTAATTTAAGGTTAAGGATTGAGAATATTTTGGTGGCGGCCTTTTTCTTACAATAGAGTTTAAATGCACCCTAATTATTGTTGATGTTTGGGGTAGCTACAGGTAGACATCCTTCTGGATGTAACCATGGTACTTGGCTTATGGAGGATGATGATGGTTCACTTATTGGTGTATGTGAGACACCTGGATGTAGCCTTTCTTGATTATGGTTCTTTCTCAAGTGGTAGAAGTCTTGGATTCTTGAAAATCTACTCCCTGGTTTTGGGAGGTCATGGTATATTCCTTCTTGATCATGGTACTTAATCAAGTGGTATATGACTTGGGTTTCCCATCACATGCCTACCTAGATTTGGTATTCCTTGTCATAATAGAGTGGATTTGACTTTGCCATTATTAGGGATTAGCTACCCTTGTTGGAATGGCTGATTCTAGTCTAGTGTGGGTGCACACATAGTAGATATCTTCTAACATGGATGAAGGTGCATGTGAAGTAAAATCATGGAAATCCTTCTTGGAATATGAAGACTAAGTTTCTTGATCTTGTTACGTACATTAAAGAATATGTTTAGGGTATGTGCAAATAAATATAAATAAGATAAAGAAATAAAATACCATGGTTTTATGAAACAATGGGAAAGACGATAATAAAATATGTTAATAATTAATTAATTAAGCGTCTAAATAAAGTGTAAAAGGACGTTCCTTTTACATTTGAAAAGGCACGATTAGAGCTATTCAAATGGTCCATGTATTGTATTGTATTTATCATTTTTATTTTTATTTTATCAACCATTCATTTTATTTAAAGTGTAACACATGGTTGAATCTTTCAATGTATAATTATTTTACGAAGAATTTGCGGCATAAAATTCATAAAATTCATAAGGGGAATAATTATCTCATCCAGAAGTCATAAAATCAACAATTATCTGTATACGTGTGGTGCCTTTCATGGGTCTATGGAGGATCTGGTAGATTATGGGGAGGGTGACTTGAGCCCTTGGTCAATGTTCTAGACTAAGGAGAAAGCCGTAATGGTTTTGTATTTAAATAACGATGTTTACATGGAGGCTAATGAATATGTAAGCCATTTATGCGACTCAAATCCCATTAGTGCAAATACTGCGACCTAGCTGAAAATAATAAATTCTTCCAGGATCCTAGTTGATGTGCCTTTACAAGAAGGATTTAGACTTAATCCAGACCATGGTGGGAGGGATAAGGCACATTTGAAATCTACCTGTTTGTCCTAGTTCCCAATTTAGAGTGCAAAGGAAGAAGTTCACTAGGTGGGTCTCTCTAAAGAGGAGTGCTTTGATAATTCTGTCAAGCTGGTGACTTTCCAAGTCAACAGTTCCGTAGATATGTGTGGTTTGAGATCTACCTTTATTTATAGATCTGCTTACATAAACTGAAACCAGAGATGACTAGAAAGCACAAAATGACCAGTAAACTAAATACTAAGTTAAACACAGAGATAACAATGCATAAAAATAACATAAAACATATCCAAATATTTAATTGTGAAAAAGTGGCCATGTACAAAATCCCTCCATACCATAAAGGTAGGGAGGCAAACTGCTAAAAATCTAGTTGCACATAGTCCCAAAACCCTAAGCCTTGGTTATAATAGCTGAGCCTCTTGGTCAATCTCTAATGTCTTTTCTTTATTCTCAAGGAAACCTGTTATCAGCCAAAATGGCACTTATCCGTCCAAGTGCTGAGATTCACCATGTCGGTACAAAAAAGGATAATTTGGATTGAAGTGGCCAAAACACTATAGATGTGCATGACCTTTGATGCATGATCTTCAGACCAGATTTATATATTTTTATTCTGAATTTTGGTATCCATACGCGACTATGTGCATTGCAACCCGCGTATACCTTGCATACGTGTTTTCCCTTCGAGCAACACATGTGTCATACGTGAGTTGCCTATATTAATACTCGTGTATACCTTAATTCAACATTAAAAAATATAATTCGAGATTAGCTGAGATTAGTTGGTCCCTAATCCATAACTATCCCAACTGTCTCAACCATCCCAACCTTCAGAACCACTCTATTTCCCAAAGTATAAATAGAGGCCTTGGGGTGGGGCTAATCAATAATATTTTGGAGAGAAAAGTTATGCTGGTGGTATATCTTTAGAGTCTTGGAATAGTAGAACTCAGAGTCCTCGGTTGCAGAGGAGTCCTTGTGTCAGAAGCTGGGTTGTATTCTTACCTATTTGCCTTTTGTTAATAAAGAGAATTCTTCTTCCAATATTGTATTGTGCTTATCTCATGTATATTGGTTTAATGGATATATTCAATGATGTTATTATTATGCTTTTCATATAACCTTTGATTTATATATGTATGGGATATTGCTTGAAGAATTGGCTCTTTGCAGGTGAAGAGAAGCATCCCTAGAAGCTTTGGAGAAGATTGGAGCGAGAGATGACCAAGCTTGGATCAACCGTCATAAACCAGGTAAGCCAAGATATCTTCATATTCTCATTCTAGTTTCTTTAAAATCTCATTGTATGCAAGTCTAGTAGTAAGTTGGTAAACCCCAGACCCTAGGTTACAAGGTTGAAATGTCTTGTACAATAGAACTGGCGACTTCGCTGGGGAGCCCAGCCTGCTTGGGGTTTATCATGTAGGTTCTTTACCAGTCTTTTCTCTGTTTATGATTATGAGTGTGGTATTTTTTTTAATCTTAGTTTTTTTTATCTTTCTGTAGGTTCAAACTTGCTCAAAAAATTTGCATTTAGTTGCATTGTAGTTTTTGAAGAATTTGAAAAAGTGAAGAAAAAAACTTATACTTTTGTATTTGGTTGCACTTAGTCATTTTCTTTTAAGTATTTTTCAAATAAAATTTCAAAAATGATAAAAATAAGTCTTATTTTTCTAGCACTTAGTTTCAATTTCATTAGCTTACATCTGCAAAAAAGAAAAGAAATTTGGTTTAAGTAGTTGCAATTTGCTTTATACATCACTTTAATTTTTCTTATCGAGTCTATAACATCATAGTCATTCACGCCATTTACCTTCTAACTAAGAACAAACCTTAAAATGAACGATATAATTTTAAAACTATTAGTAAGTTTTATTTTATAGGCTCATACACCAACTAGCTTAGGCTAGACTTATGGAATAGGGAGTTTAAACTCTCCACAAGTGCTTAAATTCAGATGTAGTTGGACAATCGATAGGTAAACCCTTTTCTGTGTTGATTGTATTTGGGAAGATCCTCTCAAATGAGAGTTAAGCATGAGGCCATGTGGACGCTAGGATTGAGGAGATAACCCTTTGATTCCTTGTCAAAGCGTAGACCAAGGTTTTCGCGCATCTGGGGACTTCTATCTTAGATATGGTTTTGGGCTTTTCTACCTTGCCCATGCGTATGAACCAAGCTTGCGACTGCCCCCCTAGTCTGTCAATATAGTTGAGGTAGCCTTTAGTCTCTTTAACATCTAGGGTTCATAACTAGGTACACTGAAAGGCTATTTCTAGTTGAACTTGGACATGCTTGGAAGATAACCCTAGTAGAAGGTGTGGGAGGGTGGTGGGTGATTCCTTCACTTGTGCCTAAGAACATCTACAAGGATGTCAAGTAACTGTTTCTTAGCTTTCTTCTTGAAAGCATATCTATACCCCTTGTTTCTGTTGTGGCTTTAGGAAATTTTGTAGTGATTGATGTGTGGTTTGTTTGTGTTTAGTCGACCTTAGGGTGTGAAGAGTCAAATTTTCAATCATGGAGGACCAACCTCTCAGAAGGTCAAGAAGGTTGCAAAAATTTCCTCCGTTTACTATAGCGGAGCCTCCACCTCCCCCCTCAAAGTCGGAGATTAGACACAGATGGTTCCTTTGAACCGGTAGGAATTAGTGAAGTTCCGGGTGAACCAGAACTTAGGATAAACCAGGTTGATACAACCACAATAGAGATAGAAGACTTGCAGGCTAACAAGTTTGCGAG
The DNA here is from genome assembly GCA_001517045.1 of Pseudotsuga menziesii. NCBI lineage: Eukaryota > Viridiplantae > Streptophyta > Pinopsida > Pinales > Pinaceae > Pseudotsuga > Pseudotsuga menziesii. Next base: position 250,382 of record LPNX010084196.1, read on the forward strand.
AAACTTTAATTCACCTCTTATTGACCTAAACAATCCTATGATCATCCAGGTTTGTCCTTTCAATTCACCTGTGATTGGTGTTCCTGTGAGCAGACTAATGTCTAGTGTAGGAGAAATTCCTTCTACCCCCATCTCAGCTATTCTGGCTGAAGGAGTGCCACCTCCCCTAGTTGGTACTCCTAGAACATGTATACTTGCTACTCCCTTAACTCCAGCTAGTTGGGTGGTTCAACCACCGGCTTCCACAAATATGGTAGGCACTTTTGGTGGGGTGGTCACTGAGATTCCTAGTGTACTTTCTGCTTCACCTTTATTTACAGACACTGATCATAGTGGTCTTGTTGGATCCTCTTCATTTGTCCAGGGTTTTCCTTGGAATGGGGGGCACATTCCCCCATCCACTCGATATGTACGCCCCACACCGGCATATGTAGGGGTGCAGTTTGGAAACACTAACCCTTATGGTCAAGGTTTTCAAACACCGATTTCAGCTCCTTTCATAAGCTCTCCTTTCTCGCTTTTTAGTGGAGGGATACCTGCTATTGTTTTCCAATCTCCAGTTTCTACTGGATCAGCTCAAACCACATACAATGCACCACATATGAATAATCCACCGGTTTATGGGTGGAATCCTTTCCAAAGTGGTCCGACTACATCGCAACTGGTAGCTAGGGGAAACCCCGCCTTTACATTTGGGAGCCAGGGAGCAATTTCTTCTACTTCCCAAGATTGTACTTTTCATGGTCTTGTTAGGCCCAAACTTCCTTTCTTTCCAACTTTGAACTTGCTAGACTTGTCCAAGTTAATGAATGACCCAGTGAAACATGATGCCACCTGGCCACCTATCCCTACCAAATTACCCTTGGATATTCCAACATTTGAAGGAAAAGTTGGTGAAGACCCAGGGGCTCATATCACCACCTTTCACTTGTGGTGCTCTTCTAACTCATTGAATGATGACACGACTTGGTTGATATTGTTCCAAAGAAATCTGACTAGTGCCTCAATAAAGTGGTACATTGAACTGCCCTCTACTGCGTTTGATAGTTTTTGGGACTTAGCTAATGTGTTCCTTAACCATTTCCAGCTTCTCGTCTGGTATGATGCCGCCACAGACTTATTGTCCACCTTTCGGCAGGACAAATCCACTCATATTTTGGATCACATCCAAGAATGGCAAAGACAGAAAAGGCTCATTAAGGCCACTATCCCTCCCGAGTTTTTGTTAGAATGGTTCCTTAAGTCCTTATTGCTGTATATATCTAAGGATGTATCCACTTCAGGAGTAACTAATGAGGAAGAGGCTATCCTCAGGTCCCAACAGTTAGTTTTGATATATTCTTAGTCTAGGATTCTATATGAAATCATCCCTGATGCACCAAGGCCAACACATAGTGTCGAGAAACCTAATCCTGGACCCCATGCCGATGGTGTGGATGGTTCAATTAAATCTCCCACTGTAGAATCTTTGGTGAAACAACTCCATGAGTTGTCTATTAAACAGTCTACAACATAGGAAACAAAGGCTGCCCCCTCATCCCAAAACGCAAACATTTTTGATAAATCCTCCCAAAAGGGCAATCAACAGCCCGATGGGAAAAATAAAAAGGGGAAGAAAGATGACGAAAACCAAAACAAGCCAAAACCCACAAACAATGTTGATGGGGGGGAAAAAGAGAAGAAGAAGGTGAAATTTCCATGTAAGTTGTGCTAGGAAGATCACCTGACCCATCAATGCCCTCTTATGGATCAAGCTCAGAAGCTGCTAAAAAATCAACAACCGGTTGTTCTAAAGGATCCTTTTCCCCAAGGACAGAATGTAGCTTCAGCTTCTAATGTAGTAGGGGGCACTGCTAATGCCCCTGACCAAAACTATATCAACATGGTTCGATCCCAGATATTGCTCGAAACTAGAAACAAGAACTATGAGATGGAGGCTCTTGAGAAGGGTAAGTCTATAGGTGAAACTTCAAAACCTCTCACATTTGAAAAACCTGTTGAAACTCTGCATAAGATACCAAAAGGTGTCTTCAAGAAAGCATTGCACAATCCTAATGCTAGGGCTGCAGCCAATTACTCTGTATTTGAATATTTATCCCAAACCCCTTGTGCGATGTCATCTTTGAAGGTGTTATAGAGTTGTCCCACCCAATGAGATGTGCTCCTAGAAACCTTAGGTAGTATGGATTCATCGATCCTCATGGCGAAGTTTAATTTGTCTGATGTCAAAATTCACTTGCCGTATCATGTGGCCTTGTTGATAAATGTCATCAATGGTGGAAAAACCATTGGAAGGTCAGTTGTCGATGAGGGTGCTTCCACATGTGTCATGTCCTTGTCTTGTTGGAAGGCTATTAGATCTCCAGAGCTAGTTCCATCAAACACCCTACTTACTACTTTCGATGGAAGGTCATTTTGTCCACATGGTATCCTACCAGCTTTCGAGATAAAGTTGGCAGGGAAGAAAGTGTCTGTTGAAGTAGAGGTAATAGATGCGTTGTTGGATTATAAATTGCTCCTGGGGAGAAGTTGGACTTATGCCATGTCTGTTATTGCATCGATTGTTCTTCGGGCAGTAGTGTTTCCACACGAAGGGAAGTTGGTTATAGTAGACCAAATCAATTTCACTTGGAAGGGATGCATGGAAACTAATGACTCCACCGTTCCATTGGTTGATCAGGTAAAACCTACTTCAGAGAGCTTAGGGGCTAGAATGTATTCATCATTAATGAGCACATTTGATATCCCAACCCCAATTAACTACTTAGGTTCTACTAGTGTAGGTAAGTCTATTGCAACGGTTGGTGATAGAATGAATCCTTGGGTTCTTCCTTCCCATTATGAATCTAAAGTGCCCTTATTGACAGTGGAAGTATCCTATAAAGCTATTGTTAACACCACTGTTGATCCTGTTTTGGTTCCTCCTGCAGTCTCAGAGGAGCCGGAAGAGGCTTATCTGCCTGCTTGGGCAGAGAACGCTTTGTATACTGACGACTGCTTAAACATGGTTTTGCCTTTAGACAAAGCCATTTTTGAAGCCATGAGCGGGCAATATAATATCTGCAAAGATATTCATCATAGATCCTACTTTCTTCCAGAGTTAAGCAGGATTGAAAATCAAGAGTTCCATGTGAGACTGGTAAGTGATGCTGATATACCAATCAATCCCTTACCAAAGGAGGGAATCTTTGCTGAGGGGAATATGGAAAACATTTCCGTTACTATTCCTATCAACATATTTGTGAACCCCAACGTTGTGGAAAATGTATATATTGGCGCAAATTGCTCTCCGGAGGATATTGTGTTAGCCAAAAATACATACCTCCTCTAGACAAGAGCTGGTTTCCTAGTCTGAATGGTTCAAATCGAGAACAAAACACAAACACAGAATGCTAGACTCTCCCTAGATCTGGTTAATCACTTAAATGATATGCCATGATGCTTCTCTCAAAGGTTTTCCTCGCTATCCTTGAAGCTTACTGCAGAAGAACCTGTAAAAGATGGAAGACACTGAAGAAAACATGATAGCATACAATATAATCAAATATAATCAACTAGATCTATGCTTGTGATAAAGGAATCAAGAAATATAAACATATGAAACAATAAATATGGGAAAGAAAAGACATTCTTTATTAATAAAAGATTGGAGAGACTACAACCTTCATGCCTTGGTGTTGAGAGTTCCTTCCAATGGCTCCTTGCCTCCAAAGACTTAAGAATGATTTTGACAGAGTTTGGGTATGCAACACAATTCTTCCTCCTTCTTCCCATGGGGGGTGAGCCAGTATTTAAAGGCATGGGAGGATAGGTATGGTTGAGGATCTCATGGGTGAGGTAGATATTAGATCCTAAAAGGGAGGATCTTGAGCTCCAACTGGTCCTAAACCATAGGGATGAGGCTCCACGGAGGTCAGCTTCGAGAACCACTCCTCCAATAAATAAAATAGGTAGTGCTAAGGGGGCACTGCTTCTTGCAGTAAGGGAAAGAGTGGTGGCACCTCTCTTTGCTCATGTATCAGGAGCAGTGATGACTTGGGTAATGCTTTTTGTCAATGGGGAAAGAGCGTTACCAACTCAAAATAGGGAAAATTGCAAGGGGTTAATTTGTTCCTTCATTTCTCTAGGGAAAACTTTGAGGGATTCGAGTAGACAAGGGAATACCTATCTCATAACATGAGGGTGACAAGATTTCGGTATAACAGATTGCTATCTATATGGCCTTGTTTAAGGAATTCTGTGATGTGTTTTCCTGGTTATATGAGGAGATTCTAGGCATAGATCCATTAATAATTGAACATTAAATCCGAACCTATCCTGATGCCAAACTAGTTCAACAAAAATTTGGACCTGTCAATCCGCGTAAAGTGGTAGTCGTTAAGGCTGAAGTTGAAAAACTGCTAAAAGATGGTTTTATTTACCCAATAGCTTTGACGCAATGGGTGTCAAACCCTGTTCCTGTTGATGAAAAGCAAGGGACGATACATGTCTGTACTGACTTTCACCATTTAAACAAAGATTCTCCGAAGGATAACTACCCCACACCATTCATAGATCAAATCATTGATGCTTGTGCAGGGAATGAAGTCTTTTCATTTATGGATGGTTTCTCGGAGTATAATCAGATTCAAATCAAGCCGAAATACCAACATAAAACAACTTTCATTTGTCCTTGGGGTACATTTGCGTACAAGAAAATGCCCTCTGTATTGAAAAATGCAGGGGCTACCTTTCGGCTGGCAATGAATTTTTCCTTTCATGACATTAAGTCTATTGTCGAACCCTACCTTGATGATATGCCAGCACATTCTTGTAAGAGGATCGATCACCCAGATCACTTATGTTTAATTTTTGAATGATGCAGACATTATAAAATACACTTGAATCCCCACAAGTGTGTTTTCTATGTCGAGTCAGGTAGTCTTCTTGGGTTCATTGTTTCTAACAAAGGTATTCAAGTGGATCCTTTGAAAGTTGAGGCCATTGTAAATCTGCCTCCTCCTCATTCCATTAGGCAACTTTAGAGCCTGCAAGGGAAGTCTATATTTCTTTGACGTTTTATTGTGAATTATGCCAAGATCACCAATGGTTTCATGCGCTTGTTGAAATAGGATTTCCCATTTGTATGGGATGAGACCACACAACTTGCGTTCGAGGCATTAAATAAAGCTTTGTTTTCAGCGCCTTTATTGCATTTGCTAGATTACTCTCCTGATTTTATATTGTATTTGGCCGCATCCGAGTCGACCATTGGGATAATGATAGTTTAGGAGGATGATAAGCTCCAAGAGCACGTCATCTACTATCTTAGTCATTCTTTAGCTGTCCCTAAACTTAGGTACTCCCACGTCGAAAAGTTGGCCTTAGTAGCTGTGTATGCTGTTCAGAGGTTACGTCACTATATCTTACTGAGGACTACAGTAGTAGTGGTAGATGTCAATCGCTTCCAATATGTCTTGTCCTGATGCATAGTTGGAGGCAAATTTAACAACTGGATAGTCATTCTCCAGGAGTTTGACTTGGATTTTCAATCCACCAAATCCAAAAAATCCTTAGTTTTTGCTAAGCTCATTGCAGAATTTCTAGTTGAAGAAGATATAGCAATTGAAGAAGACTCATTCCCATATGAGCACATTTTCTTGATTTCCACCTCTAACCCGTGGTATGGAGATATACTTATCTATCTCCAGACTCTGAAGTGTCCTGCAATATTTTCGCGGGAAGAGCGACGCAAATTACGCACACATGCAAAAAACTACCTCATCATCGGAGATACTTTGTATAGAAGAGGGGTAGACTCTGTTTTGCGTCGGTGCCTCACCCACGAAGAGGCTGAGATTGTCCTAAATGATGCCCATAGTGGAGCGTGTGGGGGTCATTTATTTGGGTTAGCAATGACCTAGAATATTTTACACATTGGTTATTTCTGGCCCATGATATTCAAAGATTGTGTGGAAGCCGTGAAGCATTGTCATCCTTGTTAGCTTTACACCAGAAAGATGCGGTTGCATCCTGCTCTGTTATTTCCCATCATCACAGTGGGTCCCTTCACCAAGTGGGGGATAGACTACGTGGCATGAAACCCAGTTTTTGTTGGGGGGCACAAACATATCATTGTCACAGTAGATTACTTCACGAAGTGGGTAGAGGCAATGCCCACCTATAAAGCTAATGGAGAAACTACATCTTTTTTCATTTTAAACTAGATTATCGCACATTTCGGTATTCCTAAAGAGATTGTCACTGACCATGGCAGTCACTTCCAAAATAGCATGATGACTAAGCTGGCTACTATGCTAGGGTTTAAAAAAGAACATTCGTCTTCTTTCTACCTGTTACCACCTAAGTTGTACTTAGTGGATTTTTATCAAGTGAGCCTGGTGAACTGGACAAAGATTTTTTTTTCGGACTTCAGAAGACCTTCGAAAGTTCTTGTTGTACTATATCACATGTTCATACCCCTTGTGGGAGTTGTAATAAAATGTTCTAGCATGATAGTGTATATACAAGACTCAGTCTCTTAGACTTTATTTGTCAATCCGATCAACCGAGGGTCTTTTTTCCCTTGGTTATTATCAATTGTTGAATAAACGACTGATAATTTCTGAGTTTTTCACTCCATACCTCCAAAGTTGGGGTGGTTGGATTGGCATTTGGGCCTAGTGAGGTTATTAGAGTCCGTGTGTCAATGTATAAACATGCTAGGAATTATTGTCAAGTCATATGAAAGTGTCTAAGTCCCCCTAGGTTTTATTTTTTTTTAATTTTTTAGTGTTTTTTTATTAAAATTTAATTTTTCCAAAAAGTTAGGCTATTTTTTAATAGTTTAATTGGAAAAATTGGTTTTGTAATAAAAGTGGGCTTAGAAGTCAAATTCAGTCATGTATGTGCTAATTTTTAAGCTAAGAGCACCCAGTAAACCTATAGACCCACTATTTCCTAGTTTTGAGTGATTTTCCATCACTCAGGTCAGAAAGCCCCAAAAATTCAATTATTAATTATTTTAATTAATAAATTGATGAATAATGGAGCAAATACTAAATCCTAGATCAATGGATTCTCAACTGTTTTGATTGAAATCAGCCTCATCGACACCAAATTGACTGGATCTGACAAATCCTTGACTGAAGGAGGTGATTTGGGTGGATCCAGAGTTGAACTTCAGCTTCCTCTATGGGGAATTGCATCCTCTCTCTCTCCTCCACACGTGTGGGTTACTCTTCTAGGAGATTTGTGGTTGATGATTCACTCAATAGGTCGATGTGTCAGCTCAATCATCCCCCCGATTGACATTCAGACCCAGTAGAAGCTCAGTTCAGCTTCATATCAGGCATTGATGGATTCTCCTTCAGCTGCAGTGGTCTATCTCCTTGGGATTTGCTCCCCCTCTGGGATGGGGTTTCAATTTTGTGTATAAATAAAGCATGGCTTCCTCCTTTTCGAGTTACTAAGAGTTGGATTGGGGAGCTATTGCTGTTGTAATACTGTGTAATATTTTTTTCTATTGGAATAAAGTGAAGCTTTGGAGGCAAGATGGTGTCATGTCATTGTATGTGTGGATGAGCATTGCCATGTTTTACTGAGGTAACCTGTATCTATGTTCATAATTTTCTGATTGTTTGTGGATTCATTGCTAAGATTGATTGTAAGTTAATTATAATCTTGATAGGAAAGGAGTTTGTTAATAAGTTTATTGGCCATCTCTTTTCCTTTTGATGCATGTTTAGAGATCTAGATTCAACATGTTTCATAAGTTTATACGCATGTTATTCTGAAATCTCTATGTATGTATTAACCGGATCTCACAAGTATTTTCGCAAGTCTTTGGATTCAGTTGCAGGTTCCTAGCTTGGAGAGGATGCTGATATAGTTTGCTTCTTCACTCTCTCCAAAACCATTCAAAGGAATAGTCCCTCGACATTCCACTGAAAAGCTCCATGGTTGATCTTCAAGGCTTCCAGCAACAAATGCTCTTCTTTTCCTCTTCCTCCTTCAAAGTTTTCTAAAATCAGTCCGGTTACTTTTTTACATCTTCAAATTTTTTTAGATCTATCAATTTCAGAGTTTATTTTACATATATCTTGCTTCCTTAAAGCTCATAAACTAGATCTCATTCCTAAAAGAAAATTTACAAGCATTCTAGATGTAGTTTTAGGGAAAATTGTCATTTTTCAAGGCTGCGAAAGTAGATCTAAAGCTTGTTGAATGCATGGTTGTTTCCTTAGAATCTAAAAATTTATATTCAGTAATTTAAGTGCTTCATATTGGTTGGTTCCTTTTCTGCTTCTTTAAAAACTAGTTTTAACTTAGAATTTTTGGGTAAAACGTTTGATCATCCAAAAGTACTTTCAAAGTACTTTTGGGCATATTTAACTATGATAAGATTGCTGGTTTTTATTAGGTGTAACTTAAAAGAGGAGGAGGCGCTGTTCGGAAAGCATTTTTGGACCATTTGAAACCCCCAGGGGGTCTCCGTCTTCCCAAAATTTCAATTTTTTTGCAATTTGTAAACCTTTGGTCTCATTCCATATAAGGACCAGGTGGATTAAATTTAGTTTGCTGATATTGTAATTTCCTCTAATAAAAAGAAAAATTATTTTCAAATAGGCTCTTTTGATCCTATTCACCATTCCCCCTAGGGGGATCCGCGTCCGTTTCACTTTTTTGCATTTTTCCATTTTTTCTGTTCTAGTTTAGTATTGACATGCAAGATTGTATACTTTGATAATATTTTGCATTATTCCTTTTTTTCAATTCAAAATTAATCATACTACTTACCCCACGAATTCTCGATTGACCCGCAAGGGGAAAGAGATGCATGGTAGGACTAATTAGAAAACCGGTGTTGTGTATCTCTGATTCCATTTTCATTAATTGTTTTGATAATCATAATAAAATCAACCCCTCCTTGATTCCCCGATTGAGATCCACTTGGACCGAAAGAGGTTCCTGAAGGGTTTTCTTTTTAATAAGAACACCTCTTTTAAAATTGACTAAAAATAAGAAAGACTCCAGTGTGTATGCTTTGTACTTGGTTGTGGTTCGTTCGATCAGTCAAGCTGCATCAAAAGCACTTGAGTGACTAGATTAATTAATCTTCACCTCTCAAATTGACAAACCATTAGGCGAAAATCCAACGCCTCGAACGAACTGTAAGTGGTGGCAAAATACCCAAAGGAGTGGGAACAAATGGAAAGTGACCTCGAGGCACCGATCTCTGTCACACCCTGATGGGTGCATTATGAACAATAGTCTCTGAGACTCCATTCCAGCACACAAACACCTTGCGGGTAGCTGTGAAAGTTCACTTTTGGACATACTCCAAGTACCCCTCGGGTATATCTGGAGTCCCCTTTTCGCCTAATTTAATTCATTCGCATTCCACATTATTTTAAAATCTACTAAGAGACATTTGCAAAACATTATTTCAAGCACATGCAAGCATATTATTTTCTATGTTTCCTCCATTTAAAGCACTGGTGATTTATTTGATCAATTCTTTCAATTATATATATATATTGAGTGTCATTACTGTGCTTAGATGCTTTAAATCTTGCATCTTGTTATATTTTGTTTCCACTGGTTAATTTCAAAACTCCTAAAAAACTTAATCAATATAACAGCATCACACTAAGTAATTAGCCTTAGTAATTTAATAGGGTCTACCCCGCTTGGCTTCGTTAGGAGTTATCCTGAACGGAGGAGTTAAGAACAAGGTGACATCCTTGACTCGATACTTGCCCCCAAGAACACATCGAGTGGCTTGAAGATTTCTGCCACGTAACCCAGGTGTGTGAAAGGCGGCAACACTTTTTGGCGCCGTTGCCCAGGATAAATATCTTTATTCCCGGAACATGACTTTAAGTTTTCTTCTTTTTTGTTTTTGCTTTGTTTGATGAATGCTTAGAGTAGATCTTTAATTTTCATCTGGCGACTCCAGTGACTTTTTTTTCTAGTTTTTATTTTTACAAAGAAAAGAAAAAAATATTTTTGTGAAAAGATTTATAAATGCTTATTTTTCTTTTTCACATGGTGAGTCCATTGAAGGGATAAAACCCTGCTTTCTCATAATTTTGTTGATACTTGTTGTGTGTATATGAGCTCATATGACATAGTAAAACTTTAAATGCTCATTATTTGGATGCTCTGGTTCAGTACAAAATACATGGTTGATATATGCTACTGATAATCCGTTATGGATGATGAAGATTATGGTGCTGTAATTTCTAGTGTATATCCTGCCATCGATTTCTTAGGCATCACGGGATTTCCTAACTATGAACCATATCTTCAGGATGAAAGATATTCCCAGGCTCCAACTTTTTATGGAGATGGTGAATCAGCTATCCGTCACATCATATTTGTTTTTTCATTTGTGACAAAACTCAACATACTTCATAGGGATAATTTGATGTGAATCTTTGCTCATTCTTTGAAAAATAAGGCTTGGACATGGCTTTGTGGTATTCCTGATAAATGCATTACCTCCCATGAAGACTTATGTGCTATGTTTTTTAAGAGGTGGCATGATGGTGAGGGATATATGATGACAGTTGTAGAAAGGAACCTCACCTAAATAAATGAGCTAAAGGAGCCCATGAATTCCATTATAGATGAGGACACTCAGGATGATCCTATTGAAGAGCTTCACGAGGAACCCATGATTGAACACATTGTTGAAGACTCTCCTCATGTCACCATAACTAAAAACATTGAAGATTTGAGATTTTCTCAAGATTGTTGCAATGCTTGTCCAGAAATCCCTCATGACGAAACCATTATAGAGATCGACACTTATGAAGAAATTTATGATATGTATGATGACACTCCTCTATGTTCATCACTTAGGGATGAATTTTTGGAAGGATTAACTTCTTGTAATATATTTGAAACCAAAACTTTGAAGGATGATTATTATGAACATGAGAATGGTAGCTATATCTTGGGATGCGATACCAGTAAGGAAGACATGGATAGGAAGGAGCATGATGCCATGGATGAAGAGTCCCCCACATAAGACATGGATGGGAGTGATGACTATTGGAATTTCATAGATAATCCAAATTGTGGAAATATTATTGAGAATCCCATCCATGATATGTCCATCAAGGGGAGTGTCTATTCAAAAATTTGTGGAAGTCCAATCTACGATACATCCATAGAAGGGAGTGTGGATACCTAGGAAAATCTTAGTACGGAAGAGGAGCATTCAGAATTTTCACATGATTATCCAGAGTCATATCATGCAGAGCCACACAAAGGTATCAATAATGAAGACATTGAGAAGCAATATTGTGAAAATTCAGATGTGATGCAGTCAACGGAATATCAGTCTCAACCATCTTCTTCACATATAGAGGTTCCTTATGATTTGGAGCAGCTTGGTGCTTATACAATGAGTTATCATTCGGTAAGCCTTGATTATTAGTATGATGATATAGTCAGTCTGCCTCATCATGTTGATTGTTATATCAGTCCTATCCAGTCATGGATAGAAGCAACCTACATGAGCACATACTAGTTTGGGAGGATTTTTTATGACATTATTCATGCCTATGATTTCCCATCCAGCCCGCCCATTCCGAATCATCACGCAGGTTTGAATTTTCTAAAGAAAGTATCCTTACTTTTCTTGGTAACCAAAGACACTGATTTTTTTTTTATGTTAATAAAATTCTTAGGTGGTTACATTGGGTTTCTGATTACCCTTAACCCTTTTTATATCATGCTTAGAGTAGGAAAATAAGCTCCTTGAAAAAGAGCATTTACTTTCCACATTTTTGTTTTGTACTTAGCTATAATAAAACATTTTTTTTCATTAGTTAGTTACATTTATTTTGTTTAAATAAACCAGCTTAATGGTTCATTTGGTTTCTATGTAAATCTTGTGCTACTGAGGTTTTCTTGTCAAGTTGAGACGTTTTTATAGGGTGTATAAACCAAAGATTCTGGTGTTCTCGTATCCTCTCCTTGCCCTATGACCAGATCGAGCACACGTCTCACAGTTGGAGCCAGAATGTTACCACCTAAGTTGTACTTAGTGGTTTTTTATCAAGTGAGCCTGGTGAACCGGAAAAACATTTTTTGTTCAGACTTTAGAAGACCTTCGAAAGTTCTTGTTGTACTATATCACATGTTCATACCCTTGTGGGAGTTGTAATAAAATGTTCTAGCATGATAGTGTCTATAAAATACTCGGTCTCTTAGAATTTATTTGTCAATCCGATCAGCCGAGGGTGTTTTTTCCCTTGGTTATTATCAATTGTTGAATAAACGACTGATAATTTATGAGTTTTTCACTCCATACCTCCAAAGTTGGGGTGGTCGGCTTGGTATTTGGGCCTAGTGAGGTTATTAGAGTCTGTGTGTCAATGTATAAACATGCTAGGAATTATTGTTGAGTCATATGAACATGTCTAAGTCCCCCTAGGTTTTCATTTTAAAAAAAAAATTCAGTGTTTTTTTATTAAAATTTAATTTTTCCAAAAAGTTAGGCTATTTTTTAATAGTTTAATTGGAAAAATTGGTTTTGTAATAAAAGTGGGCTCAGAAGTCAGATTCAGTCATGTATGTGCTCATTTTCAAGCTAAGAGCACCCAGTAAACCTATAGACCCACTATTTCCTAGTTTTGAGTGATTTTCCATCACTCAGGCTAGAAAGCCCCAAAAAATCAATTATTGATTATTTTAATTAATAAATTGATGAATAATGGAGCAAATCCAAAATACTAGATCAATGGATTCTCAACTAATTTAATTGAAATAAGTCTCATCGGCACCAGATTGACTGGATCTAACAAATCCTTGACTAAAGGAGGTGATCTGGGTGGATCCAAAGTTGAACTTCAGCTTCCTTTATGGGGAATTATGCCCTCTCTCTCTCCTTCACACGTGTGGGCTCTTCTGGGAGCTTTGTGGTTGATGATTCACTCACCAAGTCAATGTGTCAGCTCAATCAGCCCCCCTATTGACATTTAGACTTAGTAGAATATCAGTTCAGCTTCAGATCAGGCATTGATGGACTCTACTTCAGCTGCAGTGGCCTATTTCCTTGGGATTTACGCCCCCTCTGGGTTGGGGTTTCAATTTTGTGTATAAATAAAGCATGGTTGCCTCCTTTCCGAGTTAGTAAAAGTTGGATTCAGGAGCTATTGCTGTTGTAATACTATGTAATATTTTTTTCTATTGGAATAAAGTGAAGCTTTGGAGGGAATATGGTATCATGTCATTGTATGTGTGGATGAGCATTGCCATGTTTTACTGAGGTAACCTGTATCTATGTTCATAATTTGTTGATTGTTTATGGATTCATTGCTAAGATTGATAATAAGTTTATTATAATATTGATGGGAAAGGAGTTTGTTAATAATTTTATTGGCCATCCCTTTCTGTTTTGATGCATGTTTAGAGATCTAGATTCAGCATGTTTTATAAGTTTATATGCATGTTATTATGAAATCTCTATGTATGTATTAACCGTATCTCACAAGTATTTTGGAAAGTCTTTGGATTTAGTTGTAGGTTCCTAGATTGGAGAGGATGCTGATATATTTTTCTTCTTCACTCTCTCCAAAACCATTCAAAGGCATAGTCCCTCGACATTCCACTAAAAAGCTCCAAGGTTGATCTTCAAGGCTTCCAGCAACAAATGCTCTTCTTTTCCTCTTCCTTCTTCAAAATTTTCTAAAATCAGTCTGGTTACTTGTTTTCATCTTTAAAATTATTTATATCTATAAATTTCAGAGTTTATTTTACATATATCTTGCTGCCTTAAAGCTCATAAACTAGATCTCATTCCTAAAAGAAAATTTACAAGCATTCGAGATCTAGTTTTAGGGAAAATTGTCGTTTTTCAAGGCTATGAAAGTAGATCTAAAGCTTGTTGAATGCATGGTTGTTTCCTTAGAATATAAAAATTTATATTCAGAAATTTAAGTGCTTTACAAATCAGGCCAATATTCCAAGGAAAACTTGCTTTTCTTGGTTCCCTTTCTGCTTCTTGAAAAACTAGTTTTAACTTAGAATTTTTGGGTAAAACGTTTGTTCATACAAAAGTACTTTCAAAGTACTTTGGGGCATATTTAACTATGATAATATTGCTGGTTTTTATCAGGTGTAATAGAAAAGAGGAGGGGGCGCTGTCCAGAAAGCATTTTTGGACCATTCGAAATCCCCCATGGGGTCTCCGTCTTCCCAAAATTGCAAATTTTTTGTAATTTGTAAACCTTTGGTCTCATTCTATATAAGGGCCGGGTGGATTAATTTCAGTTTTCTAATATTTTAATTGCTTCTATTAGAAAGAAAAAATATTTTTGAATAGGCTCTTTTGAGCCTATTCACCACCCCCCCAAGGGGGATCCGCGTCCGTTTCACTTTTTTGCATTTTTCTCTTTTTACTGTTCTAGTTTAGTATTTACATGCAATATTGTATACTTTGATAATATTTTGCATTATTCTATTTTTTCAATTCAAAATTAATCATACTACTTACCCCACGACTTCCAAATTGACACGCAAGGGGAAAGAGATGCGTGATAGGTCTAATTAGAAAACCAGTGTTGTGTATCTCTGATTCCATTTTTATTAATTGTTTTGATAATAATAAAATAAACCCCTCCTTGATTCCCTGATTGAGGTCCACTTGGACCAAAAGAGGTTCCTGGAGGGTTTTCTTTTTAATAAGAACACCTCTTTTAAAATTTATTAAAAATAACAAAGACTCTAGTGTGTATGCTCTGTACTTGGTTGCGGTTCATTCGATCAGTCAAGTTGCATCAAAAGCACTTGAATGACTAGATTAATTAGTATTCACCTCCCAAATTGACAAACCATCAGGTGAAAATCCAATGCATCGAACGAACTGTAAGCGATGGCAAAATACCCAAAGGAGTGGGAACAAATGGAAAGTGACATCGAGGCGTCAATCTCTGTCACACCCTGATGGGTGCATTATGAACAATAGTCTTTGAGACTCCATTCCAGCCCACAAACACCTTGCGAGTAGTCATGAAAGTTCACTTTTGGACATACTCCAAGTACCCCTCGGGTATTTCTGGAGTCCCCTTTTCGCCTAATTTAATTCATTCACATTCCACATTATTTTAAAATCTACCAAAATACATTTGCAGAACATTCTTTCAAGCGCATGCAAGCACATTATTTTCTCTATTGACTCCATTTAAGGAACTGGTGATTTATTTGATCAATTCTTTCGATTATATATATATTGAGTGTCATTACTGTGCTTATATGCTTTAAATCTTGCATCTTGTTATCTTTTGTTTCCACTGGTTAATTTCAAAACTCCTAAACAACTTAATCAATATAACACCATCACACTAAGTAATTAGCCTTAGTAATTTAATAGGGTCTACCCCCCTTGGATTCGTTGGGAGTTAGCCTGGATGGAGGAGTCAAGAACAAGGTGACATCCTTGACTTGATACTTGCCCCCAAGGACACACCGAGTGGCTTGAAGATTTCTACCATGTAACCGAGGTGTGTGAAAGGCAGCAACACTACACGTAAGAGAATGGTCAAGTCGAGGAATTCAATAAGGCCTTGAAGACTATTATTGAACATACTATTAACACGGCCCGGTCAAATTGGCACATCATTCTGTATCCTGTGCTTTGGGCTTATCGAACCAATGTGAAAACTTCCACAGGGTTCTCACCTTTTTAACCCGTTCACGGAGTGGAAGCAGTAACCCTGGTTGAATGCGAAATCCCATCTTTAAAAATTGCCATTCATGTGTTACCTGATACGACTGAGATAGAAGAACGTTTTCTACACTTAGAACATTTAGATGATTTGTGTAGAGATGCACTGATTGCAAACGAGGCTCACAAGAATAGGGTGAAAAATCAATATGATAAATTGGTCAAACCTAGGATTTTTTTTTCTGAAGGGGAACTTGTCTTGCTCTGGGACTAGGACAAAGAACCCCTAGGGGTAGGGAAATTTAGGTCTATGTGGTTAGGACCCTATGTCGTGTCGAAATGATTGAATAAAGGGGAATATGAATTAACTAATTTCGAAGGGAATAAGCTTCCCAATCCTAAAAATGGGCTCTACTTGAAGAAGTACTATGCCTAGGCTTAGCACTTTTTCTTGTATTTTTATTGTATGTAACTTTATGTACAATAGCTAGCCAATTTGTGTTCTTATAACATATGTTGGTTATTACACATGTCTTTTGAGTGGTTCGTAGGTTTTGCATATGGTGCTAGTCATCACACTTGCAACCTTGCTACAGTTGCATGGGTTATTTACTCACCCTAAGGACAGCTAGTTTCCTCTAGAGGCGCTTGTCTAGGTCCTGCTACCAATAATGTGGCTGAATATAGGGCCATCATTGAGATTTTAGGGGATGGCATGTCACATGGCATCACTTAGTTGGAAGTTAGACTTGACTCTCAACTGGTGGTTTCCCAGCTCAATCAAGCTTATCAGGTGAGAAACCCTATTTTATTACGTCAGTTCTTGCAAGTTAGTTGTTGGAAAGAAATTTTGATTTTATTACATTCAATCACATTCCAATAAATCAAAATTCATTAACTGATGCATATGCGAATTATATCTTAGATTGGAATTTGACACACATTCCATAAAATATACAATAGATACATTGCAAAACACATGTAAATAAACTGGCAATATATATATATGTGTGTGTGTGTGTGAATATCTGTCCATATAGATAGGTCGAGTTCTTGTTCCCCAGATCCAGTCATAGCTGTATAAATATACAAAAATGTACAAAAAGTGGATCGTAATCCATAAAATGCTCCTAAGACCTAATCTTGACCACCCTAGTCATCCTGGTCGTCCTATTCCCAAGAATCTTTAGCTTCTTCAGCTGCTGTAGCCTCCGCAGCCACTATGTAAACAAGAACTGCCCTGGCTACCATCCTCATAAGGCATATCCAAGTAGGTTGGATACCAACCACTAGTTCCTGCATAATGACAGGGATATGCTCAATGCATAAAGTAGGGACTCTTTGGGTAATCCTGGTCAGCTTCCCCTCCAGAACCATAATCAAAACTTGATCATCTCCTACCATTGGTCGCACATACATACGAGGATTCCCATCAAGGAATACTGGTCCAATATCTGCATTTTAAACATTAAAAGGATTAAAAACTTTATACATATGCATATATCATTTATGATTAAAAATTCATAAAAATTTAAAAACTTGAAAAACCAAAATACCTGATGCTCCCCATGCTCCTCTAGGAGGGAGGAAAAGGTCATTGTCACCCCGAAAATCCATCCCAGCAAATGGAAACTGCTCCAATGCTGGTAGCTACCATCCCCACCATAAGTAGAAGTCATCATTCTAGACACTCTGAATTGAACCATCACCGCCCTGGTGGAGAAAAATTTCTCCCTACCTACTCAGTCTAGGATGACGGGGAGAGAAAGCTGGTAGAGGTACTGGAGGGCTAAGGGTAGGCACTCTCTCAAAGAAAAAGGACACCAATATACTAGAATATCCAAAATTCTTCCGTCGGCCTCTCTTGCAGTCAGGGAGTTGCTTCTTCATTATCGGTATTACTCCCAAGCACTAGTAAAATAAAGCTCCCTGTAGGCATTCCACCGCAATTCTCATTTGGTTTCAAGTTGCATGATGGAGTGATGGTGATCCTGCAACCCTTACTACTGTGCTTACCAACACCTGTAATGGCAAGCTATGAATATGTGCAATAGGGATGCAAGTTCCCCTTTTCAGAGTGCCAGGTGTGCAGTAAGTGTCAATATAGTTATGAACACTTAGAAGGTCACCACCCCTACCGGTACCTTCCAAGTTGACAGGAGCTCCCTATTGTGACAAACCCGCAATAAAATAGATGTCTTCCGGTGCAATTTCTAGAATCTCACCTTGTAGGTCAAATGCACCTAGATCATGATCCCAGTAGTTGATAAAAAAACTCCAGCAAACGGACATTAGATCGCATTGGTGAAGTACAAAATAACTTTAGCAACCCACTTTGCCGCAATGCATGCACCGTGGGGGCACTACGAAGTGCATCTTGGTCCATGGTTTCATGTTCCCTCTCTCTCCACTCCAACACCATGTTTTAGCCTATCCATAAATCCATTTTCAAACATTAAAAATCATTAAAAAACTTTGATTTTGGCCCTAATTATGCTTTTTCTATGTTGCGCAGTATACGCGACTGTGTAAGTTGCATACCCGCGTATACAGCGCGACCTTTCTAAAACTGGATTAAAACACTAAAATTTTGCATAAAATTAAAAATTTGAATGGATGAAATGAAAGAACATGAAGAGTTGATTTACCTGGCACTTGCGGATTTGAAATTTGTCCACTGGTTTGTCCACATTAAGCAATTGAAGTCAGAGGTAAAAATTGCCTATATTGGGTAAAAATATGAAATGGTGATTTTGATTTCTATTTTTGAACTATTTATAGAAATAATTTCAAAATGTGGGTTTTTTAGCCTATAGTTTTAATTTCTATTAAAATTTAAACTAATACCATGTCATGTTTACCTAATGCAACAGGTCCAAGGTAACTCAAAGTTGTTTTTCACTCATATAGGATAGAATATTGGTCATTTATATGCATTTTTGCATTTATACCTAATTCACCTTTACCCTAGGATCACTACTTTGACCATGGACTATGGTGTTTAACCATTATTACCTTGTCTATACCCTTGTTCTTCCGTGGATAGGGATTTTCTTCCGTGCGTACCCTAGTTTAGAACACACTTTTGTCTTTTGGTACTCATGACGCATTTGTCGTAGGTTAGGGGGGCCTTCTTAGCTACTTTTCACGCCAAATTGAGCCTCATTTTGGTCTCTTTTTACAAGCTATCCCCTTTAAAAGGCTCCCCGCCCTTATGGAGTTTTTTTAGGCCCAGGTTTAACTCCTCAAAATAGACTTGACTGCCGAGTAAACTTCTCCATTTAGGATCGTTAAGAATATGTGAATGGGCATCCACATTGGGGGTAGGTTATCACTTTCTTGGACCATGTTGAATAACACAAGAAAGGATCGCTCTCTTTTCTACGGAATTGAGAAGAGTATTCTCAAGCATAGATTTATCACTTTTTCAGACCTGAGGGACTAAACTTACAGAAAAGGAGCGCTCGGTATGAGCTTAGTTTTCTCTTTTTCGTGTTCTGGACCTAAACATGAAAAATATTCCCAATGTACTTTATGTCTTTGTCATGCTCATTAAACACTAAGAACAAATCATCGAGTTTACTGTTGTAAGCCCCATTTCTCATAATCAAATGGATCTTTCTAAGTGATCTTGCTTTCCTTCATACTCGTAAAACTCAAGCTATATGTTGCTCTTGAAGGAGCGTTGGGTAGGTGGTAATTTAACCTTTTTCGGACCTCCTTGACTAAGTACGAAAAAGGTTCACCTTTTCTTCTTCGGAAGATAAGAGAGTTCTTTTGTGGTATGTTTTATACTTTTTCGGCCTCAGGAGACTAAATTGGACGAAAAAGGAACCCCCTAGAGTATTCTTTGGAGTTTTCAGACTCTCTAAACATGAAAACACCAATGAGCATGTACTATTTCGGGCTCATAAAATCCATGAATTAGTGACATCATCAAGCATTATTCTCTCCCCTCTTCAAGCTTGTCAAAAATGAAGAGAGACCTGAGTTGACTTTCCCGGACTCGTTAAAATTTGACAGGAAAGATAAGGAAGAAGTTTTCTTTTTGGGTTACAAATGGTGGCAGCATGTCCTCCTTGAACATAACACTCTCTGAAATTTTCGATACTCATGTATCAGTCTACACTTTTAGTTTCAGCTATCACTTCAAGTTTTCTTACTCCTCCACTTGTCCTTTATACACGGGGAATCTGATCATGTCTCCTACATGACATATAAGTCTAGTTGTACTATTTGCAAACTTAAAATATTCCTTGGGTCATCTCTGTGTCATGCTCACTGTTCAAGGATTTATCCCCGTTTCTGCTTATTATCCTTATTCCATCATTATCCTATCTGACTATTACTTGTGTCTACCTTCCCTTATCCAGTTTCTAGTCACTCTTGTGATCCGTTGGAGGATCTATTTCCTTCCTCACCATAGCACGGTTTCTTATCAGCACTTCCTGAAGACGAAGACCTAGAGTTTTGATGATGGTACCTTAGGATTCAGTTTCATGATTGGTGAACTCCTTTGCTTCAGTTGTCAATTTCACCTATTGATTGACAATCTGTTGAATCCTTTCCATGTTCGACTTCAACACATCTATTCACATGGCATGGATTGTACTGGTTCCTTTCGATTTTAACGAAGACCTTGGGTTCACATCTATAACCTAATTTGTGCAATATTGTGTTGTGTTCACCTTACACAGCTTCCAGATTTTGAAGACTCATCATTGTATATTGTGGCTTTGATCCACCTTTGTAATATACGTGGTCTTGTACCCGTATCATATGATGTAATCTGATATTGTAAAGGAGCTAGTGTTCCAGTATATTGAACATGGCATCCTCATATATGATTTTGTATATGACATTGATATGTATTTGTTTCAGGTACTTCCTCTGCTTCCTTGGACTTCTGATTTCTCCAAGACTAAGATTGTAATGTATTTCGGCCATTGCTTCCCTCTAACCTCACACATTTGGGGGCATTTGTTATAAGCCAAAATGGCACTTCTCCGTCCGAGTGCTGACATTCACCATGTCAGTACACAAAAGGACAATTTGGATTGAATTGGCCAAAAAACTATAGATGTGCATGACCTTTGATGCATTATATTCAGACCAGCTTTATATATTTTTATTCTGAGTTTTGGTATGCATACGTGACTATGTGGATTGCAACTCGCATACCATACGTGACTATGTGAATTGCAACCCGTGTATACTTTGCATACGTGAGTTCCCTTCGAGCAACACGTGTGTCATATGCAAGTTGCCTATATTAATACCCACGTATACCTTAATTCGACATTAAAAAATATAAATCGAGATTAGATGATATTAGGTGGGCCCTAATCCATAACTATCCCAACTATCTCAACCATCCCAACCTTTGAAACTACTCTATTTCCAAAAATATAAATAGAGGCCTTGGGGTGGGGCTAATCAATCAATTTTTTGAGAGCAAAGTTATGCTGGTGGTATATCTTCAGATTCTTGGAGCAGCAGAACTCAGAGTCCTCAGTTGCAGAGGATTCCTTGTGTCAGAAGCCAAGTTGTATTCTTACCTATTCACCTTTTGTTAATAAAGAGAATTCTTCTTACAATCTTGTATTGTGCTTATCTCATGTATATTGGTTTAATGAATATGTTCAATGATGTTATTATTATGATTTTCATATAACCTTTGATTTATATATGTATGAGATATTGCTTGAAGAATTGGCTCTTTGCAGGTGAAAAGAAGCATCCCTAGAATCTTTGGAGAAGATTGGAGCGAGAGAAGACCAAGCTTGGATCAACTGTCATAAACCAGGTAAGCTAAGATATCTTCCTATTCTCATTCCAGTTTCTTTAAAATGTGATTGTCTGCAAGTCTAGTAGTAAGTTGGTAACCCCAGAACCTAGGTTACAAGGGTGAAATATCGTGTACAACACAACCCTTTTATCCATTCCCAAACTGTAAATCTAGGATGAGCCTTTGAGTCATTAACATTATAAAACCCCTTAAAAGCATTCTACTACTCCTTTTCCCTCATCATACATGTGTTACCCCTACTAGGGAACCAATAGGCCCCCAACACAAACCATCGTCTCGTCCTCGATATGAGCATATATGAATAATCCCCAAATCAATGAACTCCTCATACCAGTTTCAACTCTCAGTTGCACCCCATCTTTTGTCTATATGTTGCTCTACATATTTGTTACCGGTACTTCTATGAGATGCTCCCTTTTGGCACTACTTTATAACCTCGTCCTCACCTCTATGTGCTGCAACCTCTAGGAAAATGTGGGAGGCATATTCTCTACATCTATCTACTTTTGACAACATGTACCTACTGCCATCAGTCCATCTTACCGGAGTGTCATGGATCCATTCAAGGTAACCTCCAAGTCAATAGGAACTAATGATGAATGCGAGGCTCTTGCAACTTACTCTAATCATTTTTTTTTTTCAATGTGGTTCATGCGCCGGCTTGATCGACGGGCTACATCCACGGAATAATTTCAAGAGGGCCCACCCGAAGGGGCCTCACTCTCGGCACACTTCATGCCTAACCCCAAGAGCGTCGAGGAGAATGGATCCCGCGACCTCACTTGCCGGGAGGCCTAACTACGGTTGCTCGACCGCTTGAGCTAACTCTTGGGACTAACTTACTCTAATCATATGCAGACCAACAACGTAATTCTTTGTCCCCATATTTTTCTCCTCACGCCTTTCATTCAGGTATACCATCGTTAAATCTCTAACATATCAACTTCCTCTCTGCTGGAAACTTCTCTACATAAGGGTCACAATTTACTGTGACATTTTCTGAATAGAGTTCTTCTTTCTTCTTTGAAAACATGGGCCTTATTTTTGTTGCATAAAGTATTTTGAACAAGAGTGTACTTATGAAGTTATGGAAGCAGTGCTAACAATGGTGTGAATAAGGCCAATTGTCAATAGGTGTGTGTCAATATTATAACACACCGATGTGTAATTTTCTGCATAATTCCAATTAAAAAAAATACTTTATAATGTTGTCACGCAAGGCTTCAAACAGAAAAGCAAGTTATTGAATCTAAGAAAGTTTTTCTACCCAGGTTTGAGACTCGTATATCAATAAAATATGACTTGATTCCCTTAACCACTAGCCACGCAGGGCCTAGACTCAATAAGACTCTAAATAAATTGATTCATGGCTTCAGCCTATATCATCTTGACTGCACTTATGTAAGCCACGCAGGGTTGTAATTCCACCTCACCCCTAAACCCGATTCATAACTTTCATCTCAACATTTTGACTACAATTTATGAGCCACATAGGGCTTCCAACTCAACTTGTATCTTAAATGGATTTCCACTTCATGGGCGACCTTTACAATTCTATCGCAAGCATTAAAACCCAGACAACATACATATTAAAATGAAGAACCTAAGCAAAAGAAACGAAATTTATGGAAAATCCTCGAAGCGCTTTGCGCATCCCAATTCAACCGAGGCACCTCTTCATGCTTGATCCACATGTAAATATATACTTTATTATGCCTATTGGCATGTAATCGATACGTGTTTGCTCTATCCTTTGATAGTCTTCATTATATGGCGTGTCCCAATGATTTAGTGTAGACCTCTAGGAGTTCCGCTCAGGTCTTGAATCGCTTCACGTGCCTGACTCACGGTGGAGTTCATTTTTACTAATGCACAAACTCACAATTAGAAGTCTCCACATAGACATGGCTCACCACTCGACATAATCAACCCTGATGTCAAACCATAATCAAGTAAATAATGCACATAGCTACACAAAATGATAGAACACTATGCCAACATGTTTTCATCCTTCCCTATTCTTCCTCAGCTTGGATACATGCATCCTTAAGGAGCTCATCTTGATTTGATCTCCATTGTGGTGCTTTTGTAGGAATTTGTTTCTCTTCCATCTATCTCGTAATGGGCCATGACTGCACAAAATTATATATTTGATGGTGCACATGACCTTTCCATGCATGCACTAATCCTATGAGCGCAACATGCAGACTTGTACAAGTGATCAAGAAAGAATACACTTTGCACACTTTGGACATAAAGGGAACTCATATGGCATTAGTCTGACTTCCTTGTGAAATAAAAACATTCTCTTGTAATAGGAACTCCCATGTAGTAGGTACTTCTACGAAGTAAAAGCAAACTCTCGTGTGGTCTCTAGGTTTTGTATAGAATGGGTTCTCCAAGAGTGAACTTTCCTTGTGGGTAGCTTTCAATTTATGTGGTGGCATAGATATTGACAAGGACAGGTCTTCTTGACCATGCTGACAGTTGTTATCTACACACCCTCTTGCACTAGAACAATGTCTTCAACACTGAGTAGCTTGATTTTTTGGGCGTTCTTCACAAAGCATAAATGTAGACACATTGTTACCTTTCCTTTAGTCTATCATGATGAATGGAGGTTGAATGCCTAGCCCAACATTAATTCAACAACCTAGTGCCTCTCTTGAAAATGCTCTTATGGATTTTATGAGTATTACAAAGCGAACAGACAGTCACGATCCTTCTGAGCTATAGAGTTCATTGCGTAAACTACCAATCCCACACGAGCAACTGATCTCTTCCAATACTCACTTCTTAGATCATTACAACATTCATGTTCTGCTCTTGGCTACCCAAAACATGCGACCCTCCTTACAAAAGAAACACAAGATGAAGGTGTCTGGCCCACTTAGTGACCTGGATGCCACAAATCTATGGCAATCAAAATTTCGACCCAGGTTCTTCCATTGCCCTTAGCGTTGCATCCACTCGACTTAGGGGAGGGTGGGGTTTCTCGACTAGTGCAGTAATTGTTGACTTTCTAAGACAATAGTTCCACAGATCTGGATGGGATGGGATCTACCTTTATTTATAGATTTACTTGAATAAATTGAAACTAGAGATGACTCGAAAGCACAAAAATGACTTGTAAAAATATTAAGATAAACATAAAGATAACAATGCACAAAAATAACATAAAATGGATTCATATATTTTATTATAAAAAGTGGCCATCTACAAAATCCCTCCCTACCATAGAGCCAGGGAGGAAAACTACTGAAACTCTAACCACACATAGTCCTAAAACCCTAAGCCTTGCTTACAATAGTTGAGCATCTTGGTCATTCTCTAATGTATTTGCTCTATTCTCGAGGCAACACTTTTGTGACGTCCCCATACCCCATAATGCAGATAAATTAATTTTTTTTGCTAAAGAACCTTGTTCTTCTTTCGAAACACATGGCATGACCATTAACACACTCTTCAATGTTCATTCTCAAGCTTAGAAAGCACTTTGACCACCTTTGACCACATTCGATAGAAACCTTTGACCACCTTTCGCCTTTTCACCTTTCACCCTTCCACCTTGTGCCTTCGGAACTCGAAAGTCAGAATAACAACTCTTAATGGAGTCGTCTATCCATGGTTTCACCTTCCGCATTTCTTCCCTCTAGTGCGGAACTCGAGAATTAGAAAACCATCAAACGACGGAAACCTTTATCCATTAGAGGAAATTTCAATTTAAAATAGGCCTTCCAAAAAATAATACAAATTCCATGTCATCATGTATTAGCCAATTAAAATGCTTTAAAATTCAAAAATGGAGCACCTCTTAAACAATTTTTAATATAAATTTGGGGATAGGTATCATAAAAAAACTACTTTTTTTGTTCGTATTTTCGACATATATCCCTGTGTTTTTACTCAAATTTCGATCGGGAGATCTCGTTGAAAGTGAAATTAAATTCCGCATCCAACGAGTACCCACTCGGCATACTTTTGATGGGCCCCGCTACCCCAAAAACAAGAAAAACCTTAAAAAAACGTGATGATGATGTCATCATGATGTTTTTTCAGGTATTTCTTATTTTTTGGGTAGTGGGGCCCATCAAAAGTATGCCAAGTGGGTACTCGTTGGATGCGGAATTTAATTCCACATCCAACAAGCTCTCCCGATCGAAATTTGAGTAAAAACACAAGGAGATATGTCAAAAATGTGAACAAAAAAGTAGTTTTTTCTTTTCTTCCTAAAAAATTAATAAATATTATTTTATTATTTTAACTATTATTTTATTAATTTTCCTTAGGAGGCCCATTTTAAGTTGAAATTTCCTCTAATGCTCGTTTCCTTTTTGCGCATTCCGTGTTTTTGCTCTCCGGTGTGAAACTCGGGAATCCGAACTGAACCTTTTCCTTAGAACTTTTCTGCACTTTTCTGCTTCCACTCTCTGCCTTCCACAATCAGATCCCAGGGTGCAGAAAACCCACATTCTGCCTTGTTTCACCTACTCTTTCCCGATTTCTGCCTTCCGCCTTCCTTAGGTTGATTTCAAGGGGAAAACACGCTAAGTCAAATGCATTTTGACTCTGTAACAGGCTTCCAACCTCTTATGAACTTAGGAAAAAATGCATTAAAACATACAAGGCATAAACAAATGCAAATGCTGGAACATTCATCACATCAACTCTATCGAAACACTAATAAGCATTCATCATATTCCTAAGCATCCTACATAACCAGTATAGTCATTCATAAGCATTTACATTGCATAAATAAGAATAACAGAAAATACTTATCTTGGATGATTGAGTTGTCCTGCAACTAGCTATGTGGATGCAACATTCCACCCAACCATAGGCCAATTGTGTTCATCAATCTCTCAACACAACTACCACCCTCGAGCTGGGCATGACTTCCTCAAGGAAATAGGGAACAACAGACTCACACACAGCTAGATCAAAACACACATAGTCAAGCCAACCTCTAGTTGGGTTTATTAGATTGTTCAGCCAAGCCAACACCAAGTTGGGTTTATCAGGATGTAGGAAATTAAGCCAAACACTGCTCAATTTATGAGATTGAACACAGTCAAACCAACAACTAGTTGGGTTTATCAGATTGATCACAGTCAAGCCAACTTCCACAATAAGGACCATCCAAGCCAACATATGGGTTTGTCAGGCACTCAACCAAGCCATCATTCACAATGGGTTTCTCAGGCTGTCCAGCCAAGGATTACTCACAAAGCCAAAAATGCACAACAAGACACAACCAAGCCAATATCCAATTGGTTTCATAGGTTGCTAAGGCAGTGGAAAGGTAGAATGACTAAGCTAGTGGCTCATTCAAGAGCTAGAGACACCTCCACAAGATCTATTTGTCCTGGCATCCACATTACCTACACCCCAACATAAGGAAGCATCCCCTGCTCTGCTACACAATCCCTCAGGCTATGCCTTCCCTTTGAGTGTTCTTTAGGGTGTGCACTGAAGATTCACAGGCCACTCTTATCTTTTCATGAGGATCCTCTCTACACTAGGTTTATCAAGTCCATTCCTTATCTCTTCCACTCCTAAGTCTTGCATACAGTTCAGACGCAAACCACGGTGCACATCACATAATACCATAGGGAAACACAGTAACACAGGCTCCACTCTATAACACATAGTATTAGGTTTGTAGACCACTTTGTAACATAATGTAGTTTAGGATAACATTGTACACACAACTAGGGTTTAATACACTCTGTGACATAGGAGAAACACTGTAGAACCACCTTCCTCGACTCAAGGTAGTGAACAACAATGCACAATCAATCGGATCGAATGCGAGAGTGGTAGTATGGAATGGAATCACCACAATGTGATGAAGACTGGGTTGATAGACTGTGCACACAATTTCTGGTTTTACCTGCTTCAGAAGCAAGAACATAGCCTCTGTAGACTGCAGGCTTGTTCATTCACGAAATTGACTGCCATGCCTTGCTCTACCCAAGGCATTAACAACCTCAACCAATTTCCTGCAAGAAAATTGAATGACTAGGTATCAGAAATGAACCAGGGTGGACGAGCTAACGAACGGGTAACTTTTGAACAAATCTACGGGTGAGACCGACCATCAAATAGATTGATGACACACAACGATTTCATTGATTCAACTAGCGAGACTTAATAAAATTTTCATGTACGTGAAATTTCAATGAAATCCACCTCATCAAGTTTGGAGTCCACCATTGATCTGGTGGGGAAACAGATCCAATGGCCCACAAAAATTTCGCTAATTCAACTGGCAAGTTGTTTAATATCAGATAGTGGGCATGAAATTTCTATCCAAAAGGATTCATTTTGTCTTGCGTCCCCTGGGTGACTTGGACGACAAATCAATGAAGGATTCTCTGCTGACTAGACTAGGTTTTGTGAGAATTGGGCTCTCAATCCCTCACCTGGCATCAGTATGGTTAACTCCCTCTCTCTTCCTCTGTGAAATTATGCCCCCATCTCTTTCACGTTTGCAGTGCATAGCTAGATGTGGTATTTTCTGAAATTGTGTGTATTTACATGATATTCAAAATGCTTTGTGCTTGACCAACACAATGAACCATAGGAATTAACCTTGATCACCTATACGCAAAAATACCAATCAATGGAAGGGCCTTGGCCTTGAGCTCATTACCATCATTTTAATCCAATATATACATCATGTACAATTTAATACTATGGGGTCAAAACCGGGGTATTAGATTCCCCTCCCACTTACAACAACACTGTCCTCATTGGTTTACAAAATTGAATAAAAATGCTACACTGGCACCTCCCTCAGTGTTCTGCTAAATTGAACAAAAATGGATGTGCCAATCGCATGGCATCCTCTAGCTCCCACGTAGCCTCTTCAGGACCGTATTTCTCCCACTGCACCTTCACCTGTCCAACGGCTCAATTCCAGAGCACTGTGACCTTCTTGTCGAGGATGCCCAATGGCTCGGTTTGGAACTCTCCCTCGGGTTCCACCTGAATCACATCCCAATTTATCACATGGTTAGGATCATGTACATATTTCTTAAGCAAAGAAACATGAAAAACATTATGAGCTCTAGTGCTAGTAGGAAATGCAAGTCTATATGCAACTAGCCCTATTCTTTCAAGCACTTAAAACGACCCACCGTATCTAGGTGATAGCTTGACACAACTTCCAAGCTTCAAGGAACTCTTCCTTGCCCTCAGTCTTAGGTAAACATGATCCCTAACACTGAACTCTCTATGCACTCTATGCTTGTCTGCATATATTTTCTGTCCATCCTTGGCTACTTTCAAGTTCTTGCCTGATCTTTGCAACCTCCTGCTCCATTTCCTTAAGCAATTCTGGACCAAGCACAATCCTTTTCACTAGACTATCCCATGTCACTGGTGTCCTACACCTCCTTCCATACAAATACTCATATGGAATCATCCCCAAGGATGCTTGTTGTCCATTATTATAAACAAACTCTACCAAGTGTAAGTAATCTTCCCACTTGGATGGTTTGTCCATCACATACATGCAGAGGATGTCTTCCAACACTTGATTCACTCTTTTTGCCTGACCATCAGTCTAAGGATGGTAGGCAATGTTGAAGTTCAACTTGGTACCCAAATCTGCAAACAACCCCTTCCAAAAATTGGAAGTAAACTTAGGATCCTTGTCAGAGACTATTGCCTTAGGCAATCCATACAATCTGGAAATATCCTGCATGAAGATTTTTGCAATGGAATCTGTCTTATAAGTGGACTTAATAGGTATAAAATGTGTTGCCTTTGTCAACTTGTCCACCACAACCATGATGGAATCATGTTGTCTCCAAGTCATTGGAAATCCCGTAATAAAATCCATGGAAACAACTTCCCATTTCCATTCTAGGACTGGCAAAGGCTGCAACAAACCTGCTAGGTGTTGATGCTCAACCTTCACCTACTGACATTTCATGCATTTTGAAATATACTTAGCAATGTCCTTCTTCATTCCTAGCCAAAAATACTGCTTTTTGGCTGTAGTAATTGTTTGCTAATATCTTGGGTGACCAGAATATGGAGCTTGATAGATTTCATCCATAACAATTCTCCTCAACTCTGCTACATTTGGAATATAAATTCCATTTTTATAAGTAAGAAGTCCATCTTCTTCCAATTTATATCCCTCATACCTCTTCTCAGGACTTTGCTGCTACAATTTGTCCTTTTTTGTACAAACATTTGATCTTTAGCAGTATGATTAACAATATGCTGCCTCAAATCTGATTCGAAAATACCAAGAGATGCCACATGCATTTCATGCACCTTCCTGTTGAGTGCATCAACCAGTTTATTCTCTTTTCCTTTTATGTGTTTGATCTCAAAATCAAATTCACATAAAAACTCCAGCCATCTAGCTTGCCTAGCATTTAGAGTTCGCTGATCAAGCAAATATTTCAAACCATAATGGTCTGTCCTTAGCTCAAATTTCCTGCCCATTAAGTAATGCCTCCACATATTGAAAGCATGTACTATGACTGCAAGTTCTAAATCATGAGTGGCATATTTCTTCTCATGATCCTTCAACTTCATTGACTCATAACATACCATGTGGTTGTCTTGCATAAGAACTCCTCCATGTCCTTGATCGCATGCATCAATACACACTGCAAAATCTTTTTCTAGGTCTGGAATTTTCAGAACTGGTGCACTTGTGAGAAGATGCTTCAACTGCTGGAAGCTTTCTTCACATCTTGGTGTCCATTCAAAATTTATCCCCTTCTTTTGCAAATAAGTGATTGAATGTGAAACCTTGGAGAATCCTTCAATGAATCTCTTGTAGTATCCTGCAAGTCCCATAAAAGATCTCACACCTGTCATATTTCTTGGGGTAGGTCAATTCATAATGGCCTCAATCTTTTCAGGGTCTACAGATATGCCCTCATCTGAGATAATGTGGCCCAAATAATGAATTCTATATTTATAGAAGTCACATTTGCTCAACTTGGCATACAACTAATGCTCCCTTAGAAATTTCAAGGTCAGCCTCATATGTTCTTCATGCTCTTCCTCATTCTTAGAATAAATAATAATGTCATCAAGGAAAACAAGAACAAACTTGTCTAGATACCTGCTGAAAACACTATTCACGAGACACATAAATGTAGCTGGGGCATTTGTGAGACCAAATGGCACCACTACAAACTTATAATGTCCATACCTTGTTCTAAAGGTTGTCTTATGAATCTCTTCATCCTTGATTCTTACATGATGGTAACCAGAACTCAAGCCAATCTTGGAAAATACCTTTGCTTCTCTCATTTGATGAAAAAGGTCATCAATTCGAGGTAAAGTATATTTATTCTTCACAGTGACTTTATTCAACTGTCTATAATCAATACGCAACCTGAGTGTACCATATTTCTTTTTCACAAACAGAACTGGTGCTCCCCAAGGAGACACACTTGGTCTGACATACTTCTTTTCCAACAACTCTTGCATCTGCATCTTCAACTCTAGCATTTCTGGTGTACTCATCCTGTAGGGTGTCTTGGACACTGGTGCTGCTCCTGACGCAAATTTGATTGTGAAATCAATGTCCCTCTTTGGAGGAATCGCTGAAATTTCATCAGGAAAAACATCCCTGAATTCCTGTAACACATGAAATTCCATCAACCTAGGAGCTTCATTCTTTGCTGCTTCCAACACATGGGCTGCATACAATGTGCAACCTTTCCTACAGAACTTCTTCAGCTTCATTGCTGAATTCTTCCTAACCAAAATCACCTTGGGAATGCCTCTTACAACCCTTAAGTTTTCGTCTTCATCTATGCACTCAAAAGTCTTATCGTAGCAGTCAATCTTCACTCTGTGAGATTCCAACCAATCCACTCCAATGAGAACATCATAGGAACCAAGTGGTAGAACATTCATATCTGCACAAGTGTCTAGCCCATTCATGATTAATGGGAATTTTTCTACCACTTCACTAACCTTTCTCTTAGTCCCAGTGGCTAGCTGAACTAACCAAGATTTGTTATGCTTTAACTTATTAAAAGCACAAATCTCAACAACTCTAGGAGTAGTAACTGTGAGTAGATCCAAGGTCAATCTAAATAGAAATAGATTGGTCAACAATATTACCTGCAACTTCAACCATAGTTGACTGATGATCTTCCTGGCGGTCCTCCAACACTGCATAAATTCTAGGGATAGTCCTTGCCACTTGACCCATAGTTTTAGCTTCTTGAATGTTGTTAGCTTGCCTTACATACCCATCCTCAAGTGGACAATTTATGCGTAGATGGGGTCCTCCACATCTCTAGCATTGGAGTGGTTCTTTGATCTCTCTTGTGTCTCTTGGATTTTCCTCCATCACTCTGGTTGGCTTAGTCACAACTTGTGATGGCTTCTTTTGCCGATTTAAGAGGTTAGAGGGTTTGAAGCCTTTCTTCCTTTGGTCAAACTTTTCATTCTTCTTGTCCTTCCAAGCATTATGGATATCATGTTTGCTTTTTCTTTTCTCATAGCAATACTCATATTTCCTTATTTCTTCTTGCAGAGTTCTAGGTTCATAAAAATCAATTATGTCTCTATATGCTTGAGGTATCCCACTCAGAAAACGATGGATTTTCACTTTATCATCCTTGATGTATCTGACATACCTCAACAGATCCAAGAACTTGTTTGCATACTCTTCCATGGCCCACTATCCCAATTTCATCTCATTGAATTCTTTGATCCTATCATCAAAGTACTTGTCAGAGAGATACTTCTACTTGAAACTCTTCTTGAATTGTTTCCACATGATCTTTCTATCATTGATCTTCTTCACCTGCTCAAGGTGCTCCCACCATATAGATGTTCTGCCACTCAGATTGAAGATGTATATCCTAGCCTTCATATTTCTTGAATAGTCGTGGACTTGGAAATATTTATTCATCCTAAGAAGCCAAGCTTCAGGTTCTTGATTAGTCTTTTTATCACCATTAAAGGCAGGAGGCCTTGCCTTCTTGAATTCATCACGTGAGTTGTTTTTGTAGCACCTCTTTTTCTTATCTTTGTGAGATGAAGATCTTTATCCCCTAGTGGATCCTTCAGTGTCAAATGACCCACTAGAATAACTCTTTCTCCTTCTGGAACTACTTTTACATACTTTTGGATGTATTACATGACGCCCAACGCTCATCCGCCTTTGGATGTCTATCAAAATCTGCAACATGGATGCATTCAGCTGATGCTACACTTCCTGATCCTTAATCAGGATTCTCATGGTGGCTACAATATCTGGGGGAGTATCTTGATATCTTATGCTATTAGACTCTGTATTGACATTTCCAACTCAGACATTTTCATCCATGGAATCTTCCTCATGCTCATAGTGACTCCACTCATCATTCATGCCATAGGTTCTCATGGCCATGCGAAAACCAACTTTTCCCAACTACACCATGACTCTACAAAAATTTGTTAATCAAACACACTGTTATACAATATCATAATTCAAAAACACTTACCAACTGTTCACTTGGCCCATTTAGGCCCTAGTGCCACATCCAACAACTCTGTTAACTGTTCAACTTGGCCCATTTAGGACCTAGTGTTGCAACCAGCAACTTTGATACCATAATGTGATATCCCTGTTGGTAGGGGTTTGGGGTAAGTTGTGCAACATCGTGGATACTACACCAACTCGAAAGACACCATGCAAGACGAAGACAACACGCAAGGTGAAAGATAGACTACGTTTGAATATTTTGTGTTACTTTTTGTACTTTTGGACCATATTTTGTGGATATTGGTCACTAGTTGGTAAATCAGTTAGGAGTTAGTCAGAAGTGGACCATGAATGTAAAGGCGCAAGCCTATAAATAGAAGAAGAATTGTAAATGTAAAGTATCAAGTGATGGGTAAGAATTAAGAGTTCAATGCTCAGTTGAATTGTTGTCTGTTGAATCCGTGGTTGCTTGCGTAGAAGCTAGTATGATGAGAAAGATGTTGATCTGAACTTTTATCTCTTCCTATCTTTTTTCTTGCAATCCTATGGTGAATGTATGCAACATGGATCTATGATGCGATGTTTAATGCTTATGAATGATGTTATCTGTCTAGATCTGTTTGCGCAATTAGCATGGTTATTCCTGTGATAAATGAATGATGCAATTTGAATGATGAATGGTTATGCAATCGCCTAGATATACAATTGAATTACTGATGCCCATAAGTCCTCTTATTTTCTACGGAAACTTGGTTCTGTCAGCCCACCATTGAACATCTCGTGTGAGACTTCATCCACTCTGCGGGTGTTGCTGGATAGGGTAAAACATGTCTGGGCTGATGCTCAGGGAGATCGTGATGAGTTGAGTGTCGACAGAGTGGGAACCCCTATCGACTAGGTTTCTTGGTTGAGGTTATGCCAACAAATGCTTCCGTTTCTGAGACCTTGTTGTGACTGAGAGGAGGATATGTGGTATCTGACGTGACCAGAAATTCAAGATTGCTTTGATCAAAAGTTGTGAGAATTTTCTGAAGAAGAAAATCAAAACCTTGGACTGACGACAAACAAGTGGTTGGCGAGATACATACATGATGGTCCTCATGAGTATTTTTTCCATGAGTTTCCCATCATACTGTATGAGTGGTTGGCGTAGTTCCATACAAGAAGACAAATTTCCAAGGAGGAGAACCAACATCCTGGACCACTGAATTGAACCAGGAGCTGCAAGAAACTGACAACAGAGCATCACGAGGTGTTGAGGTATGGCTGGACAGTATCCTAGAAGGATATATCATTGAGGTTGCAGTCGACACTACTAAGTCCTACAACGAAGCAGAATGGGAATTTTTCAATGGACCCAGAGGTAGGTTCTTATTGTCTCTACAATTGTCAATTAAAATGCTTGTATGTGAAAAGGGTATACTAAATATGGACCTAGAGTAGTAGAACTCTAGTGTGTGGAGGCGGTGGATACCGCGACTAAAGGGGGGCAACGAATGGGAAGGTAAGGAGTAGATGGGTGAAAGTTTTGACAAGACTATGAGGGAAGACGAGGAAGAAAGTGGTTGTATGAGGAGAGGAGCAAGGTTTCAATAAGAGAAGAGCCAGATGACAGGGGAAGGTCTTGCTGCTATCAAAACAGAAGACCATGAAGGATGACCACATGGGACGAAGCGACCCTACAATGACAAAGAGGATGACCAGACCCAAACTAAGTCTAGGACAATAGTACGATCAAACTGTAGCAGAAACGTACACATGCCTCCATGCACCACTTCAAACTCAGGGAAAAAGATAAAGTCCACATCAAATTTCCCAATGTGTCAACAACATTCTAGTAGTAGGTCAGCCTCTATAGGAAGAAGGCCCAGGATGGTGGGCGATGACACAAAGTTACCTTTGTTTCATGGAAAAGGTACCGACAATCCCAAGCAATATTGGTTTCTCTACGGGGCAGTATGAACTATTAGACAGGCCACAGATGATGACATCAAGAAAGGCCAATTTGTGACTACTCTGCGGGGTCATGTGCTAGATTGGTACATGAAATTTATACAGGTTCCTACGGGGACCCCTACAAAAAAATTGGATGAATTTTGAAGGGGACTGATCAAAGAAATCTGAAAACCTAAATCTGAGGCACAATACATTACTGATTTAAAGGAGATTAAGCAATTTCCTAATGAGACTGTTTGGGACTTCGATCAAAGATTTAAGGCATTTATGGTGAGAGTCAGTTTTTATATGAGCGATGTTCAGCATAAAGAATGGTTTATCGCAGCCTTGGTACCTCATATCCGGCAACCACTAATGCAACAAAATATCGTGACATAGAGCGAGGCTCTGGAGATCGCAATGAAGTTGGAAGCTTCACCTGTGGGGGAGAATGTAGCTGGTATGAACCAAATTCAGGCACAGCTGGCGAACTTGACGCTGCAGTTGCAATACATTAAGAAAGGGAAAGAGAACCGTGAAGATCTTTGGTGCACTCGTTGTGACGTAGATGGACACACCAAAGATACTTTCCTTGACTTTCATAATGACCTGCTATCCAGGGCGCTGAACCCACTGAGTTGCGGAAGCGTACCATGGTGTAGCATATGTCAAGTCTATGGACACTGACATGAAGAATGTATCTACATGCAGAAGATAGTGCTAGCCAACCTATATTGTTCATTTTGTTGATCGATGGGGCATGAAGATAAAGACTGTCATGCATATGATCTACTTCAGGAAAGAACATACGATTCATACTTTTTGAAGGGCAAAGATCATAACGTAGTACAACAACCACAACTGCAGCCTCACATGGTAAGCTCTCGACCACAACCACAGTATACACCACCACTGCAGATGTAGTTTATACCATCGCAACCATAACCATATACTTAGTTTGCACCACAGCCACAGTACAATAAAATGATGACGCCTCAGCCATAGCCATAGTATGTTCAAGCAGCACACTATGTTCAGTAGTAGCCGAATCCCCCACCACAACAGATGGCTCAACTGCAGTATCTGCGGCAAGGAGGATTTCGTGGAGGATTTCGAGGAAGAGGAGGAGGACAAGGTCACAGATCTATCTAGTGTTACAATTGTGGGGTATTTGCGCATTACCAGAGGGACTTCCCACACTTGTAGCTCTCGTGTACATACTGCACGACAATTGATCATACTGTTGAAAAATACCCACAACTAGTTGCAAGATAGGAGGCCGGGAATGTTCCTCAATTGCATAATTAGAACTAGTTACAGACTCAGAATTAGCTACAAAACCAGAATCAATTGTAGAACCAAGCTTAGAATCAAGTTCCACTTCAGAATTAGACTGTGAATCAACCTATGAACCAAAATCCACTTCTGACTCAGAATCCACAGATGAATTAGAATCAAGGGCCGAGAGTTGTGACGATCTTAGCAGAGCCTAGAACAGAGGATGTTGATGTTTCCATCGTCATTCGTGGAGGTGCGATGACTAGAGTGGATGAGCCCCACCCACAAATTCAATTGGTTGGACATAAGAAGGCATCGTTTGATATCGCAATATAAAAGGAGACATTTTTTGGAGCCCGAGATGTGATCAGAAGAAATATTGGTAAGTCACCTGTCTATGAAATGCCCTTTGCTTTTGATTCTTCCTCGGTAGCATTGTACCTTGCAACATTTCTTTGAAAGTTGTTTATCACTCG
Organism: Pseudotsuga menziesii; assembly: GCA_001517045.1. Lineage (NCBI taxonomy): Eukaryota > Viridiplantae > Streptophyta > Pinopsida > Pinales > Pinaceae > Pseudotsuga > Pseudotsuga menziesii. Next base: position 287,005 of record LPNX010084196.1, read on the forward strand.
CAAGAGATCCTGATGCTCTAGTCGAGATTGAAAATTTGTTGCACCACCCGAGTAAGGAATGAAAGGATTCTGCGGTGAAATATTTACACAAGAAAAACATGGGCAAAGAGACGCACATGAATATTCAGATTGGGGACTATAAAGTCGATTCAGTCATTATGTATCTGGGTTCAAATGTAAATATCCAAACAAAGAAGACATGGAAAAAGATGGGGAGACCGAAATTGGGTTGGCCCCCTGTGCAGTTACACTTTCCCTAATCAGGATAAGGTACAACTAATCAAATAGGTGTCTAACCTGGTCATAGATGTTGAAGGTATGAAGACTTATGCTGATTTTGACATGATTGAAGTTGTTAATGGTGATGGATCCTATCCTACACTACTAGGGATTGGGTGGGCCAATGATAGTATGGTACCGATTAACTTTAAGAAGAAAATTATGACATTTGAGAACCAAGACATTAGAGTCATCGTGCCTATGGATCCCAATGAAGGACGATGATATATTGAACCAGTAAAGGATGAAGTTGTGAGGGGATGGAATCACACTTACAACATCTCTAAAGATCATATACACCCAACTACTGACGAAGAACTCTGTTGGAGCAACGCTAGTTCTATGTCCTCTAATTCTGATGATGTGTTAGAAAAATTGGAAAAACCGCATGCATGAGGTGTTATTCAGGAAATGAGGTTTGATCACGCAGTCACTATGCCATGTCACGACTGAGATTTTTGAATTACTAATTTATGAAGGGATACCAAAAATTTCAGAATTTTTAATGGAGTTTGAAGAAAAGATCTCGTAACCGCAGCGATTGTTGGCAAGGGAGGAAGCACTGAAGGCTACTCCAACCTACTGGTGGGTGACTCATAAAAAGACAATTATGGTATGGGCACAGTGTCGACGATTGATGACAGTTTGCTTTGGTAACATAGAGGTGTATCACACTGGGAAGTATGATGGATGGAATGACCCTTGAAACCATTTTATGGAATGCAAAACATTGTGGGCATCGCGACTAAAGGATGAATGGGTCCATGCCTTTATTCACACCTTGGATGAAATGCCTAGATCCTAGTATGTATCAATAGAGCCGCGTAGAGAAATAACCACTTGGGAGGAGCCGATGGTTTGTTTTGCTCATACATTTTGTTTCACGGATGCCAATCCCGAAGTCAATAATGCACTTTAGATCATCCGGGATGTGGTATTAAAAGTACTACCGATCGCATATCCTTTAGATCCACATGTGCATTTCCACATGCGATCAGTGATGGAATGTTATAATGTGTATGGTGAACCTAAGGATGATGATGAGCTATGGAATATCAATATTTCAGAGATAGAAGGGAGTATGGATGTCATAGCACCAGATTTACCGACTGATCCCATGAATTAGGCGTTGAATATTAAAAAAGTTAACATTGGGATAGAAGAGAATCCAAAATTTGCAAGTGTTGGGGACTACTGGGACGAGGAGACCATGGCAAAGATCACATATCTATTGCATGAATTTCAAGATCTCTTTCCAACAAAGTTCTCAGAAATGAAGGGGATATTGGGTGATCTAGGCGAGATGAATATGCCATTAAAGCCAAATGCGAAACCAGTAAGACATAGGTTGTATCCCCTGAATCCATGATACAAGGAAAGAGTCAAGGCTGAACTTGATCGGATGCTGGATGCTGGAATCATTGAGCATGTAGAAGAATCAGAATGGATCACTCTTATGGTGGTCCAAGACAAGAAAATTGGTGAAATTTGAATCTGTGTCGACCTCAAAAAAATGAATGATGCCTCTATGCATGACCCGTTTCCAACACCATTCATAGATGAAGTACTTGAAGGAGTAGGCGGTCATGAAATGTACTCTTTTACAGATGGATTTTTTGGTTATCACCATATAAGAATCTCCAAGGAAGATCGACATAAAATAACATTTGTCACTGAATGGGGCTGCTTCCAATACACAGTGATGCTTTTTCAGTTGAAGAATGCGCCTGCAATATTTTCCCGAGTTGTTGTCATGTCATTTAAAGATTTCATTATGAAGTGTATCAAGGATCATTTGGAAAACCTTCGATTGATGATAGAAAGGTGTCGACAACATCAGATCACATTGAACTCCAGGAAGTGCATTTTTTGCACACCATTTGGGATAATGTTGGGTCACATTGTGTGCAAGCAAGGATTATTGGATGATCTTGCTAAGATAGTGCTCATTTTGAGCTTGCCACTACCAACAAATGTGAAGATTCTTAGGGTGATTCTAGGACACACTGGGTATTATGACAAATTCATTAGAGGATATGCTGCAATTACTACCCCTATGGAGAAACTACTGAAGAAATATGTTGTCTTTGGATGGAGTCCAAAATGTCAAGGTAGCTTCGACACGTTGAAGGCCAAGATGGCTTCGGCGCCAATACTCGTCTTCCTAGATTAGAATAAGGAGTTCCATGTTCATGTTGATGCCTCTTCTGTTGCACTAGGATTAGTGCTCGTGCAGCCAAGTGAGGGAGAAATAGATCATCGATCGCTTTCGCAAGTCAGAATTTGTCATTTGCGAAGAAAAATTACACGACCATAGAGAGAGAAGGTCTGGCGATGGTCTATGCGTTGCATAAATTCAGGCATTACGTTTTAGGTGATCTCTTCAATATGATTACCGACCTTTCTACATTGAAGTATCTAGTCAATAACCATATGTTGGGGTGGAAGATATGTTGTTGGGTACTTATCTTTCAGGGCCAGCATTCAAGCGACCTAGCTTCACAATTATTTCAAAATCAAACTCCCGTTGACAGGCGAGGAGCCTACCAATATTGAAGAAGGACTGCCTAATGCATAACTATTCAGAATTGACATGGTAGGTGACTATTATGCTCAAATCATCCAGTTTTTGGTGTCAAGAGTCGCCCCAGAATAATTTTCAACAAGTCAAAAGAAGCAATTGGTGGTTAAAGCTTCTGATTTTTAGTTGATTGTTGGACACTTGTATAATCTTGGACTAGATGAAATTTTGCAGCGATGTGTCCTACCACATGAACAAGAGCAGATTCTAGAGGAAACACATGCAGTAGTTGCTGGGGGACACTACGGGAGCTATTCTACTCCAAGAAAGGTGCTTCGCGCAGGGCTCTGGTGGCCCACTTTACATAATGATGCGGTAGATTATGTGTGGAGTTGCGATGTCTGTCAACGCATTGGAAAACCATCTCGGTAGGATGAGATGCCACTAGTACCCTAGGTAACTTTGAAACCTTTTGATAAATGGGTTGTGGATTTTGTGGGTCCAATCAACCCACCTGGGAAGAGAACTGGTGCACGGTACACAATCATAGAAACATACTACTTGATGCGATGGGCAGAGGCTGCATCAGTTATGGATTGCTTTGCTGCGACATCAACAAGATTTCTATTTGACAACATTGTGATGTGGTTTGGATGTCCAAGGATATTGATGAGTGACCAGGGTAGCCATTTTATCAACCACACAGTAAGAGCATTGACAGGAGAATTACAATACAACATAAGAAAAGTACACCATATCACGCACAGGAGAATGGGACTGCAAAAGAATTCAACAAAATCTTGGAGCATGCACTTACAAAGGTATTTAACACTAACTGAGATGACTGGGATTTGAATATTCCAGCAGTGTTGTGGGCATATCGCACCACTTGCAAGATATTGACAGGGAAAACACTGTTCAAATTGGTATATGGGAAAGAAGCAGTCATGCCTATGGAATATTTTTTCTCCCAATTTGCGCATTGCCATCGCAACGGGCATGGATGATGAAGCAGTGCTAGAAGAGCACATGGCACAGTTGATACAGTTGAAGAAGACCACTTTATCATAGGGTTCCATCAGTGCGTCGAGAAGGATCGACAAAAGGCTTGACATGATCACCATATTAAAAACAAACAAATTCATCAAGGAGATTTGGTGCTGCTATATGACAACAAGTTCCTGAAGCATCCAGGTAAGTTACAAATGCATTGGATCGGTCCATATTTTATTAATTCAATTACTTTTGGGGGGTTTGTTCAATTACATCAATTAGATGAAGCAATGCTTCCAAAACTAGTGAATGGTAGCTGCCTGAAACCCTATAGGATAGGGCTAGAATCACATAGTTCTTAAGGTACTGCGCAATGAAAAAAAAATGGATAGCCAGAGGAAGGGTGCACCAGGAGGAAGTGGATGCACAAGTAAGAGAGTCAATAATGTAGTTAAGAATATTTGTCACGACAGCTGTAGGGTCCCGACATAGTCAAATCAGCAATAAATGAAGCACAATTAAAACAGTTAACCAGCGGCGCTTACTAAAGCGGCGCGTATTGATGGCGGATCCGACCGTTGGGTTGACATAATTGATGATGGATTTGGGTAGTTAATGCAGGATTTGTTCATGATGACCACGGTTGATTTGGTAATGATGAAGAATGGATCAACTGGATTCTATAAGAAGGTGCTCGACACAGGTTGAAAGCACTATTGTGCTTAGTTGAATTGTAAAGAGTGTTGAAGCAGAATTGAGTTCTAGTGCCCTCGACTGAATTCTGAGAGTTGTAGAGTGATGGTGAGATTGTCTCATGACTGTGGAAAATTTTTGTGGATGTAGAGTAACCCCAATATGGTAGATATTTCTAGTGAAAAGGACTCGTACATTAGACCAGTTACCATCGTCGCAGAAGTTGCCAGTATGCAAGTTGGATCATCCTCCATCCTGATGAAGAAGCGCCAGGGGAAGAAGCTGAGCTACCTAGCACCAACGAAGATGCAAAAGTGAACATCAGTGACAGTGCAGGAAGACGCAACCATGCATACATGGCCATCTAGTTCTAGAGTTGTAGAATCAACGGTTCGCACTGAGGTCTCTATAAAGGAAATTTTGGGTTACATCACTCCCGACCGACCTGGTGCACAACCTCAATGGTTAACAAAGAATCAGAAGTATTAGCCAAAAATTCCATCGCTACCAAAAGGATGGTGTGCACCATCGATATTGTACCAATGTTGATGAAGATGAAGTGCGAGGATCATGATCTGTGATGTTACAAGATGTAGCAAATGAGCCCTATGAGTCATTACCTTTGGTCGAAGGAGGGCTCATAGTGTGTATCCCGCAGCCATGGGTGCAGGGGTTAGATAAAGTAGGGTTGCTAGGGCTAATCAACATGCCACATTTTGGGCGGTTGAACGAAGCGAATTCCTGTGTCAAGCAAATTTTGGCTTGTTTCCATGGAGGGACACTATGGTTCAACACTCCAGTCCCAATCACAGTCAATTTTATTTTATAGATCATGGGGTTACCAAAGGATGGGCCAGACCCATCGCAATATTTAAAGGGCAGGGATAATGACAAGAGGCTTGCTGCATGGTTGAAGAAGAGGTATGACTTACAGTGCAATAGCATGGAGTATCGAATTGATAGCATCAATGATAGGATAGTATGCATCATCGCATGAATCCTAGCTAGTAAGATCATCTGTAAGAATCACCCCATCCAATTCACTTCAGGGGTGACTGTGTGTGCCCAACAATGCGCAGAAGGGGTACAAATGAATTGGTCCCTTTTCTTGCTGAACCACTTAACTGAGGATGCGGTAGTAGTTCATGTTGGAGAACTGCCTTTCACATACACTTGGCTATTGATCCTAATTTCATTAGTGGCTTGGATGGAGCTTGAGGACTACCAAAGGATGGATGTTGAAGCGGTGAATGTGTGCTAAGGTGAACGGTATGAAAACATGTGGTGGGTAGAGGAGCCCAGTCGGTAAGAGGATTGTGCAATCCACATTTGAATATATTGGGAAGAATTGTAGGCGGCAGTTGTCAAAGTTCCCCGACTATTTAATGAGGCTGCAGCTAAATATCGGAGGATTTCTCGATTTGCCATAGGACCACACATCATTCATGTCCAAGCTTGCTGCGACCTAGATAGGAAGTGGTTACCGATGTCTTATAAGGTGATGGATGAGGAATTGGAGGCAACGATATATGACTGGCCTACAACATGGTGAAATTTGGTTAGCGACATCAAAGTATCAACAGGACCACCAGCAGATGCACTTGATGATCCAGTAAGAGGAGCCGACTAGCAAAGTCACCATGACTCCGATGGTGAATCATTAACAAAAACTCTTGTAGACCTTGAGGTGAAAAGTATCCTTAAGGAGATAAGGATGAAGAACTGAATGGAACAGGATGTGAGTAGTAGTATCAGATCCATGATGGAGGTGCACTTACAACGACTTATTAAGGTCGTCATTGACTCATCTAATACTGCAACAAAAGAGATGTGGAATTTCTCCAGTTATAGCCTGTTTTTCTCTTCTATTTTTGAACCATTTGCTTGTCTTAAAAATATGATTTTTCTTATTGTTTTAAAGTTTTGACCTTGGTTTCTTTTAAAATATTTTGATTTTAACCTTATGTTTATAGTTGATTTAACAAGTTTTCTTTTTAATTTTTGCTTTACTTAATTAATTTCATGGTTTTTATGGGCTTATAGGATGTATATATTTATGCAACGTTCTAAAGAAATATCATAAGACCTTACTTAAAGTTATTTATCAAAAACCAACACTTTGTTTGGAGTTTTGGTTAAAAAAATCATAAAACAGGGATTCCTGTAGTGCTAGCCAGAAAAAGTTATACAGGAGAGGGGTTCGATTTTTTTAGCTAGAAAGAGGAGGTCATCAAACTTGTTTATGAGATAAGTAAAGACTCTTATGTGTATTTGAAAGACTGAATTATGAAATATATGCTCTATATGCCCTTCATTTTATTCTCTCGCTTCATTTATAACTTGTTTTAGTTACTTAGCTGGTAATTTCATTGCTTGTTTAAAGTTTTTATACTTGGAATGCTTGCCATCTGTGGGTGAAACTCAATTTTGTTTTCTGTTGGATTATGGTTATTATGTTATGCATCTCAGCCTTTCTATGCTTATGATTTAGTGTTTATTTGGATTTATGAATGCATGCCCTCTTGTCATCAAATTTCTCAACCAAAAAACCTTGAAAACCCTAAAAACCCTATTTTGTTTTATTGAGATTATTGAGATTGTGTTGGCTTGTTCTCTTGTAGTCCGAGAACAATTTCTGGCATAAAAATATTTGGCGCCTTTGCTGGGGAACGAAGTTGAAAACATATTTTTCCCTGAGATACTTATCATTTCACTAGTTTTAAGAGGTGAACTTAAACCAACAAATCTTAAAGACTACTTTTCACCAGTTTGTCACAGTGGTTACTAAGGGAGTTGGAATAAGAAACAGACCTACTTCACCTTTGCAGTTGGGTGTTTCAGACCCATAACATATACTAAAAATAGCTAGAAGAATTAGAAGGTTTCAGTCATCCCCAGCTTTATGCAGCCCTAATTAATTTGAACTACTGTCACCCCTTCCTCTTTCTGAGGAGGAAAAACAAAATCTATCTTGAAAAATCGATTGGCGACTCCACTAGTTCAAGATGCAGAGGCCGAAGACCATGGAAGCCATTCTGGCTTGAAGGTTTGCACCTTTCAATTTTTACGATGTACTAGGTTTTCCAAATCCAGTACCTATTATGGATGTTTGGGGAGATTGTCTTCCACGGTTTAGAGAAAGCAAAGAGGATAATCCTTCAGATCACCTCATTAGATTTCATCAATGTATGGTCTAGTTAAATATACAGCATGAAGATGTGATCATGAAGATTTTCATGTATTCACTCGATCAAGATGCATGAGAATGGTATTTTTCTCTTCCTACTGGTAGCATTTCCTGACTGAAAGAATTCCACACATGTTTTCGGAAACATTGTAAGTATGTGTTCTTAGCTGAATTATTTTTTAGAAATTGTTGTGAGCAGGATGATTTTTATAATACAATTTCTGATTCAAAAAATCATGATGATAAGTACAATCAAGGATTCAAAACATATCATGAAGAAGTTGAAGTTTCATAATTTATTTGAAGATGAAGAGGTCATTTTCAGATACTGTTGTCAAGGAGGAATTCCATGATCATTACGATAATCAAGTTGTTGTTTTAGGTCAGGTTGAAGATTATTCAAGTGATGAGATTAGAAGAGATAGTTTGGAATATTCTCATTATGATTTCAACAGTCTTAATAATCATTTGAATGCTAATCCTATTGAAGATCAATCTCTTGTTCAGCAAACTGTTGGAAATCATTGTTGTGTTAAAGATCGGCTTTGTATTGAAGAAAAATACGAACCTTTAGCATCATCATTCAAAATTTCTCAGAATGCTTCTTGTTATGATGAAGAGATTAGGGTTCAAAGACAAGAATTCTGTGATGAATTATATTCTATTCCTTTTTGTTTTGATACTAAAATCGATGAAAGCCAGGATGTTCGCATTTTTCCAGAAGTTGCTTATATTCATGGTTATGATAAATTTGCTGTTCAAAATCATTATGAAGATGCTCTAATTTTTAATAAATATGATGATGAAATTGAAAAGAAAGACTGAGAAATGTGTGAGGTGTGTGATATGGCACAATCTGATCAGCAGATTCAGGAATGCATTCAGTCCATTATCCTTGAACGGCCAAAGCCAATGCATGATAGTTATCCATTTGAAGACAGTGTGGAAAAGGAGGTTCTACTTGTTGACATTATTGATGATACTATCCAAAAAAATCTAGAGCAAATCCAGGCTGATCTTGATATATTTTATCTCCAATTCCTGCTTGATATTCATGGAACAAAATATTCTTATGGAGAACCCATCTTTTTCATAGAACAGGAAGAGGTAACTTTTGGAAATTTTTATGATCCAGTGGCAGATTATTTAGAGTCAATATTAAGTTATAAATTTGTTATTTTAGAGACACCATTTGATGAAAGTGAGTATAAGTTGTTAGATATTTGCTCTTCATATTTTCCAATATTTCTGATTATATATATATTCGGAGTTGGAAACAAGTTTTGGTGGGTTGATGAAATTTTTTCCTGGTTACATTGGAAATGGGATTACAATTTGATTCAGTAAATGGAACGTTCCTCAAAGAAAGAGATTTGATTTTCATTATATATATCAGTGTGTGAAAGATTGAATAAATACTCCATATCCCAATGGATGTTTTGCAGAAAGCAAGTGGTTTTGGTTACAGAAGGCACTAGTCTACAGGTTCTTGAAGCCTCATAGAGAGGACTTCATCCCGCAGCAGGAGCTAGATGTTATAGCCTGTTTTCGTCTTCTATTTTTGAACCATTTGCTTGTCTTAAAAATATGATTTTTATTATTGTTTTAAAGTTTTGATCTTGGTTTCTTTTAAAATATTTTGATTTTAACCTTATCTTTATAGTTGATTTAACAAGTTTTCTTTTTAATTTTAGCTTTATTTAATTAATTTCATGGTTTTTATGGGCTTATAGGATGTATATATTTCTGCAAGGTTCTAAATAAATATCATAATACCTTACTTAAAGTTATTTACCAAAAAAAAAACACTTTGTTTGGAGTTTTGGTTAAAAAAATCATAAAACAAGGATTCCTGTAGCGCTAGCCAGAAAAAGTTATACAGGAGAGGGGTTCGATTTTTTTGGCTCGCAAGAGGAGGTCATCAGACTTGTTTATGAGCTAAGTAAAGACTCTTATGTGTATTTGAAAGATTGAATTATGAAATGTATGCTCTATATGCCCTTCATTTTATTCTCTGGCTTCATTTATAACATGTTTTAGTTACTCAGCTGGTAATTTCATTGCTTGTTTAAAGTTTTTATACTTGGAATGCTTGCAATCTGTGGGTGAAACTCAGTTTTGTTTTCTGTTGGATTGTGGTTATTATGTTATGCATCTCAGCCTTTCTATGCTTACGATTTAGTCTTTATTTGGATTTATGAATGCATGCCCTCTTGTCATCAAATTTCTCAACCAAAAAACCTTGAAAACCCTAAAAACCCTATTTTGTTTTATTGAGATTATTGAGATTGTGTTGGCTTGTTCTCTTGTAGTCTGGGAACAATTTCTGGCATAAACACCACCGAGGAAGGTTTTGCTGAGGTATGCACCAAGTTAGATTCTATATATAATTCTATTTCATGAAGAGGACCAGAAAGTGCAGTTGTGCAGGATTATGCGTCGATTAGAATTGACCCACGGGCCAGGAACGTTCAGGTTCCTTCGACTGCAATTGACGCTGGATGAGAAGATATGAAATCCTCTCTACAACAGCTGCAGAGCATCATAGTGGATATCAATAAGTTGTCCACCTAGACCTTAGTGCACATACAGTGGGTTGCCGACTAGGAGTTGGACGATTGATAGAAGGAAATCAAAGATCGGTATCTATGGTCGCACGAAGAAGAGGAGACACTACGAAAAGTAGTAGAGGACTTGTGCCATGAGAAGGAAACATTGACGACCGATAAAGAGCACAAAATTGTGGCACTAAAGAAAACACAGGAGGAGATCAAGGAAAAGACTGCGGAAGAGATAACGTAACTAAAGAAATAAATTGACTGCCTTGTTGTTGATAAGGTGCAACTCTTCACTAGTTAGGGGTAGGTAGAAGAGGCCATTACGAATGCCTACCAATACCTCCATGAAAGCATGGTAGAGTTGGATGCAGTCACCAAGGCCAATTGACTTGGAGAAGTCATCGCACAACTCTAGTTGGACAACAACCTATTGAATGCTATGGTTTATTCAGGCACACCACTAGAGCAAGTTGCAGAATAGGAGAGTGACATCGAAGAGATAGAGACATAGTTTGAAGAGATCGAGCAAGAGGTTAAAAATATCACGGAAACAGTGACACAATTTTGGGGCAGTGTCGTTCAAGATGAACAGTTAGAGAAACTTACAAAGCAGTTGTAGGAAGATGAGAACCAACTAGAAACGTTGAAGACAAAATTGAGGAAAATGCTAGCACTCTTGTCAATCACACGGTCTGTAGAGTTGAAGGAGCTACAACAGTGAGTTGGAAAAGCACAGGAGCGATAGCGAAACGTAGTGACGAGTTCAATGAGTTCCAAGAAATTGGAGCCCAACTATCGGTAAAAGCAGTCTTTGCACTGCAGCCTGTGCAAGATGGCAAGAAGGAAGTAAATGCCAAGATGGTGGAGCATCCATTAAAAAGGGATTTGCTTACATGTCAGGACCTTGCTGAGAAAATCAAAATGTAGGTACCAGAAATTTCTCAGCAGTACGAAGACTTCAAGATCAAAATCAACCAGTACTGTTGATGTATATGCAACTTTGGAATGTATTCTTCTATGTATTTCATATATTGTAACCCGATGTGTATTCCAGGATGTTTCTATTATGCATTTGAGTCATGTTGTCTTACCCTGATGTTCCGATCGGGAGGATTATTAATGTAAACAATTCATATCAAGTCATTAGGTAAGTCCCCACAGTTTCGGGGCACTTGAGTTATTATACACTAATTAAGGTGTAGGCTCGAGTAGTAATTATTAGGTTAAGCCTACATGGTTGAGTGCACTTCAAGTCAACAGAAGAATATAAATAGAGAGTGAGAGTCTCTCTATTTATCACTTGTGAATTACATCACTTGCTCTCTCAAGTGTGGCGCACCTTTGGAGAAGGAAATACTTTGGATTGACAGAAGACAGAAGGCTGTTGTTGTGTTGGGAGGTCATCTTACTATTTTGGGATCACATCTTGTGGTGATACTATCTTAGAGGAAGTTGAGGGGTTTTCTCCATTTATGGTTTCCCCTCCTAAAATATTTGTGTCTCTTGTCTCTTGTGATGTGCTTATGTGATTGCTGTGCTTGTTATTCTCTCAGTGAAAAGATCTTAACATAATGCTAGCTTAAATGTTGAAAAACTAACATGGTATCAGAGCTAACCTGAGAAGAAGACATTGTGCAGCTACAATAACTAGGGATTCCTATTTTGTGGATCTTCCTCCACATATTTTCAGCAAAAGTATGCTAGGATGACTCTTTTTTGAAGGGTGCATCTTTCTGTCGATGCGGAATTCAATTTCAATCATTTTCAGTTTCGATGTGGAAATTAGGGATTTCTACAGAAGAGGAATTTTTGGGTGAGACCAGCATAGGATTTTTCTCCTCATCAAAACCAAAATTTAGAGACCTGGATCAAGAAATTTGGTTGGGTAAATCTCCGAGAAAGTCAAACCCTAGTTTGACCCCTAGCTAGGAGAAACCCTAAATACTAAAAATTCTAAGTTTTGGTACAATCGCTATATTCCGAGATTGGCGAAGTATCAGAGTCTAAAAATTGCAGGGGCCAAATATAAAATCCTGATGAACACCGTTTCCAAAGGTCAGCCTCTGATTCGATATATTCTGGGAGATATGATCTCTCCAAGTTAGGGTTCCATTCTCTTCCAGAAATCATCCATAAACAGGACACCTGGGGAGATCTGCAATATCTTGGGCTACAGAGGTCCAAATGGAATTCTTGAAGATGTTCTAGAAAGGGCACAGACTTTAATTTCTGTGGTCTGAAGTTCAGACTCAGAAGATGAACCAGTGACACGTGGAATTCTGTACAACTTCGCTGTTCTGAACAGTCCAGTATCAGGTCACCTTGGGAAAAGGATCATAAATCCCAAATGGTGAAACCAATTTTCATGAAACCTATGGTGTTGGATCAGGGACACACGAGGTTACCTCAGTGAGAAATTTCAGACATAGAGGATCAGTAATTTAGGATATATCATAGAAACAGTAACAGACATTTCTGCAGAAGAAATCAAAAAATTAGGGCTTCCTGTTCCGGGAGTTTCCCTCCACTGTTTTCAAAAAAGGAGTACATTGGACAGCTCCATTTGAAGAGATCTATCTGTTCATTCAATCAGATCTGAAAGATTCCAAGTTTTGAAAATTAGGGTTTCTGTGACAAACCCTAGATCAGCGAACTTCGGGACAAGGACGGACACCTCAAATCGGTAAGATCTAATCCTTTGCTATTTCCATTTGAGGTTCTCATTTCAAAGTGATCTATCACATCAGCTTGATGATAAGCTTGGTGAAGTTGACAACTTCCAAGCATAGAAGTATTTTATCTCTCTGGATTGGACACCTACATGAGTATAGAGGTTCCAGTTTCAGAGGGAGATGAGGCCAAAGAAGACATCATGCTCATGCTGCAGAGGATGATGAAATATCCAGAAAGAGATCCAGATATGAAAGTGAAGATTCTTCAAGCGAGGATGAATATGTTCTAATATTAGCTCTCACATGTAACATTACTTATGGAAGTAATGATTGGCTTATAGACAGTGGGGCTTCCAAACATATGACAGGATTCAAGGAATCCTTTGTAAGACTCTCAGAACATGAATCACCTCACAAGGTGAAACTAGGAGATGACTACCAATATCCAATAAAAGGTAGTGGGGAATCTTCATACAAGCTAGAATCTGGTAAGTCTTTAACAATGAAAGAAGTATTGTTTGTTCTAGGACTCAAGAAGAACCTTTTCTCCATTGATACAAAAGGATTGCGGGTTGCATTCATAGATGGTCAAGTCATCATGTGGCCAAAAGAAAAGACTATCGATGGTGCGGTAGTGATTGGAGAACAAGAAGGAGGCTTGTACAAATTGAAGGGCCATCCAAGAACAAGCCTTGATCCATGATATGGTAGAGCCAAATGAGCTTTGGCATAGGAAACTTGCACATGTGCACTACAAAGCAAAGTTGTTGAAGGTCTTCCAGAATTTCAAGCTATTTGAAGGGAAGAACAACTTGAAGCAGTAAAAGAAGCGGTGAAGAATGCAGAAGTGGTGATGGCCACCTTGAATGACCTACTAGGATCGTGGAATTCATTCATTCAAGGAATGTGTTCCATAAGGAAGTGATTACTTTCATCAAACTTTGGGAAAAAGAAGAAGCTCTACCCATAAGAAGAGAAGATAAGACGGGAGCATTTGAAGATCCGGCTCTCACCATCCAAAGAAGATCCCTCAAGCAATGAGGAATATGAAGAACTCAACTCTTGAAGAACTTCTTATCCACCTTAGCTTTTGGATAAGAAACAATGCTATTATGAATGAAGAAGACGATGAAGTTGAAGGCTCAAGAAGGAGTCTACCCTTGAAACAAATAAAGATAAGTATTCAATTGTCATTTCATGATATTGTTTAGTTATGCATTTGTTTATATTAAGTTATTGTATTATGCATGATAGGATGTTTGCATTAATGGTAGTATACTACTAATATGCATGTGATGGGTAAGTAGCTCATGGTGCTATGCAAATTCTCCATTGCTACTTATCTAGAATGAAACCTCTTTGCTGAAATATTGGATTAGTGCACAATCTCAATGTTGTCTTGGTAGAGATGGAAGGCATCTAGAAAGTTTCAGTGAGATATGGATGAATGTTGTATTGGCTAAAGTAGTTGCATGATCATATATTTATGCATAAGTGTTTGCCAGTATAAATATTCCTTATGAAATGTTTCTAACCATACAATTGCATTTGACTTGTAGGAAAGACCGCATACATAATTGCCTACAAGCAAATAAGAATGAAGACTTGTTCCGAATAGCAAGTGATGACATTTCAAATTGAAGAATAATATGACGAGTGCAGTGACATCATTGATGTAGAACCTTCCAGCCACCAAGAAGAAAGGGAAGACCAGTTCTAGAAGAATGATGTCAGAGCACAATATCAAGACCTGAAGAAAATTTCATAGTTCCATCATGCAGTAGATGGAAACATCATGGGATAACACATACATGATGAGCTTGAAGAATATCTTAACCTTTGCTACAAGGTTGATAGAGGATGACAAGCTCATAGATGGGTGCAAGATGAACCTTTGAAGAAGTTCAAGATAGAGGATCTTAGTATCCAGTGATCCTAGATGGATACTACTTGTCACTCCAGTATAGAATGTTTCAGTGCATAGAGTACGGAAGACAGAGGGAGTATGATGCTCCGCTTCAGAGGGAGTGATTGCAGAAGATCCTGAGGTTCGACATGGTATGACAGGATGGGAAGATTACTGATGATTCTAGGCTTTACTGAGAGTAAAGTGGATTCCAACCTTTGATCCAAGGTTGAAGGTGGAAGACTAGTGATGCTCTTGTTATGTGTCGATGTAGTATTGTTCTAGGTATGGTGGTGTGGCAGAATATAGATGGAATCTTCCTTGGACAAGGGAAGTATGCAGTAGAGATCCTGAAGAGGTTCAGGATGATGGACTGCATGGCTACACCTATGGCATCGAACCTGAAGCTATTAAGTGATGCTTCTTCAGAGACGGTTAATGCTATGATGTATCGTCAGATGATTGGGTCATTGATGTACTTGACGAACACGAGACCAGACATTTGCTTTGCTGTGAACACCTTGAGCCAGTACTTGACAGATCCGAGAAGTGTTCACTTGATTGCTGCAAAGCATATTCTGAGGTACCTGAAGGGTACAATTGATTATGGGCTCAAGTATGATGCGAATCAGAAGATTAACTTGGAGGGTTATGTTGATTCAGATTGGGCAGGCAGTGCCATCGACAGGAAGAGTACTTCAGGATGTTGCTTCAGTATGGGATCAGGTGTGATCTCTTGGTTTAGCAAGAAGCAATCCTGTGTGGCACTGAGTACAGCTGAAGCAGAGTATGTCGTAGCTTGTTCAGCTAGTTGTGAGGTAGTATGGCTGCGAAAGCTACTGTCTGATATATTTGATCTCCAGTTAGATGCTACTTGTATACACTGTGACAACCAGAGTTGCGTGAAGTTGTCAGAGAATCCAGTGTTCCATGACAAGTCGAAGCATATCGAGATCAAGTATCACTATATCAGGGATATGGTGCAGAGAGGAGTAGTGAAGCTCCTGTATGTTGCGACGGAGGAACAGATAGCTGATGTATTAATGAAGCCATTTTCTAGGCTGAAGTTCGAGTACTTCAGAGAGAGACTTCGTGTTCTCCAGATCGAGGCTTCCTCCCAGAGACAGTGATGAGTCCCAAAGCCATTTTGACGAGCAGGTCAGATGTAAGGGCTAAGCCATTCTGTCATGGTGAGAGGATTCAGTTCCTTCCATGTCAAATATGAGTGCTAGAGATCCAAATCCATTCTGACGAGCAGGTCGGATGTAAGGGCTGAGCCATTCTGTCATGGTGAGAGGATTCAGTTCCTTCCATGTCAGATATGAGTGCTGATTGCCATTCTGAGAATGGAGGCACCTGGTCAGTTACCAGGAACACTCAGTCAGGGACTGAGAGAACCATTCTGACGAGCAGGTCAGATGTAAGGGCTGAGCCATTCTGGTCATGGCTAAAGGATTAAGTTCCTCCCATGACAGATGTGAGTGCTGGCCATTCTGTCAAGTAGGACAGATGTAAGGGCAACTGCCACTCTCCGGGAGAGTGGAGGTGCCTGGTCCGTTACCAAGTAGCTCAGTCAGGGACTGGGGGCCATTCTGACGAGAGTGTAGGATTCAGTTTCTACCAGGTCAGATGTGAGTGCACAAATCTCTCATCATTGTGGTAGGAGGGGCTCCGGCCTGGGTGAGAGTCATTCATCATTGTGGTAGGATGTGTTCCGGCCTGGGTGAATGTGAAAATATTTCATCATTGTGGTAGGAGGGGCTCTGGCTTGGGTGAAAGTCATTCATCATTGTGGTAGGATGTGTTCTGGCCTGGGTGAATGTGCCATTCTGACGAGTAGGTCAGATATAAGTGCAGAGCCATTTCACAGATGATAGTTGATTGTGCCTATCATGCTGGTGAATGTGAGTGCTGGGCCTTTCTGATGTGATTGTAGTTTACTACATGATCATATGTGAGTGCTGGGCATGCCTTTCTGACGAGCAGGTCAGATGTAAGTGCTGGGCAAAGACCTACATGAGGGTAGGCCTACAACCAGCATGAAAAAGGGCTGGCTCTGTAGAAATTCCTATGATTAGATAATACACACATGATGATGACCAGTGGATATCCAGATCGAGCTATGATCCAGATCCAGTTATGATGACTCCAAAAGATCCATATCGAGTGATGATCCAGATCCAGCAGTAGTGATCTAGATCCAGTGATGATCTAGATCCAGTTCAATGATGATGATCTAGATCGAGAGATGATCCAGATCTAGTGATGACGTACTATGATGATCCAGATCGAGAGATGATCTAGATCCAGTTCAGTGATGATGATCTAGATCGAGAGATGATCCAGATCCAATGATGACGTACTATGATGATCCAGATCGAGAGATGATCCAGATCCAGATGACTTGAAGACGAAGATGACTTGAAGACGAAGATGATCCAGTTGATGCAGAGAAGAAGACCAGTGCTGAAAATCGTGTAGAAAGAATACCTTCCTAGTTAAGAGGGAGTGTTGATGTATATGTAACTTCGGAATGTATTCTTCTATGTATTTCATATATTGTAACCCAATGTTTATTCCGGGATGTTTCTATTATGCATTTGAGTCATGTTGTCTTACCCTGATGTTCCGATCGGGAGGATTATTAATGTAAACAAGTCATATCAAGTCATTAGGTAAGTCCCCAGAGTTTCGGGGCACTTGAGTTATTATACACTAATTAAGGTGTAGGCTCGAGTAGTAATTATTAGGTTAAGCCTACATGGTTGAGTGTACTTCAAGTCAATAGAAGAATATAAATAGAGAGTGAGAGTCTCTCTATTTATCACTTGTGAATTACATCACTTGCTCTCTCAAGTGTGGCGCACCTTTGGAGAAGGAAATACTTTGGCTTGACAGAAGACAGAAGGTTGCTGTGTTGGGAGGTCATCTTGCTGTTTTGGGATCACATCTTGTGGTGATACTATCTTAGAGGAAGTTGAGGGGTTTTCTCCATTTATGGTTTCCCCTCCTAAAATATTTGTGTCTCTTGTCTCTTGTGATGTGCTTATGTGATTGCTGTGCTTGTTATTCTCTCAGTGAAAAGATCTTAACATAATGCTAGCTTAAATGTTGAAAAACTAACAAGTACACCATGTCCACCTGACATGGATTGAGGGCGAGCCACAAGACTATGTTGGGGCCATGTTGGCAGGGTTTTGGGGCAATTTTCACATCATCATGGATGCTGCGCCAAATTGGAAGACACCGTGAAAGATGAAGACAACACGCAAGGCATAATATAGACTACTTTTGAATATTTTGTGTCACTTTTTGTACTTTTGGACCATATTTAGCAGATAGTGGTCACTAGTTGGTAAAACAGTTAGGAGTTAGTTAGAAGTGGACCATGAATGTAAAGGCACAAGCCTATGAATAGAAGAATAATTGTAAATCTAAAGTATTAAGTTATGGGTACTAATTGAGAGTTCAAGGCTCAATTGAATTGTTGTTTGTTGAATTTGTGGTTGATTGCACAAAAGCTAATATGATGAGAAAGATGTTGATCTAAACTTTTGTCTCTTCCTGTCTTTTTTCCTACAATCCTATGGTGAATGTATGCGGCATGGATCTATGATGTGATGTTTAATGCTTATGAATGATGTTAACTATCTAGATCTGTTTGCGCAATTAGCATGGTTATTCCTGTGATAAATGAATGATGTGATCTGAATGATGAATGGTTATGTGTTCACCTAAATAGACAAATGAATTGCCAATATCGATAAATCCTCTTCATTTCTGCAGAAACTTGGTTCCGTCAGCCCACCCTTGAACATATTAGGTGAGACTTCATCTGCTCTGTGGGTGTTGTTAGATAGGTAAAACCTGTCTAGGCTGATGCTCAGGGATATCGCAATGAGTTGAGTGTCGACACTGTGGGAACCCATGTTGATTGGGTTTGTTGGTTGATGTTGTGCCAATAGTCCCCATACCTTGTATTGCAGATAAATTAGATTTTTTTGCTAAAGAAACTTGTTCTTCTTTTGAAACACAGGGAATGTCTATTAAAACAGTCTTCAACATTCATTCTAATGCTTAGAAAGAATTCTAACAGTATTTTCTCCCTTCACAGATCCCTTCTGCTACTAGAAACACCTTTTCAGCACTGGACCTGTCCTTTCGGCCTTCCACCATCCTCCCTGCGGAACTCAGAATTTAGAACACAAAACATGACAGAAACATTAACCTTCCACCTGGAACTCGAAAATCTGAGAACTAATGTTTACATAATCCCTTGACATCCTTTTCGCCTTCCGTCTTTATACCTTCCGCCCGGAATTCGAAAATCAGAGAATCAACGTTCAATAGAAACCTTTGACCACCTTTCTGCCTTCGGAACTTGGAAGTCGGAAGAACAAATTTTGATGGAGTCCTCTATCCATGGTTCTTCCTTCCATATTCTGCCTTTCATCCCTCCAATGCGGAACTTGGGAATCAGAAAACCATCAAACGACGGAAACCTTTATCCTCGTTTCCTCCTTCCACCTTTCTCCTTTCCACTGTCTAGTGTGGAACTAGGGAATTAGAACTTAACCTTTTCCTTAGAAATTTTGTGCACTTTTCCGCTTCCACCCTCCTCCTTCCGCAAGTGGATACTGGGGTGCAGAAAACCCACATTCTTCCTTGTTTTAAGGGGCATGAACGCTAATTCAGATGGCTTCTAGCCTCTTATGAACTTAGGCAAAAATGAATTAAAACATACAAGGCATAAACAAATGAAAATGCAGGAACATTCTTCACAACAACTCTACTGAAACACCGACAAGCATTCATCATATTCCTAAGCATCGCACATAACCAGTATAGTCATTCATTAGAAATTACATTCCATAAACAAGAATAACAGAAGAATACTTATCTTGGATGATCGAGTTGTCCCGCAACTAGATATGTGGCTGCAACATTCCACCCAACCATAAGCTAATTGTATTCATCAATCTCTCAACACAACTGCCACCCTCGAGTTGGGCATGACTTTCACAAGGAACTAGGGAACAACAGACTCACACACAACCAAATCAAAACACAGACACTCAATCCGACCTCTAGTTGGGTTGATCAGACTGTCCAACCAAGACAACACCAAGTTGGGTTTATTAGGCTGCAAAAAATTAAGGCAGACAATGTTGTGTTTATTAGATTGAACATAGTCAAGCCAAGATCCAGTTAGGTTTATTAGACTGATCACAGTCAAGCAAAATTCCATAATAAGGACCATCCAAGCCAACATATGGGTTTATCAAGAACTCAGCCAAGCCATCATTCAAAGTGGGTTTCTCAAGTTGTCTAGCCAAGGATTACTCAAAAGGACAAAATTCACAACAAGACACAGCCAAGCCAATATCCAATTGGTTTCACAAGTTGCTAAGGTAGTGGAAAGGTAGAATGACTAAGCTAGTGGCTCATTCAAGAGATAGGGACACCTCCACAAGATCTATCTAGCCTGTCATCCACATTACTTGCACCCCAACAGAAGGAAGCATTCCCTTCTCTGCTACACAGTCCCTCAAGCTATGGCTTCCCTTCCAGTGCTATTCAGGGTGTGCAGTGAAGATTCACCAACCACTATTATCTTTTCATGAGGGTCGTCTCTACACTAGGTTTATCAAACCCATTCGTCATCTCTTCCACTCCTAAGTCTTGATACAATTCAGACCCAAGATAGGTTGCACATCACAACAAACCACGGGGAAACATAGTAACACAAGATCTACTCTGTAACATAGAGTATCAGGTTTGCATACCACTCTGTAACAAAATGTCATTCAAGATAACACTGTACACACAACTAGGGTTTTATACACTCTATAACATAGGAGAAACATTGCAGAACCACCTTCCCCGACTCAGGGTAATAAACAACGATGCACAATCAATCGAATCAAATGTGAGAGTGGTAGTATGGAATGGAGTTGCACCTAAAAAATCCACCAGTTCCTAATGACCCTTAAGAGAGCATGGCCTAAGATTCCTTTGGTGAATTTTTTCTGACCCTAGGATGACCGACGCCGTTTGTCAGTTATGACAGAGCGCCATCAGTGCTTTGTCTAGTGGAGAAAAATGCGCTGGCTCTTGTTTGTATTTTGGCATTAACCGCTGTTGGCACCTTTCCTTTATGAGTAAAAAGCATCGACATTGTTTCACCTCTAGCCAAGTGCGTCGATCGACCTAAAATATGAAAAAAAGAAGATTCTATAAGCTTCCTTGTGAAAGCCTTTGTGGAATTGGTTCCTACTATCTAGGGAGAGGTGGGATTCACCTTCCTCACTTGTTGGGATCACCTCCTATACATTCCCCAAGTGAATCTCATGTAAATTGGCCTATAAATGAAGCCTTCAAGGAGTGAGTGAGAAGAGGCCAAAATAAAGCACCCTTATGCTGTTGGACTGAGATCTAGTTTAGAGGCAAGATAGAGTGAGCTTATGTGTGAAGGGTTTGTTATAGGTGTGAATTATTGTAGATTTGTTGTAGAGGTTTAAAGATAGAAACATCGAGGATTTATGGTTGTAACTTTACTCTCTTTTATTATTAATACAAAAGTGTTCCCCTTTCCATATTTAATGTGTGTTAATATCAGCTAAATGTTGTTAGACTCCTTGATCACTAACATAGATGATTAATTTGCCATGATACTCTCATCTCATGTTTTTGTCTTTTGATCTCTTTTGCAGATACTAAATATTGCAAGAAGGACTTTGGAACAAGGACAAAGAATAGTCAGATTTGAGGTATGAGTTTAGTTCCATGTTGATTAAATTGGTTATCTAGGGAAATGATATGTTGCTGTGTTTCTTTTGTTCTACACTTGCATCATGTTAGGATATTTAGACACTTAGGAGTTAGTTAAGATCAACTTGTGTAATATATCCGTTAGGTAAAAGTGTGTTTCTTTAGTATGTATTAGTATGCATTTGTAAATATTCTAATCCGACGGTCACGATATGTTCTAGACATAGAGTGATCCGACGGTTCAACTTCTCTTAGATCATACCTACCATTGATCCATGGATTAACACCCAATTGGTCTATGATCTCTATTTAAAGAGCATAGAGGGTCCTTGGCTAGTTGATCGATTATGAGAAGCTCATATAACTTTCTTTCTTTTGCATAATAAATTGCTCTGAGTAGCTATTTGGCCGGGGCCGTGGACTGTTTCCCTCTCAAGGGTTTTAACCACGTGACAAACATTGGTGTATTGATCTGTGATCTGTTTGTGTGAAGTGGTTTCTCTTGGTGTTTGGTCCTTTGGGAGTACCTTGTGTACCCTAACATGGTATCAGAGCTTTTATGAAGAGCCGCTTTCGGTTTTGATCAAGATCTGGAACCGGTGTTGCCAAAAATTTGAAAGGGTTTCTGTTTTTTGGATTTTCTATGCATTTGTGACCTATGGGAGCTGTTCCATTGCATCCGGAGCACCGTTTCCATTTGGAAATAGTTTTCATTTCACTGAAAACCATTTCCGTTTGCTCCAGAAACACCCATTTCGGCAAATCTGAAGGTATAATGTTACAGTGACGGATTTGTTTTAATTTTTTTTAAATCTCTCTCATATTTTATCAGTATTATTATTAAATCTTTTTGTTTTAGTCTTGGACTGTTCCCTTCCCTGGCTGTGTATGCTCTTTGCCGTGCACCTTGCGCGATCACGGCGAATCAGAAACAGTGAGGGAAAGTTTTTTCTTGTCTTCTCGGCTATGTATGCTCTTTGCCGTGCACCTTGTGCGATCACGGCAAATCAGAAACAACGAGAAAACTTGAAAACGTAGACTTTTCGGGTATGCTAACCAAGATCTAACCCCATTGTGTGGAAAAAGTTTTTTTTGTATTTGTTTTTCGTTTTTTTTGTGATTTGCAGGAAAAGAAAGCAAGCACGGAAAACGAGAGAGAAGAGTTAAAAAAAAAAAAAAAGGGCCCCATTCCTCTTTCCATACTTGTACGTACTTTTTAAACTTAGCTCACTTGGTCCAAAGTTGCTTTACACCTTGATAAGTCTTGAGTTCAAGTCTCATCAAGTTACTTTTTAGTGCATGCAATTTCTATTTTCAAGTTACTTTATTGTAAAAGTGCATCTCACATTAATAAAATAAAATAACAGTGAGTCACTTAAGTCTTTTAATTTATTGCCGCACTATTTAAAAGTACATTATTGTAAAAGTGAACCTCACTTATTCTACAAAAGTGATTCACTTCAAACCAACTTTATTGTAAGTGATTGTCAAAGGTAGATCTTTGGAAGAGGGGGGTTCTTTTTTTTTAACTGGTCAAGTTAATATCTGCCACGTCACTATTGGGGACATCTTCAACATTTCCTTTGATCAAGCATAACTTCATCATACGAAATCAGTTTTAAGTGCCGTTTTTTTTTAAACCGCATATTTTTTCGAGCTCTTTGCATCCAGGTAGTTAGTTTCTGTTTTTTTAGCCATTATTTTATAGTATGGCTGCCCCTTGTGATATTATACTTACAAGTTCTAACTATTTCTCATGGAAATCTCGTATGGAGGATGTTCTGCGAAGTAGGGGACTTTTCAGGATTACCTCAGGGAAAGAAATAGAACCCATTGATGATGATAAGAAAATTAAATGGGAAAATAGATATGATGAAGCTCGTGGATTGATTGGGATGTCAATCTCTACTGATTTGCGATTCCACATATCTGGAATTGATGAACCTGATGTTTCTTGGGAAAAGTTGGAATCCGTGTTTGGTAAACACAATGAAATTCGAGGTCATCAACTTGAGAATGAGTTGCTTTCCTTGAATCCTAATGATTTTTCTTGCATTCAAGACTATTTATCTAAGTATAAAACTCTTAGACTATTATGTGCAGAATGCAAGATTAAGAAAGAAGACAAACAATGTATTTATCATATTCTTTCCAAACTTGGACCTGCATATTCTGTTTTTGTATCTACATTCTACTCCATGAAAGAATCATTGACTGCAGCAAGCTATGTAGAGCCTAGTCTTGAATCCTTTTGTGATTCCTTAATTAGAGAGCAAGATAAGCTCATTCATCTTGGAATAATTAACAATGCAGATACATCTGGGAAAGCCTTATTGTCCCAACAGAAAGAAAAGTCCAAGCCTCCCAAGAAACAGAATTTTCGCAATAATAAGCAAAACAACAAGGGTCCCAAACCCTCTCAGTCAGCTCCTTCTTCACAAAATGACAAAGGATCCAAGCAAAAAGGAAAGAAGACTGAGCGTCATTGCAATTTTTGTGGGAAATATAATCACGACGAATCTAAATGTTTTAAGAAGATGCAAGCCTTAGAAGCAGCAATGAAGAAGCACCACATCAGCCTAGATTCATCTTCGGAATCTACCTCTCATGGACATGCACTTTGTGCTTCTGGTTACTCTTATACTGCATCTTCTTCTTCTACTTCAAATGAATGGCTCATTGATTCTGGAGCATCTTATCATATGGCTAAGGATAAAGCCATCTTTTCTACTATGCATGAATGTAACACCAAACAAATATTTGTTGGTGATGATAGATCTATAAGTGTTGTAGGATTTGGAACAGTTCCAGTAGAGAATGGTCATTTCAGTGATGTACTATGTGTCCCAAAAATTTCCTGCAATTTGTTATCAGTCTATCAAATTACTCATTCAGGTGAAGGTAAAACTGTGATGTTTACACCTCACCAAGTTGTAATCAAGGATTTTAAAAATCCTCAAAATGTCCTTGCTACTGGAATTGTTGATGATATTACCAGGTTGTACAAATTTAACAACTTTGGGTCATCACGTTTTCCTTGAGTTTTTGTTGCTCATAGTGATAACTTAAGCAAACTTTGGCATGAGCGATTTGGTCACTTAAATTATCACTCATTGCAACAACTATGTAAAGAAAATATGGTGACTGGTCTTCCACTGGTATCTTGCAAGGATGGTGTTTGTTCTGGTTGTGTACTCGAAAAACATCATCGGGACAACTTTGACAAACGTGCCTCTTGGCACGCCTCGGTTCCCTTGGAGCTTGTGCATAGTGACTTGTGTGGCCCTCTTCCATCTACTTCATTTTTTGGTTTCAAATATTTCTTA
>LPNX010084196.1:312762-435704 GCA_001517045.1 Pseudotsuga menziesii
TAATTTTTCTTTGTGTTGATGATCTTATTCTTACTGGTAGTGACCCTAACCTTGTAACCCATGTGAAATCTAGTCTTAAGCAAACTTTTGAAATGTCAGACTTAGGACATTTACATTATTTTCTTGGTCTCCAAGTCTTGCAAACCAAAGAAGGAATCTTTCTTTCCCAGTCTAAGTATGCTTGTGACCTTCTTCGTCGCTTCCACATGGAAGATTGTAAACTAGCCCCTTCTCCCTTCCAGTCTGGAGTCAAACTTTCTACCACTTGTACTTCCCCTGAAGTAGATGCCACCTTGTATTGTCAGCTTGTTGGTAGTCTTTTATACTTGACTCATTCCCGTCCTTACCTTTCCTTTGCCGTTGGTAGTATTGCCCGTTACATGCAAACTCCTCATGAAAGTCACTGGAAAGAAACAAAAAGAATACTTCAATATATTCGAGGTACAATTCAGTTTGGGATTCATTACATTACAGGGGGGAAACCTTTGTTGGTTGGTTTCACTGATTCAGATTGGGCCGGTGATCCTGATGATCGAAAGTCTACTGCAGGTTATGTTTTCAGTCTGGGATTTGGACATATCACTTGGGCTTGTAAGAAACAACAAGCTCTTGCTCTTTCTTCAGCAGAAGCAGAATATCAAGCCGCAGTTAATGCCAGTCATGAAGCTTTATGGCTTCGACAGATCCTTTCAGAGTTTGGATTCGAGCAGCAGCAGCCTAATCCACTTTGGTGTGACAATCAAAGTGCCATCAAGCTTGCCAAAGATCCAGTTCTACAACAGCGCAACAAACACATTGAGCTACACATGTTCATGATCGTGTTATTGAAGTGCTCTATTGTCCTACAGATGATCAAGTTGCAGACATCTTCACCAAGTCTCTTACATAAGTGAATTTTTCTAAACTTCGGTCTATGTTAGGAGTTCAGGAATGTGTAATTAAGGGGGGATAGGCTCTAATGCCTCCTTCCTTCTCCTAATAGTGTCACTTTTGTAAATCCTTCAATCCTATCCCAAGTTGTTCTTAAGGGGGGATGTTAGGATATTTAGACACTTAGGAGTTAGTTAAGATCAACTTGTGTAATATATCTGTTAGGTAAAAGTGTGTTTCTTTAGTATGCATTAGTATGCATTTATAAATATTCTAATCCGACGGTCACGATATGTTCTAGACATAGAGTGATCCGACGTTCAACTTCTCTTAGATCATACCTACCATTGATCCATGGCTTAACACCCGATTGGTCTATGATCTCTATTTAAAGAGCATAGAGGGTCCTTGGCTAGTTGATCGATTATGAGAAGCTCATGTAACTTTCTTTCTTTTGCATAATAAATTGCTTCGAGTAGCTATTTGGCCGGGGCCGTGGACTATTTCCCTCTCGAGGGTTTTAACCACGTGACAAACATTGGTGTATTGATCTGTGATCTGTTTGTGTGAAGCGGTTGCTCTTGGTGTTCGGTCCTTTGGGAGTACCCTGTGTACCCTAACACATCATATAGGGTAGAGGAACAAGCGGTGTCCACACCAGTTGCAAAATCCCTTGAAACAAAATTGGCGACCATACTGGGGATAGCTTAATCCAGTCAGATCTAGGGAATATCCGGTCAGATCTGGAGCGGATCCGGTTGGATCTACAACTATTGGTAACTTTTTCATTTATGAATTTAAATTTTCTTCCTTAGCTCATTTTAGCTGATAAGGTGAGTAATCCATCTTGCTGCTTTGTTGATTTCCTCTATTTGGAAGTTGATTTTACTTCTGTCATTCCAATTCATTCAAATTTTTTCGTTTCTTGTGCAGATCTTTACTTTTTCCATCCATAGATCTATCAACGCACTTAACCTTATCTGACAGAGCGTCATTGCCTTTTGGAAGTCAACACCGTTGGTGCATTTCTACAGTTGACACAGAGCACCATCGGTGCCTTGTTGCAGTGAATAAAAAGCACTGATACCACTACAACGCTCTGGTGCAGCCTGCTTCTCTGCATCGGGGTAGGTCATCTTTCTGCCTGCATTTTGATTTTTTGATGTTTTTGTTTCTCTGAAATTTTTTGGTGTGTCTAGCTTGAGTGTTTGATTGCTAAGTCTGAGTGGTTTTAACAGCCTAATTTTCATTTGTTGAGCTCAGTTGCAAAAATTTTATTTCCTCTTTAGTGAAGAAGTCATAGTGAAAAAGGAATTGTGTGCAAATTCAATTTTGGATTTCTTGATTAGTGTGGTCCATTCTCTGAAAAGTTTATGTTGAAAAGTAAATGTGTAGCCTCTTTTAAATCAATTTGTTTTAAGCTACTTTACGCCCTTTATGTTCAAAGTTACATTTGAAAATACAAAAATAAACTAGTTACCTTGTCTTGTTTATGCATAGGAAATTTTTATTCTTGGCTTGCATGAGTGGTTTATACAAGTAGACTCTTTTTGGCGTGATTGAGTAGATTTAATTTTGATAAACATTGGAGGCTTCATTTTCTTTCCTCGATTCAGAGAGTTAGAGTTCTTATTGGTGAAAAGTTTTTGTTTGAAGAATTCTTTAAAGAATTGCTTATTAGGTCTTGTATTGAGTTGGTGAAAGTAGCATCAAATTTGTGTGCTTTTGAAGGAAAAACAAATGGTCTCTTCCCTAATCTAGATGGTTTTTATTGAATAAAAGAAGTGGATCACATATAGATTAAAATTTGCATTTTGAAAAAATACACCTCACAAACTTTGATTAACCATCCAGATAAAATAAACTGTAACTTTAGGCTAAAATTTTATAGAAATTTGAATGTGTTATAGCCTGTTTTTGCTTCTTATTTTTAATGTATTTTCTTATGTTTTGAAGCTTGGTTTTGTTCATTTCTCTTAAAAAGTTTTGGTTCTTATGTTAGTTTTAATTTTTTTTCTTTGATTTCCATGTTTGTATTTAGGTGATTTCTTAAGTTTATTTTCCAATTTTGATTTTATTTATCAAAATTCATAGTTAAGGGGCTTATAGATTGTTTATATGAATTAAAAAGATCCTAAAAATATCATAAAGTTTTGATATAAATCATTTTACCAAATTTAAATCATTGCTAGGATTTGTATTTTTTGAAAATCATTGAAACAGGTTTTCTTGTAGTGCAATCCTGAAAAAGTTACACACGCGTGCTACAAGAAAATCACGCTGTTCGAAAATCATGATTTTTGGTTCAAATTTTTGGAAATTCGCGCAAGTGAGATGTCATTCATATTTGGTTAATGGATTTGATACGTGTTCTCGTCCAGAATGATCATTGTGACATGTGTTAATAGTTCAGGCAAGTCATCATTAGGGAAAATTGCTGTGGTATGGTGCAGAGTGATGGAATAATGATAATTAAACATGATGAGGCAAATTCGCCTTGAATTTCATATCTCCTGAAGCGCATGAATTTTAAATGAGTTCGTGGCGAAGTGTTAGTAGTTTGTAACCAAGTTTTGAAGCAGGTTGTAAAATTAGGGCTTTGAGGGGCAACTGTTTGGAAAAATCGTGGCGGTCAAAGAACATTAAGGAATGAAATTATACACCTAATAGACAATAAAACATAATTCTAGAACCTAGATTCACCACTCTGACAGGTAGGCTATGAATTGATATCAAAGTCCATGTATTTGGGTTTATACTAAATAGAGGATTAATTATGGAATTTAATTAAGATTGTTAGTATGTAAACCTAAATCATACTAAATGTTGAATTCTCTGTCAATTGAATTAAGACATTTATCAGTTTAAATGATAGAGTCCGGTTTGGGAGTTTGGTTAGTCAATATAGCACTGTCTATCAAATTGTTAGGATTTGAATATAATTAGAGTTTCTTTTACTGAAAGAAGAAATTTGACAGTATTTCAAAATGAAAATAAGTGGTAAAACCAATACAGCAGAACCTTTAGACATGACCTGGGGTCAGACTTTTCCAGACTTTGCAAGATTGTTTTTAGAGGCAGGATGGTTAATATTTTTTGAAAGAACTGAGGGGTATCACACAGAAGTCTCTTATAAATTTGCTCAGTGTTTGGATAAATATATGGTTACTTTTGATACTTTGAAGTTTAAATTGACCAGAGAGTTGTTAGAAGAAGCTACAGGGATCCCAGATGAGGGAGAATACTG
The DNA here is from genome assembly GCA_001517045.1 of Pseudotsuga menziesii. Lineage (NCBI taxonomy): Eukaryota > Viridiplantae > Streptophyta > Pinopsida > Pinales > Pinaceae > Pseudotsuga > Pseudotsuga menziesii. Next base: position 316,880 of record LPNX010084196.1, read on the forward strand.
GTTTTAAAAAGTTCCTTTCACCTTTGATGCACATAAATACTTACTTCCAGATGTGGTAGCAGATTGGGGTAAATGGGTACATATTCAAAAATTTAAACCTGAATGGATAGAGACCATCAAAATCCTACAAAGTTATATCACTTGTGAAGGGATATTTGCATCTATTTTGAAGTATCATTTTAGGTTTTTGCAACATCTCAGCCATGAAGCAAAAATGAATCTTCCATTCTTTTTCTTTAAAAGTTTACAAAAGATGTCTAGCAGGGTGAAAGAGCATCCAGATCACACTAAACAATCTGTGTTTCATCTTGGGCTTATAAATCTAGTCATTAGTATTGTGCTTCAAAAAAGGGAGAAGACATGGGATTATTTCCTATTTTGGTATGGTTTTCAAATAGAGAAAGAAGATCAGTCTCAAAAGAGACAGTTGAATAAAGGTCAGAAGCTGGTCAAGAAGCTAAAAAATGAAAGTCACAGTCAAGGATGAAGAGGATAATGAACCAGAAAAATCCATGAATCAAGGAGATAAAAATGTTGAAATTGAACAGCAAATCAATATTGAAGAGAATGAAATCTCAAATCTAGAAGTGAAGGAGGTGGATCCTGTAGAAAATATTTTTCATGCAAAACTGAACCAAGGTTTAAAGGAAGATGTGAAAGAACAGGAACAAGTTCCTATTACAATACTCTCTAAAGAAGAAGAAAAGTCATTGTCTGATGAAGTTAGGGTTCATACTAAACGTAAGATACAGACACAGTCTGAAGAAGAAGTAATGTCACGAGGGATAAAAACATAAGTTGTCTAGCTAGCTTCTATCAAACATCAAGGGAACGTTTTAAGCATGTTAGGAGAAATTGGAACAGCTTGGAGGCCCAAGACTAGACCAAAGGACAAACTCAGATTGAATATGAAGAAACTGTTAAACCCTAAACTAGCTAAAAAGAAGATTACAGTAATTGAGGACTCTTCATCTTAGGAAGAGTTGGAAGATAATGAAGATAAAAAATAAAAGGACATGAAGGGTAAAAAGAAAATGGTTTCAGAAAATAAATCAGCTTTTACTGAGACCAAAATTTCAGAGATATTTGAGGAAGTTCGAAAGAAAGTAGTTTTAGCTCAGCATCAAAGTGATTTAAAGAAACAACATTCAGTTATATCAGGCTCTTGTGTAGAGAAAGGAAGGGTTACTGAGAAATCAACCCAATGTAGTATTGAAGCTAAAGAGTATTCAGAAATCACTGTGACCATGATAGAGCAGATGGAAGAAGATGAGGAGATTTTTAAGAAGCTGAAAATCCCTTGGATGCCAAAAGAAATGTATCCAACATCAAAAGGGAATTGCATTGATTGTGAAAATGAGAATTTGCAGAGAAATATCAATAAGTACAAATATCATAATGAGTACCTATAGGAGACAAATGAAGGATTAGCGACTGCCAATAGAAGACTGAGAGAAGATCTAGAAGAGGTGAATAGCCACTATCACGAATTGATTACAGTTTCTAAGGAGGCTTTAAAAAGAAAAAGACATACTCAAAGCCTATTTATAGAACTAAAACAAACTATTCAAGAGCTAACAGAGCAAAATGAGGAGCTGACAAAAAGAGTTGAAGATTTGGAAGCAGAGCACCCAAAGGCAAGAAGGAAGAGTCAAGTTTTAGAAGGAACTGCTCTTTTAGCAAAGGCAACAAAGGACTTGTAAAGTGCTTTAAGAATAGTAGTTATTAGTTAGTTTGTGAAAAGTTGTTTTATTTTTGTATAATGATAAGTCTTATTGAACAATTCGATAGTAGGACTTAAAGGTAATTTATTCAGTTGTGTAATTGTCTTTAAGAAAAGAAGATAAAAGTAAGGCTAAGAAAGGACCAAGGGTTTGATTTTTGTTTCAAGGGGAGGCTATCAACCTGTGGTGTATGAAGCTAAGTGTAAAATCTCTTATGTATTTTTGAAAGACTAATTATGAAATATATGCAACTATAATCCCTATTTAGCTTATTGTCTGGTTTCATTTCTGATTTCTGTTAATCACTCAGTTGATATACTCATTTCTTGTTTAAGGTTATTATGCATGAAATGCTTGTTAACTGTGGGTGGAATTCAGTGCTGTGATTATTATGTCTAGTTTATATTTTATATATTATGCATCTCATTCCTTAAATTGTTCATGATTTAGTGTTTGCTTTAGTTTCATGAAGTTTCTGCCCTCTTGTCTACAAACTGTACAACCAAAACCCTAGAAAAACCTATTTTACTTGATTGTGTTTATTGATATTCTGTTGGCTTGTTCTTTCGTAGTCTGAGAACAATTTCTGGCACTAACATCTTTGGTGCCGTTGCTAAGGACGAAGCTAAAAGTCTATTTTCCCTAGGTTACTCATCATTTCATTGGTTTTGGGAGGTGAACTTAAACCAACTAATTTTAAAAGACTAATTTTCACCAAATATTTCACAGTGGCTACTAAAGGAGTTGGAACAAGAAGTAGACCTAGTTCACCTTTACAACTGGGTGTCTGAGACCCATAACAGAATTTGAAAACAGCTAGGACAATCAAAAGGCCTCAGTCATCACCATCCCTATGTAACCCTGATCAACAAGACATATCATCACCTTTTTCTTTTCTAAAGGGAGAGGAACAAGATTCATCCTAGTTGAAACCTACAATCCCTGTTAGTAATTTTTAGGTTTTTATTGATCCTCAATATTTCAAGAAAGCAAAGACCTTATCTCCTGGGAAAATCCATTTATTTCACCTCAAAGTTGGCAAGACTCCTTTTCAACCAAGTTCTAGTAAGGTTATTCCTTCATTTAAATCAGTCAATTTAAAGATGGCAGCCCAAAATCAACCATTAGACATGATGGATCGAATGGTGGCAGCTATGCATGCACCTATAGTTTTGCCTCAGTCTTTGAATGCACTTCCTGCGGGAGATTACCAAAAATATTTACCTAGGTTTAATGGACAAGGTGAGACTACAGCTAAGGAACATTGAGATGCATTTCTCAGCTATGCTGATAATCAGAATATAGAGGCAAATGATGTGTGGATGAGGATGTTCGTATAGAGTCTAGATGGAGAGTTCAGAAAATGGTTCAGGGAGTTACCAACAAAATCTATTACTATAATAGAAGAGCTTCAAGATATTTCTATGAGACAATGGGGTGATATTAAGGATCACACATATTACATTACAGAGTTTGGAGCTCTTAGAAGAAAGAAAGACAAAACCATAGCTAATTTTTCAAAGAGGTTCAATAAAATGTATGGCAGAATTCCTGCAGAGATTAAACCTTCTGAAACTTCTACAAAACTCACTTATGATAATTGTTTTGATCATGAGTTTTCCCTTCTATTGAGGGAAAGAAGACCTGTTACTTTACTTAACATGCAGGAGTCAGCATTAGAAGTGGAGTCTAATATACTTGCTTCTAATAGATTGAAGGGAAACTCAGCTCAACAAGTATATGATAGAAAGGGTAAGAAAGAGGCAGCTCCAGTGGTTTCCACACCCCACTCTGCAGAGGGTAAAATTAATAAGATGGCCAAGCTAGTGAAAATCCTAACAGCAAAATTAAACAAGTTGGAATTGGAGAACAATTCAAATAAACCTATTCAAGAGGGAGACATAAACCCTAATAATCCAAATCAATTTAAGAAGACAGTTTGCACCTTGTTTCATTCCTAGAGATAGAAGAAACAATGATATACAACGAGAAAGGAGAGAAGCTGAGGATCAAAAGGTTCCACCACCACTTCAGAATAATGTTTCTGGTGAAGGAGAAATAGAAGAAGAAGAGTTCTTTGAGGATCCAGATCAGGATATGAATTATTTTGGAGAACAGTTGACTGAAGGTTTTGTGACTGAGGAGGATTTTTTAAACTTAGAATATTATGATGCAGATGTGTTTGAAACAGAAAATGATTTAAATCTTGAAGTGACTGCTGATATATATCAGAATGATCCAAAGAAAACCATAAATTTGAGATCAAGACCAAAACAGGTGATTCAAAATCCTAGGAAGAAGGTAATTCCACCTCCTAAATAGCAGTCTGATCTAGTATTAGAAAAAAAATAGAATCATGATAAACAAAAGAAAATTGTTGAAGTTGAAGAGGTGAATACAGGTATGTAGAATTTTAATCTGGAAAATGAATTGTGTAAAATTAGTATTCCTATGCCTTTCACTGAGTTGATAAAGAATCCTTCTTATAAAAATTCAGTCTTGAAAATGATTGGTTTAGCAAGCACTCAAGTACCCTCTGACACAGTAAATCTACAAGAGGAAAATCCTAAAATTTTCATTGGTTCAACTTTGGCAAAAAAAAATGAAAATGATACAAGTGCATCTCCTCCTTTTTACATTACTCTAACTATTCATGAGCAAATGATACATAATTTCCTTTTGTATGCAGGAGCATCTCATAATCTCATGCCCAAAGCAGTCATGGAGGCTTTAGGTTTGAGTATAACAAAACCTTATCATGACTTGTATGCTTTTGATTCTCGATCTGTCAAATGCCTAGGAGTGATAAAGGATATGGTAGTTAGTTTAGCTCAACTACCTATGAAGAGTGTGATTATGGATGTTGTAGTGGCAAACATTACACCTAAGTTTGGAATGATCCTCTCTAGATCTTGGGCCAAGAAGGTAGGTGTAACTCTACATATGGACTTAACTGTTAGGATTATTAATCCTCCCTTGTCCAATTTGGTCATATGTCTAAATCGGGAGTCATGTCTAAATCGGGAGTCCATCCAGTCTATTTATAGTCATTAACACCATTGGGTCCACTTGAACTAATTGGGGCACATGTTTCAGTTACTAAAGTGTGGGGAACACTAATTGAGGCTCACTGCCACTGATTACACTTGATTGCATCAGTTTAGGAGCCTCCTAGACCAATCCCTACAATCTAGGAGCCACTAGGAGTGTCGAAACCAACCAAGGTCAGTTCAGTTCAGTTGATGACTCATTAAGCTAAGTTAGGAGTCAATTACATTCAGTTCTAGTCCTCTACATTCAGTTAGCACTAGGTTTACTTGACTGCACTCAGGAGGGGCATATTTCTCACCTACCACAGTAAGTTAGCCTTAGTCAACACTAAATGTAACACTTGAGTTGTGTTTTAGAACTCCGATGAACTCCGATTATGGTTTAGACAAGGTCAATTAAATATTGAGTCCTCCGATTGTGATTTAGACAAGGTCTTAGTTACCTACAGTCAAGTAGATTCTAATCAATTCGAATTTCCTCATATGGATTCAAATTACTTGTGGCTATTAAAGCCATTGTACTTCATTGTAATTATTATCTAATTACTCTTTGATTAATGAAAAGCATTCACAACTGCAAGCCATTTTTCCATTGTTTCATTCTTCAATAACTGAGTAAATTGTGTGATCTATCTTATGAGTTGTGTGTTTGTGCACAAATCTATGTGCTCAATTTAATATTAACATATGAAACCATACCTGTCTTTGGAGGTGAAAACAGAAGGTTGTATAGAGAGTTACAATTTGCTTATATTGTGACTGATGACAAGAATCCTACAAATCATCCCTTGTATGTTGTTGAAAAGGATTTGTGTACTTGTATGTTGCATTTTAGTGATGATAATGATGCTGCTGGTTTAGTACAGGTCGAAAAAGAAAAATGAGTCACATGTACTAGGGAACAAGAGGATGAACTTTGGAAAATGTATTTTGACGGATCATCATCAAAAGAAGGTGATGGAGCAGGAGTTGTTCTGATATCTCTTGGTGGTGAAGTGGTAAGATTGATGTCTAAGTTGGAATTTATTACCACTAATAATACAACAGAGTATGAGGCTCTATTGTTAGGTTTGAAAGCTGCAAAAGATCTAGGTATTCAACAAATATCTGTGTATGGCGACTCTGAATTAGTTGTTCAACAAGTAAGGAATAACTATCAAGTAAAACAAGATCTGCTGAAAGTATACAGGAATGAAGTATGGGATATGGAAGACAATTTCTTTGTGTATTTTAATATCACTTATATTCCTAGGGATCATAGCCAAACTGCTGATTCTCTTGCCCTAGCAGCCACATATTTCAGGATTCCTAAAACAACATAGCTAAAGTATCCTATTGAGATTAGGTACAGGCCTTTTGTACCAGATAATATAAAGCAATGGAGAGTTTTTGAAGATGATTTTGAGATAAAAAGGTTTTTAGAGCTCACTGGTGAGTTTTCCAATTCCTTAATTGATTAAGAACAAAATGATAAAATTGCAGATTTTGAAGATATTGCAGAAAATGACATTGCAGGTCACAAGATCATTGAGCTGAAAGGTAGTTTCATTCCTAAGGGTTTGGTGCCTTTGGAGAGGATTTTTTTGAAGGATGATACCCCTTTAAAACCAGTTATGTAGTCTTCAGAATAAAATGTGATGGATTGTAATATTGGTACTAAAAAGCATCCCATAATGGTGAATATCTCAAAGGCACTCACAACAGAACAAAGAAACATGTACATCAAGTTATTAAAAGAGTATGTTGATGTTTTTGCTTGGTCATATGAGGATTTGAAAATATATGATACTAGTATTATACAACATAAAGTGCCTTTGAAACCAAATGTTAAACCTTTCAGACAGAAATTAAGGAGAATCAATCCAGCTTTGTTTCCCATTATAGAGAAGGAGGTTAAAAAATTGTTAGATGCTAAGATTATTGTTCCCCTCCGATATTCTTCATGGGTAGAAAATCTAGTACCTGTTAGGAAAAATAATGGTGAAATCAGATTGTGTGTTGATTTTCGAAATCTGAATGGATGTTCACTGAAGGACAATTATCCTTTGCCAAATATTGAACAAATACTGCAGAAGGTGGTGGGTGCACAAATAATTTCAATGGTAGATGGTTTTTCAGAGTATAATCAAATTGCAATGCACCCTGATGATAGAGAAAAGACAATTTTTACTACTCCATGGGGTACTTTCATGTACAACAAAATTCCTTTTGGATTAATGAATGCTGGAGCTACCTTTCAAAGAGATATGGACATAGCTTTTGTGGGAGAAAGGGATAAGTTTGTAGTTATCTATTTAGATGATATTACAGTCTTCTCACAATCTGATGATGAACACCTAAAGCACTTAAAACAAACTTTCCTAAAATGTAGAAAATATGGTCTGTCTCTTAATCCCAAGAAGTCAGATTTTGCTGTACAAGAAGGCAAGTTGTTGGGTCATTTAGTTTCAGCTAATGGCATAAGGATAGATCCAGAAACGGTGAAAGCAATTTTGAAAATTAGTTTATCAAGGGGCAATAAGGATGTGCAATATTTTATTGGAAAAATAAATTTTATGCGTTGGTTCATACCAATTTTTGCTGAAACCATTAAACAGATTAAAACCATGTTGAAGAAGGATCAGGGAGTTACTGCAGAAGCTAAAAATTCATTTGAAAAGATTAAGACAACTCTTACGAAAGCACCAGTTTAGTAAGTCCAGATTTTACAAAGGATTTTTTTACTTTTTTTTTGCATCAGAGGATACTTTAGTTGTTGTTTTATTACAAAAGAATAAAGATGGACTTGAACAGCCAATTGCATTTTTCAGCAAGATCCTCAGAGATTCAAAGCTAAAGTACAACATTTTAGAGAAGCAGGATTACTTATTGGTAAAGTCTTTAAAGTTTTTCAGAATTTATGTTTTACATTCCAAAGTCATTGCTTATGTTCCTAATGTTTCCATTAAAGATGTTTTGACCCAACCCGACAGTGAGGGAAAAAGAGGGAAATGGATTGCAAAAATAATGGAATATGACGTGGATATTAGACCTACAAAGTTAGTAAAGGGACAAGGTTTGGATAAATTGTTAGCTGATTCAAATTGCCAAGCTTTAGGTCTACATCTCATGGCAAAACAACCAACACAAGAAAAATTTCAAGCAGAGCAGGAGAAAGAAAAGATTACGGACCACTATGTAGAATCCACATGGTATGCAGATATTGTACACTTTCTTTTGTATTTACAATGTCCAGAACATCTAGACAAGAAAGCTGCTAGGTCTTTGAAGTTGAAAACTACTAAATATTGTTTGATAGAACAACAACTATTTTGGAAAGATCCAGGGGGTATTTTACTTAGATGTTTGGATAAGCCAGAAATTGAAGAAGTAATATCTGAATCACATGAAGGTGCTTGTGGGGGACATAAGTATTGGAAGGAAACAACTATAAAATTCTAAGAGCCAGATACTATTGGCCTTCTTTATTCTTCGATGTATATCAGCAGGTAAGAGCATGTATCCCTTGTCAGAAGTTTGCTGGTAAGCAAAAGTTGCTGTCATTTCCATTAAAATCAATTGCAGTTAATGCCCCTTTTCAACAATGGGGTTTGGACTTCATATGAGAGATAAATCCTTCCTCTTTAGGACAACATAAATGGATTTTGACTACTACATATTTCTTTACTAAATGGGTAGAATCTATTCCCACAAGAAATGAAACAGATAAGGTAATCATAGATTTTATTCAGGAAAATATTCTTAGTAGATTTGGATGTCCCAAGAAATTATTGACTGATAATGCTAAAGATTTTAAGTCTATGGCTATGGTGGCATTCTGTGAAAAGAATGGGATTATGTTGAAACACTCAACACCTTATTATCCTTAGGGAAATGGGTTAACTGAGTCAACTAATAAGAATATTATTCAGAGTATCAAGAAGTTATTGAAGCAGAATAAGCAATCATGTGATTCAATGTTAAAATATGCATTGTGGGCAGACAAAATAACAGTTAAAAAGGCAATTGAAACTTCTCCTTTCCAATTGGTATATGGTACTGATGCAGTGTTTCTTGTCCAACTTGGTATTCCAGTGATGAAAATTTTTCAAGATTTTCAGGAAGAACCTAGTGATATGCAAAGAAGAATTTATGCCCTGATAGAGTTACAACGGAAATAGGAAATAATAGAGGAAAAATCTTAGCTGTACAGGACAAATATCAAATAAAGGTTTGATATAAAAATCAAAGAGAACATTTTTTTAGAAGGATATATGATTTTGAGATGGGATGCTAGAAAGGAGCAGAAGGGAAAGAATGGCAAGTTTGATAATCTATGGTTTGGCCCTTTCATAGTATCAAAAGTTCTGGATAATAATACCTTTGTGTTACAAACTTTGGATGGTGAGGAATTTTCTAATCCAGTTAATGGACGTTTCCTCAAGCATTTTTATAGTTTTTGAGATGGATTTGGGAATTTCATTGTATAAACCGGTGTGAATAACAGAATAAAGACTCCATGACCCAATGGAATTTTTGTAGACTAGTAGGCAGTTGCAGTTACAACACAAAAGGCACTGATCTACAGGTTCTTGAAGCCTCAAAGGGAGGACTTCATCCCACAGCAGGAGCTAGATGTTATAGCCTGTTTTTGCTTCTTATTTTTAATGTATTTGCTTATGTTTTGAAGCTTGGTTTTTTTCATTCCTCTTAAAAAAGTTTTGGTTCTTAAGTTAGTTTTAATTTTTTTTCTTTGATTTCCATGTTTGTATTTAGGTGATTTCTTAAGTTTATTTTCCAATTTTGATTTTATTTATCAAAATTCATAGTTAAGGGGCTTATAGAATGTTTATATGAATTAAAAGGTCCTAAAAATATCATAAAGTTTTGATCTAGATCATTTTACCAAAGTTAAATCATTGCTAGGAGTTTTATTTTTTGAAAATCATTGAAACGGGTTTTCTTGTAGCGCAAGCCTGAAAAAGTTACACATGCGCGCTACAAGAAAATCTCACTGTTCAAAAATCATGATTTTTGGTTCAAATTTTTGGAAATTCATGCAAGTGAGATGTCATTCATATTTGGTTAATGGATTTGATATGTGTTCTCGTCCAGAATGATCATTGTGATAGGTGTTAATACTTCAAGCAAATCATCATTAGGGAAAATTGTGGTGGTCTTGTGCAGAGTGATGGAATAATGATAATTAAACATGATGAGGCAAATTCGCCTTAAATTTCGTATCTCCTGAAGCACATGAACATCAGATGAGTTCTCGACGAAGTGTTAGTAGTTTGTAACCAAGTTTTGAAGCAGGTCATAAAATCAGGGCTTTGAGGGGTGACTGTTTGGAAGTATTGTGGTGGTTAGAGAAGATTAAGGAATGAAATTAGAAACCTAAGAGACAAGAAAACACAATTCTAGCACTTGGATTCATCACTCTGACAGGTAGGCTGCGAATTGATATCAAAGTTCATGTATTTGGGTTTATACTAAACAGAGGATTAATTATGGAATTTAATGAAGATTGTTAGTATGTAAACCTAAATCATACTGAATGTCGAATTATCTATCAATTGAATTAAGACATTTATCAGTTTAAATGATAGAGTCCAGTTTGGGGGTTTGGTTTCTCAATATAGTACTGTCTGTCAAATTGTCAGGATTTGAATAGAATTAGAGTTTGTTTTACTGAAAGAAGCAATTTGACAGTCTTTTAAAATGAAAAGAAGTGGTAAAACCAATAGAGTTGAACCTTCAAACCTGACCTGGGTTCAAACTTTTCCAGACTGTGCAAGATTGTTTTTAGAGGCAGGATGGTTAATCTTTTTTAAAAGAATTGAGGGGTATCACACAGAAGTCTCTTATAAATTTGCTCAGTGTTTGGATAAAGATATGGTTACTTTTGATACTTTGAAGTTTAAATTGACCAAAGAGTTGTTAGCAGAAGCTACAGGGATCCCAGATGAGGGCGAATACTAGTTTTAAAAAGTGCCTTTCACCTTTGATGCACATAAATAATTACTTCCATATGTGGTAGCAGATTGTGGTAAAGGGGTACATATTCAAAAATATAAACCTGAATGGATAGAGCCCATCAAAATCCTACAAAGTTATATCACTTGTGAAGGGAGATTTGCATCTGTTTTTAAGTATCATTTTAGGTTTTTGTAACATCTCAGCCATGAAGCAAAAATGAATCTTCCATTCTTTTTCTTTAAAGGTTTACAAAAGATGTCTAGCAGGGTGAAAGAGCATCCAGATCACACTAAACAATCTGTGTTTCATCATGGGCTTATAAAGCTAGTCATTAGTACTTTGCTTCGAAAGAGGGAGAAGACGTGGGATTATTTCCTATTTTGGTCTGGTTTTCAAACAGAGAAAGAAGATCAGGCTAAGAAGAGACAGTTGAATAAAGGTCAGAAGCTGGTCAAGAAGCTAAAAATGAAAGTCACAGTCAAGGATGAAGAGGATAATGAACTAGAAAAATCCATGAATCAAGAAGATAAAAATGTTGAAATTGAACAACAAATCAATATTGAAGAGAATGAAATCTCAAAGCCAGAAGTGAAGGAGGTGGATCCTGTAGAGAATATTTTTCATGCAGAACTGAACCAAGGTGTAAAGGAAGATGTGAAAGAACAGGAACAAGTTCCTATTACAGTACTCTCTGAAGAAGAAGAAAACTCATTGTCTACTGAAGTTAGGGTTCATACTGAACATAAGATACAGAAATAGTATGAAGAAGAAGCAATGTCACGAGGGATAAAAGGAAAATTTGTTCAACTAGCTTCTATCAGACATCAATGGAAATTTTTAAGCATGTTAGGAGAAATTGGAACAACTTGGAGGCCCAATACTAGACCAAAGAACAAACTCAAATTGAATATGAAGAAACTGTTAAACCCTAAACTAGCTAAAAAGAATATTATAGTAATTGAGAACTCTTTATCTCAGGAAGAGTTGGAAGATAATTAAGATAAAAAATAAAAGGACATGAAGGGTAAAAAGCAAATGGTTTCAGAAAATAAATCAGCTTTTACTGAGACCAAAATATTAGAGATATTTGAAGAAGTTTGAAAGAAAGTAATTTTAGATCAACATCAAATTTATTTAAAGAAACATCATTCAGTTATATCAGGCTCTTGTGTAGAGAAAGGAAGGGTTACTAAGCACTCAACCCAATGCAGTATTGAAGCTAAAGAGTATTCAGAAATCCCTGTGACCATGACAAAGCAGATGGAAGAAGATGAGGAGATTTTTAAGAAGCTGAAAATCCCTTGGATGCCAGAAGAAATGTATCCAGTATTAGAAGGGAAGTGCATTGATTCTGAAAATGAGAATTTGTAGAGGAATACCAAACAGTACAAATATTAGATTCAGTACCTGCAGGAGACAAATGAAGGATTAGTGACTGCCAATAGAATACTGAGAGAAGATATAGAAGAGGTGAATAGCCACTATCAGGAATTGATTACAGTTTCTAAGGTGGCTTTAAAAAGAAAAATACATACTCAAAGCCTATTTATAGAACTAAAACAAACTATTCAAGAGCTAACAGAGTAGAATGAGGAGCTAGCAAAAAGAGTTAAATATTTGGAAGCAGAGCACCAGAAGGCAAGAAGGAAGAGTCAATCTTTAGAAGGAATTGCTCTTTTAGCAGAGGCAACAAAGGACTTGTAAAGTGCTTTAAGAATAGTAGTTATTAGTTAGTTTGTGAAAAGTTATTTTATTTTTGTATAATGATAAGTCTTATTGAACAATTCAGTAGTAGGACTTAAAGGTAGTTTATCCAGTTATGTAACTATCTTTAAGAAACTAAGATAAAAGTAAGCTTGAGAAAGGACCAAGGGTTCGATTTTTGTTGCAAGGGGAGGCTATCAAGCTGTGGTTTATGAAGATAAGTGTAAAAACTCTTATGTATTTTTAAAATACTGATTATGAAATATATGCAACTATAATCCCTATTTAGCTTATTGTCTGGTTTCATTTCTTATTTGTGTTAATCACTCAGTTGATATACTCATTTCTTGTTTAAGGTTATTATGCATGAAATGGTTGTTAACTGTGGGTGGAATTGAGTGTTATGATTATTGTGTCTGGTTTATATTTTATATATTATGCATCTCAGTCCTTAAATTGTTCATGATTTAGTGTTTGCTTTAGTTTCATGAAGTTTCCGCCCTCTTGTCTAGAAACTGTACAACCAAAACCCTTGAAAAACCTATTTTACTTAATTGTGTTTATTGAGATTGTGTTGGCTTGTTCTTTCATAGTCTAAGAACAATTTTTGGCACGAACAAAGTGATAGGATAGAGACGTCTTCCAACTTCTTTAAGCATGGGAGCTGTCATTACATGCCTACACTGCATCCCGGAGACTGAGTGGTTCCTCCACGTACCGTCGGTATATAGAACGGCCTTTCACATACCCTTGAGGTATATCAAAAGTTACTTCATGTACTCGATTTTATATCGGAGGGCCCCTTTCGAACAATGATGCATTATACAACACTAATACTAATTTGAGCTCCCATGTACCGTGTGTATATCGGGAGACCCTACTAGGATTCCCAAACCATCTGAGAAAATCCCTTTGGTCATCTTATTGGAGCAATACACTGAGAACAACACTCGGGGAGCTACTACACATGTGTCGTCCAGGTAATCGGGAGTTCAGGCAAAGGAAGGTCCCAATCCTCCTTGTTGTGTTTCACTGTTGGACCCTGCGGTATAGCACAAGTTGCAACAACTTGACAATCCTGGTGAGAGACCGACTATGTTCATCCCATCCTGTCATTTAAATTTTCTTGTAGCCTTAGCTTGCATAGGATTTTTTTGTGTGTGTCTTTCTTCTTTTATGGCCTAGGGTAGAAAAATTCAACCACCACCATGGTTGAGCAATTTGTGAGGTGTTCTCATAGATTACAGGGTTTACCTCCTAACTCTCCTCCTATCATGGACGGAAATGAAGGGGAAACCATGGAACGACCAGCTTCTGCTGATGCTCGTATAGAAAATATTGTAGCTACTGAAACTAGAGAATATTTCTTTGTTTATGTTAATCCTTTGGTCCAACTTCCTCCCGTGGTTGACCCACCCTTTTGATTTCCGATGGAGGTTCAAGCCTGCTCATCAAAATGGACATTCAACCACCCACCTGATGAAGCTGTAGAAGCATAATATGGTCCAAATGCTCCTTTCTGGAGAACCTCTATAGGAGTGTCTATTGCTGATTATGGAACTACTACAATGAACCTGAGCCATCTATACTTTTCCCTTTAAGGAGCTGCCTTGAGAATGCTCCGTCAAATGAAGATTTTTTGTAAGAGTCTATCGAGAATTTGAGCAAATGCGTAGAAGAATTGAAAAATGTAGAAAATTCGAGGAGGAGAAGTATTTATCCTCTTCCTGACCTTCAAGAACAACACCACTTGGTTATCATGCTCTATCACCACCTCATGTAGCTCTTCTTCCAGAGTCACCGACCCAAAACATGGTTACTCATGATAATCCTGTTCACACCCCAACTCCTAGTCAGAATCTAGTTCAGACCCCCTGTCCCAGTCATAACTCCCCATCAGTTTTTGCTTCTCCGATAGCTTCTACACCTTGGGGGGAATTCCATGTTGATGTATTTGTAACTTCGGAATGTATTCATCTCTGTATCTTATGTCTTGTAACCCGATGTTTATTTTGGGATGTATCTATTATGTAATTGAGTCATGTTGTCATGCCCCAATGTTCCGATCGGGAGGATCTATAATGTAAACAAGTTATGTCAAGTCATAGTGGGTAACCCTCTGATTGTCTAAGGGTTAAAGTCCCCACAGTTCCAGGGAACTAGGGTTATTAGACTCTCCTAGTAGAGGTCAGCCCTAGTAGGGTTTTAGTCATGCTAGGATTAGTATAAATAGAGAACTGGAGTCTCTATTTATCACACAACTCATACACACTCAAGTGTAGCGCATAGTTGAGGAAGGAGAAGACACTAGCGCTTATAGACAATGAGTCTTCCAAACATATGACTGGATTCAAGGAATCCTTTGTGAAACTCTCATAACATGAATCACCTCACAAGGTGAAGCTAGGAGATGACTACCAATATCCAATAAAAGGTAGTGGGGAATCTTCCTATAAGCTAGACTCTGGAAAGTCTATAACAATGAAGGAAGTGTTGTTTGTGCCAAGACTCAAGAAGAACCTTCTCTCCATATCAGCATTGTATTTAAAAGGAATGAGGGTTGCATTCATAGATGGTCAAGTCATCATGTGGCCAAAAGGAAAGACTATTGATGATGCAATAGTGATTGGTGAACAAGAAGGAGGTTTGTACAAATTGAAGGGCCATCCAGAACAAGCTTTGGTCCATGACATAGTAGAGCCAAGTGAACTTTGGCATAGAAGGCTTGCACATGTGCATTATAGAGCACTACCTCTTGCAAGAAAAGCTGTTGAAGGTCTTCCAGAAATGTAAGCAAAACATGATGGGGTCTGCAAAGGATGTGCGAAGGGAAAGAACACAAAGAAGACATTTCCAAGTAGCAAAAGCAAAGCAAAAGGAATCTTGGAAATCATCCACTCTGATGTATGTGGTCCTATGTCATCAAGCTCACTAAGCGGGTATACATATTATGTTTCTTTTATTGATGATTTTTCTTGGAAGACATGGGTTTACTTCATAAAGAACAAAGATGAAGTATTCAGCAAATTCAAGGAATTCAAAGCCTTGATCGAGAACCAAACTGAAAAGAAGATCAATACTTTTCGATCAGATAATGGTGGAGAATTCACTTCAAATGAATTCAAAGAGCTATGTAAAGAATCATGGATTAAGAGGGAGTTTTCCACTCCTTATAATCCTCAACAGAATGGGATTGTAGAATAGAAGAATGAAACTATCATGGAAGCTGCAAGACCTATGCTTCATGATCAAGATATTCCTATGCATCTTTGGGCGGAAGCTTCCAGAACAACAGTGTATGTACATAATTGTAATCCACATAGAGTACTCAAGAACAAGACTCCTGAAGAAGTCTTCTTCGACAAGAAACCAAAAGTCAGCCATCTCAGAATATTCGGGTGTCTTATGTACATACACATTCCAAAAGAGAAGAGAACAAAATTAGATCCTTCAGGAAAGAAGGGTATATTTGTGGGATACTTTGAAAGCTCGAAGGCTTACAGAATCTATTTCCCAAGATACAAGAAGATTGACATCAGCAAGGATGTGACATTTGATGAAGACACAGATTACAACAAATACAGAAAGAGACCTACTGAAGAACCCGAAGAAGCAGAAGCACCCAAAATTCATGACACAACCATGAACGAAGAAATTCAAGAAGAAGATCGAGAATTTGAAGAACCACAAAGACTTGTAGATCCACCTCTAGAGAAGAATCCTCATAAGAGGAAACCTACTTGGGTATGAGAACTTATCCAAGGTGTGGAAAGATATGGGGCTCTAGAAGAGAATTACAGAGAAAGAAACAGGACTAGATCCTGCTCTGGGTATGTAGCTTTACTATGTGATTTCATTGACAAAGAACCTTCCAGTTATGAAGAAGCGATAGAACGAAAAGAATGGAAGGATGCTATGATCGAAGAATATCAATCAATCATGAAGAACGATGTTTGGGATGTTGTCCCAAGACCAGAAGGGAAGTCAGTTGTAACTTCCAAATAGATCTACAAGATCAAGCATGCTGCAGATGGTAGCATTGAGAAATATAAAGCAAGATTTGTGGCTTAGGGTTTCTCGCAGAAAGAAGGAATAGATTATGAAGAAACCTTTGCACCTGTAGCCAGATACACTTCCATCAGATCAGTACTAGCTCTAGCTGCAGTGATGAAATGGAAGATACACCAGATGGATTTCAAGACTACTTTCTTGAATGGTGTAGTAGAAGAGGAAGTGTATGTGGAGCAGCCACTCGGTTTCGAGACACATGACAGGGAGTCTCATGTATGCAGATTGAAGAAATCCCTGTACAGTTTGAAACAGGCACCCAGGACTTGGTACGGATGAGATCATCATCATGTTTTTTCAGGTATTTCTTGTTTTTGGGGTAGCGGGGTCCGTCAAAAGTATGCAGTGTGGGTACTCGTTGGATGTGGAATCAAATTCCTCATCCAATGAGCTCTCTTGATCAAAATTTGAGTAAAAAAACAGGGAGATATATCGAAAATACGAACACAAAAAGTAGTTTTTTTCTTTCTTCCTCCAAAATTAATCAATATTATTTTATTATTTTAACTATTATTTTATTATTTTCCTTAGGAGGCCCATTTTAGACCCCAAAATTCCTCTAATGTTGGTGTTCTCCAGATTGAGGTTTCCTCCAAGAGAAAGTGATGAGACCCATAGCCATTCTGACATGGTGAGAGGATTGGTTCCTTCCATGGTCAGATGTAAGGGCTAAGCCATTCTGTCATGGTGAGAGGATTGGTTCCTTCCATGGTCAGATGTAAGGGCTAAGCCATTCTGTCATGGTGAGAGGATTGGTTCCTTCCATTTCAGATATGAGTGCTAGCCATTCTATCAAGTAGGACAAATGTAAGGGCAACTGCCATTTTTGGAATGGAGGCAACTGGTTAGTTACCAGGAAAACTCAGTCTAGGACTCAGAATCCATTCTGATGTGATAGAGGGATGTGTTCCCACTTGATCAGATGTAAGGGCTGAACCATTCTGTCATGGTTAAAGGATTAATTTCCTCCCATGTTAGATGTGAGTGTTGGCCATTCTGACAAGTAGGTCATATGTAAGGGAAACTGCCATTCTAGGAATGGAGGCACCTGGTTAGTTACCAGGTAGCTCAGTCTGGGACTGGGGGCCATTTTGATGCGATGGTAGGATTAGTTCCTCCATGATCAGATGTGAGTGCATTCCCTTTCTAATGCGGTGCTTCGTGCAGGGTCGGTTTGTAAGTGTAGAGCCCTTTCTAATGTGGTGCTTCCTGCATGGTCAGTTTGTAAGTGCTGAGCCCTTTCCGTTGCGGTGCTTCGTGCATGGTCGGTTTGCAAGTGCTGAGCCTTGTTGATGCGGTGCTTTCGAGCATGGTCGACTGTAAGTGCTGTGCCTTTATGATAGGATGAGATCAGATGTAAGTGCAGAGCCTTTTCGATGTGGTGTGCTTGCACATGGTCGGATATAAGTGTTGAGCCTTTCTGACAAGATGAGGTCAGATGTGAGTGCTAGGCCTTTCTGACAGGATGAGGTCAGATGTGAGTGTTGGGCCTGCCTTTCGGATAAGATGAGGTCATATGTAAGATATGGGTGGGCCATTTTGACTTAAGTGTAAGATATAAGCACTGATGAAGACCTACATGAAGGGTAGGCCTATAGGATTGACTTTGTAGAACTTCCTGTGATGAGAAGAATCGAGATAGCACCATTATGAGATAGCATATGATGATCTAGACTTGATGATGATTCAGATCAAGTGATCCAGATGAGATGATCTAGACTTGATGACGATCCAGTTGTGATGATGATCCAGACTCAATGATCCAGATCAAGTGATCCAGATGAGATGATCTAGACTTGATGATGATCCAGATTGAGTGATGATCCAGCAGTGATGAGCTAGTAGTCATGATGATGAAGATCTCGTGATAAAGAAGAAGAAGATGACTTGAAGACTCAAAGATGAAGAAGACTTGAAGAAGAAGATGACTTGAAGACTCAAAGATGAAGAAGACTTGAATATGATGAGATGATCTAGTTGATGCAAAGAAGAAGACCAGTGCTGAAAATTCTATCGAATGAATACCTTCCTAGTTAAGAGGGAGTGTTGATGTATTTGTAACTTTGGAATGTATTCATCTATGTATCTTATGTCTTGTAACCCGATGTTTATTCCATGATGTATCTATTATGTAATTGAGTCATGTTGTCATGCCCCAATGTTTTGATCGGGAGAATCTATAATGTAAACAAGTCCTGTCAAGTCATAGTGGGTAACCCTCCGATTGTCTAAGGGTTAAAGTCCCCATAGTTCCGGGACACTAGAGTTATTAGACTCTCCTAGTAGAGGTCGACCCTAGTAGGGTTTTAGTCATGCCAGGATTAGTATAAATAGAGAATTGGAGTCTCTATTTATCACACAACTCATACACACTCAAGTGTAGCGCATAGTTGAGGAAGGAGAAGACACTAGGGATAGATAAGAAGAAGGATACTATTGTCGGAGATCACTTACTGTTTTGGGCTTTTCTATTTTGGTGTTGATTCTATCTCTGAGGAAGTTGCGGGGTTTTCTCCATTTATGGTTTCCCCAAGGAAAAGCATTGTGTTCATTATCTCTTGTGTTTGATTGTTGTGCTTGTTATTCTCTCAGTTAAAGATCCTAATAATGCTAGCTTAATGTTGAAAAACTAAAATTCCCCAGCACAAGTTCCATCATCTGCCGGAGGGACTATTTCTAGTATGGGGCAGAACTTACCTATAGTGCCACTAGTAGCAAACATTCCTCCCCCTAATGCCACTATGGTTATACCTCCTACCAGTCAGGGAGGATCCTCATGGGTCCAACCTACCGTTACTCCACTTTCTTGGGGATATATTTATCCTAGGATTCAACCACCTATGGTTCACCAAGCTTATCAACCGTCAATGTCGGCAACAGTCTATCCCAGAATGCCCTACCCTGGAAATGTGTTTATCCCTTGGGGACAATCGAATTGGTCCAGTGTCCCATATTATGGAGGAGCTTTTGTAAACACTATTGGAGGGTATGGTGGTCCACCCAGTGGCCCACTACTTGGAGGACCCCCGAGAGGACCGGGAGTACTTGGAGGACCTGGAGGATATGGAGGATCCGAAGGACCTCCTGGAGGGCCACCACTTGGAGGCACACCATTTGGAGAACCCCCACCTAGAGGCCCACCTTCTGGACACCCACCACCTAGAGGATCACCACATGGAGGACCACCTTACTGAGGTCCACCACTTGTAGGATCGCCACCACCACCTCCTTCTGGAGGACCACCACCACCACCTGGAGGTCCACCTCCCTTGGGTGGCCCACCTATTATTCAGGATTAAGCACCCTTGTAACCTAGGGTCTGGGGTTACCAACTTACTACTAAACTTTCATACAATCAGCTTTACCAGAGAATGGAAAGGGAATATGAAGAAAGTATTGACTTACTCAATTATCGATGGTTGATCCAAGCTTGATCTTCTCCTGCTCCTCTTCTCTCCAAAGCTTCTAGGGATGCACCTCTTTCACCTGTGAAGAGAAAATTCTCCAAGTAATATCTCATGCATGTATATATAAGAGGTTAGATAAACAATATATCAAAATATATAATCAAATGCATTCATTAACCACAATACATGAAATAGACTCAACACAATGTTGGAAGAAGAATTCTCTTTATTAACAATCAGTGAATGAGATAAGAGTACAACCTAGCCTTTGAGACAAGGACTCCTCTACAACCAAAGGAATTTGAGTTCTACTACTCCAAGACTTCTAAATATATACCACTAGCATAACTTTGCTCTCCAATATTGATTAATTAATACCCTCCCCAAGGCCTCTATTTATACTTTGGGAAATAGAGTGATTTCAAAGGTTGGGGTGGTTGAAACAGTTGCGATAGTTAAGGATTAGGGCCCAACTAATCTCAATTAATTATGTTTTATATTTTTTAAGGTCAAGCTAAGGTGTACGTGACTATTGATATAGGCAACCCGCATATGACACGCGAGTTGCTCAAAGGAAACCCATGTATGCTGATGTACACAGGTTGCAATGCAGATAGTCACGTACAGTATGCGAGTTGCAATGGAGATAGTCGCGTACGCAACTCAACACTTAGAAAAAATATATCGCAAGCTGGTTTAAGGGTAAATGCATCCCAATTCATACCCATCTATAGTGATTTGGAAAAATTCAATCCTAATATGTCACTTTGTGTACCAACATAAAGAATGTCGGCACTTGGATGGAGAAGTGCCATTTGGATTGATAACAGATGCCCCCTAATGTGTGAGGTCAGAGGGAAGCGATGGCCTAAATACATTATAATCATTATATTGAAGACCTTAGAGGTCCAATGGAGCAGAGAAAGTACCTAAAACAATACATAGTAATGTCATATACAAAGTCATATCTGAGGATGCCATGTTCAATATACTGAAACACTAGCTCCTTTACAATATTTGAGTACATCATATGATATGGGTTGAAGACCACATATATTACAAAGGTGGATCAAAGCCACAATATACAATAATGATGAATCTTCAAAGATCTGGAAAATGTGTAAGTGAACACAACATAGTGTTGCGCAACTTAGATCATAGATATGAACCTAAGGTCTTCGTAAAAAATCCAAAAGAACCAGTACAATCTAGGCCATGTGAATAGATGTTGTTGAAGTCAAACATGGAGAGGATTCAATAGATTGTAAACCAATAGGTTATAATTAACAACTAAAGCAAAGGAATTCACCAATAATGAAAGTGAATCCTGAGGTAGGATCATCAAAACTCTAGGTCTTTGCCGTCAGGAAGTGTTGATGAGAAAACAAACTGTGATAAGGAAGGAAATAGATCCTCCAATGGATCACAAGAGTCACTAGGAACTGGATAAAGGACAGTAGACACAAGTAATTTCAAATAGAACAATGATGGGATCGGGATAAAAATCAGATGTAGGGATAAGTCCTTGAATAGTGAGCATGACACAGAGATGACGCAAGGCAATTTTTAACTTTACAAATAATTCAACTAGACTTATCTGTCATGTAGGAGACATGATTAGATTCCCAAGGTATAATGGACAAGTGGAGGAGTAAGAAACTCGAAGTGATAGTTGAACTGAAAGTGAACACTGAGACATGAATATCAAAAAATACAGAGAGTTCTATGTTCAAGGATGACATGCTGCCATCAACTGAGAATCAAAAGAAAACTTCTTCCTTATCTTTCTTGTTAAATTTTAACGAGTCCAGGAAAGTCAACTAAAGTCTCTCTTCATTTTTTGACAAGCTTGAAGAGAAGAGGGAATAATGCTTGATAGTGTCACTGATTCGTGGATTTTATGAGCCCAAACTAGTACATGCTCACTTGGTGTTTTCATATTTAGAGAGTCTGAAAAATCCGAAGAAGACTCCAAGGGGGTCCTTTTTCATCCAATTTAGTCTCCTAAGGCTGAAAAAGTGTAAAACATACCATAGAAGAACTCTCTTAACTTCCGTAGAAGAAAAGGTGAACCTTTTTTGTACTTAGTCAGGGAGGTCCGAAAAAGGTTAAATTACCACTTACCCAACGCTCCTTCAAGTGCAGTATATAGCTTGAGTTTTACGAGTGTGAAGGAAAGCAAGATCACTCGAAAAGATCCATTTGAGTACGAGGAATGGGGCTTACAACAATAAACTCGACGTTTTGTTCTTGGTGTTTAACGAGCATGACAAAGACATAAAGTACACTCAGAATATTTTTCATGTTTGGGTCCAGAGCACGGAAAAGAGAAAATTGAGCTCATACTGGGTGTTCCTTTTCTGTAAATTTAGTCCCTCAGATCTGGAAAAGTGATAAACCTATACCTGAGAATACTCTTATCATTTCTGCATAAAAGAGAGTGATCCTTTCTCGCATTGTTCCACATGGTCTGAGAAAGAGATAACCTACCATCAATGTGGATTCCCATTCACATATTCTTAATGAGCCTGAATGGACAAGTTTACTTGGAAGTCAAGTCTATTTTGATGATTTAGACCTAGGCCTAAAGAAACTCCATAAGGGTGGGGAGTCTTATAAAAGGATATCTTGTAAAAAGGGACCAAAAT
The DNA here is from genome assembly GCA_001517045.1 of Pseudotsuga menziesii. Classification (NCBI taxonomy): domain Eukaryota; kingdom Viridiplantae; phylum Streptophyta; class Pinopsida; order Pinales; family Pinaceae; genus Pseudotsuga; species Pseudotsuga menziesii. Next base: position 339,439 of record LPNX010084196.1, read on the forward strand.
GAGGCTCAATTTGGCGTGAAAAATAGCTAAGGAGACTCCCCTGAACCTATTGATAAATGCAGCATGAGTATCAAAATACAATAAGTGGGTTCTACTCGAGGATACTCATGTGAGGAAAGTCCTATCCACCGAAGAACAATGGCATAAATGAGGTACTAATGGTTAAAATACCATAGTCTATGGTCAAAGTGGTAATTCTACGGTTAATATGGATTAGGTGTGAATGCAAAAATGCATGTGAATGACCAAAATCCTATCCTACATGAGCGAAAAACAACTTCAAATGACCTTAGACCTGTCACATTGAAGAAAAAGACATGGTACTAGTTTGATTTTTATAAAAATATGAACTATAGGTAAAAACCCACTTTTAAAATAATATTTCTATAAATAGTCCAAAATAGAAATAAAAAACTCACCATTTGACTTTTTACCTAAAAAAGACTAGTTTTACCTCTACCTTTGATTGCTCGTTGCAGACAACTCGGTGGACAATTCTCAAAACCACAAGTGCCAGGTAAAACTACACTCCATGCTCTTTCATTTGATCCAAGCAAATTTCAATTTTAGGCTAAAATTTGATGTTTTCCACCGTCCTCAAAGAAGCCATGTTGTGTACGTGGGTATGGTATATCAACAGTCGTGTACACACATTCTGTATGTGGGTTTCCTAAAAGCAAGTCACGTACAATACGCGACTTGTCCAAAGGACAATTGCGTACACTGTGTGAAGTAGGAAAAAGCTATGTAGGGCCAAAAAACAAATATTTTCTATGAATTTAATGTTTGATAAATGGCTTATTATCAAATTGAAACATGGTTCTTGAGTGGAGGGAAAGGGAGCATGGTGACATGGACCAAGAAGCTCTACGAGATGCCCCCACAGTAAATGCTTTGTGCCAAAGTGGGTTGCTTAAATTCTTTTGTACCTCACCTATGCGATCCAATGTCCATCTACTAGAGTTTATCATAAACTATTGGGATCATGATCTTGGTATGTTTGACCTACAAGGTGATTTTCTAGAGATTACCTTGGAAGATGTCTACTTTATCTCTGGTTTGTCACAACGAGGAGCTCCGGTTAAGTTAGAAGGTACCGGTAGAGGCGGTGATATTCTATTTGTGAAAAACTACATAGATACATACTGTGCGCCAGGTACTCAAAAGAGGGGTAGCTACATCCCTATTGTTCATATTCACAGCTTTCCATTACAGGTGTTGGCGATTACTATAGTGAGGGTTGCAGGGTCATCATCACTTCACCTTGCAACTCGAAACCAAATGAGACTTGCAGTGGACTGTCTACAGGGAGCCCTATATGACTAGTGTTCCGGAGTAATCCCGATAATGAGGAATCAGCTCTTTGACTGTAAAATAGGCTGACGAAAAAAATTCGGTTATTCTAGAATATTGGTGGGATTTTTCTTTGAGAGGGTGCCTGGTTTGAGTCCTGCAGTACCAATACCAGTTCATTCTCCCCGTTAGCCTAGATTGAGTAGGTGGGGAGAAATATTCCTCCGTCAGGGAGTTAGTGGATCAGTTCAGAGTGTATATGATGATGACTTCTACTTATGGTGGGAGAGACAGATACTAGCACTGGAACTATTTCCATATGTTGGAATAGATTTCCGAGGTGACACCGACCTTGTCCTCCCTCCTGGAGGAGCATGGGGAGCATCAGGTATTTTTTTTTTCAAGTTTTTAAATTTTTATGAATTTTAGTCATAAAGATATATACATATGTATAAGAGTTTTTAATCCTTTAAAATGTTAAAATGTAGATATTGGACCAGTCCTCCCTGCTGGGCATCCACGTATGTATGTGTGTCCCGTGACGGGAGAAGACCATGGTTTGATTAGGTTTCTTGAGGGAAAGCTGGCCAGGCTTACCCAAAGAGTACCTACTTTACGTATTGAGCATATCCCTGCCGCTATGCAAAAGCTAGTGGTTTGTATACCATCGATCTGGATATGCTTTATGAGGTTGGTAGCTAAAGCAGTACTTGTGTACATCGACGCCGTTGAGGCTGCTATAGCTGAGGAAGCTGAAGAAGCCCGAGAGCAGGGTGATCAGGATGACCAGGGGGACTAGGGTGGTCCAGGTGACCAGGGTGGACATGATGACCAGGGTGGTCAAGCTTAGACCTAGGAGAATTTTATGGACTTCGATCCATTTTTTTTATATTTTTTGTATATTATACAGTTATGACTGGATCTGAGGATCAGAAACTCAACCTATCTATATAGATAGATATTCACACACACACACATATATATATATATATATTTCCATTTTTATTTACATGTGTTTTGTAATGTATTTGTTGTATATTTTTATGCAAAATGTGTTAAGTGCCAATCCAAGATATAATTAGCATACGCATCAGTTAATGAATTTTGATTTCTTGGAATATGATTGAATGTAATAAACTCAAAATTTCTTTCCAATAACCTAACTTGCATAAACTGACGTAGTAAAATAGGGTTCCGCACCTGATAAGCTTGATTGAGCTGGGAAACCACCAGTTGAGAGTCAAGTCTAAATTCCACCTGAGTGATACCACTTGACAAAGAATCCCATAAAATCTCAATGATAGCCCTATATTTGGCCACATTATTGGTAGAAGGACCCAGGAAAGTGCCTCCAGAGGCAACTAGCTGTCCTGAGGGTGAGTAGATGACCCATGCGGCTGAATCCAGGTTACAAGTGTGGCGACTAGCGCTATCTGCGAAGCCTATGAACCACTCGAAAGACATCTGTAACAAACAACAGATGGTATAAGAACACAAACCGATGAACTATTGTACATAAAATACATACAATAAAAATATAGGAAAAAGTGCTAAGCCTAAGCATAGTACTTTTTCAAGTAGAGCCCATTTCTAGGCTCGGGCAGTTTCTTCCCCTTGGAATCTATTAATTCATATGCACCTTTATTCAACACTTTTCAAATGACATAAGGTCTTAACCACATAGACCTAAATCTCCCTTCCCCAAGGGGTTCTTTGTCCTGATCCCAGAGCAAGAAAAGCTCCCCTTCAAAAAAAATCCGAGGTTTGACCGATTTATTGTATTGGTTTTTTACCCTATTTTTATGAGCCTCGTTTGTTGTCAACACATCTCTATGATGCTCATCTAGATGTTTTAGATGTAATAAATGTTCTTCCAGATCAGTTGTATCAGGTAACACATGAATAGCAATCTTTAAGGATGGGATTTCGCATTCAACCGGGGTGACTACTTCCACTCCATGAATGAGTTGGAAAGGAGAGAACCCTAGTGAACCTTCTAGTAACCAATCACAAAATCAACCAGCTGTAGAGGCATCATCTATCCCTATTTTTCAATCTTCCTATGGTCCTACTGGTCCTCAAATTCCATACCAGTATTACCAATATCCTCAACCCAATCAACAATTGTCATTGCTGGCCACATTAGATCTGCTAGATCTGTCCAGATTGATTAATGATCCTATATATCATGATCCCTCCTGGCTAGCCATTCTGATCAAATTACCTTCAGATATACCAAAGTTTGATGGAAAACCTGGTGAATACCCTAAGAACCATGTGATGAATTTTCATCTATGGTGTTCATCAAATTCTCTGATGGACGATTCAATCCGTCTATGGCTATTTCAGAGAACCCTCACAGGCGTTGCTGCAAAATGGTATATAGAGCTACCACAACACTCTTTCTGGGATTTTAATTCTTTACCAATGGAATTTTTAACTCATTTTCAACTACCAATCTGGTATGAGACATGTACATACTTGTTAACCTCGCTTCGACAAAATACCTCAACACATATCTCCAATCACATCCATGAATGGAGATGAAGACGTAGGTTAATCAAGGCTCCAATTCCTAACCAGCTACTTGTTGATTAGTTCAAAACAAATTTACTTCCCCCTATTGCTAGAGATGTTTCCATGGGAGGCGTTGTTACGTAGGAGAAATCTATTAGCCATGCTCAGTACTTAGACTTGGTTTATTCTTAGCTAGGTACTCTATCTGATTTAATCCTGCATGCACCTCGTCCCACATCAGACCCATCAAGACCTACAACTGAACCACCTACATATGGCATCCTTGGTTTAGTTCAAACTCAAACGATGACAAAATATACTAAGAAGCAAAATCAACCCGCCTCACCGGTAAGTAAACCAACACCACCCTCCAATACTGCATCTCCTCCTGTTGCATCCGCCGATGTACATGCGGTTCAATTCATTGAATCTTCTGGTGGAAAAAAGAAAGGTAAAAACAAATAAAAAAAATACAATAATCAACAGGAAGGAAATAGACCAGAAAATCCTGATGCTGATTCCAAAAATAAGAGAAAGGTGAAGTACCCCTTTCTAATCTATGGAGGTGATCATTTCACCAAAGAATGTCCTCGTCGAGAGGAAATTAACAAATATTTGAAAAGTTCACCCACCCCAGCAGTTCTTACGGACCCTTTCCCCACCCAACAACAGTTAATTAATCATCAATATTTGCACGGTCCTTCTTCATCCATTGATGAAGTTAAAATGATGTCAAGTGAAACAATTAACCTAAATATAAGAGCACATAATTATGACCCCCCCCAGAGAAGAAACCTGATGAGGTTCCATCGAAAAAACCTTCAGCTTCCACCCCCATCCAAGAAATGGTCCTCATATCAAGAAACTTATACCTAATACAATTTTTCTCCCACCCAAGAGTACACTTCGTAAGTCCCTTATCAATCCTAATGCACGTGCCCCCCAATACTATAACATTGTAGAAGATTTTCCTAGGCACCATGTTCTATGTCGGCCCTAGAAGTACTCCAAACTTGTCCCACATAGCAAAACAAATTGCTAACAACACTTGGAGCCATGGATATTGAAAATAGTAACATAATTGCTTTCAAACTAGATGAATTTAAACCTAGGCTCTCATATCAGCTGGCTTTCCAATTGTCTACCAAGGCCATTGGGAATACTATCCATCGTACCATATTAGAGGAGGGAGCTTCTACTTTGGTCATGTCCTTGTCTTGTTGGAGAGCCATTAGTTCTCCCAAGATTAATTGTTCACCTACTACACTCAAGGCCTTTGATGGTCGTGGATTTCAACCATATGGATTACTGCCCTCTCTCCAGGTAAAACTGGGGGGGAAATCAATTTCCATTCATATTGAAGTCATTGATGCTCCTTTGGATTACAACTTACGCCTAGGTCGCAACTAGTTTTATGCTATGCCAGCTACAACATCATCCATCTTTTGGATCTTCCAGTTCCCATTCCAAGGAAGGATTGTTATGATAGATCAGTTAGATTTCATCACACATAATGCTATTACAAATGATGCAAACAACGGGCCACTTCTGACTACCCCATAGTATCAAAACATTGGAGTAGGCATCATTAAAGACTCTTTTCTCATGGGAGTATTTCCTTTATCAAATCCTCCTCCTTCCACACAGATTGCATCTATAAATATGATTTATACCTCTATCATAGACAAAGGAAAGTCTCTTGCTGAACCAACATCACTTACTCCTTTTGAGGAAGTCTATAATGCCATTCAAACCACCAGGGAACCCACCATAAATGACCATTTATTGGTGGCCTCCGATCCATATCACCTACCATATTGGCTAGACAACCCCCCCCATCTCTTGATTATCTTTCACATATATTTCCCTCTCATGAATACATCATGGAAGTTATGTCCCTAGAGGAGATTCTTTGGGAATATTATCACCATAGATCTTCTTTCCTTCCCCATTTCCAGATGGTAGAAGAGAAATTCACATCCACGGTTTCATCTGAGATAGTCACGGATCGTCAATACCCAACCCTCATCCGCGGGGTTGAATCTGAGGGTAATTTATGCAATATTACCAAAACCATTCTGGTGGATGTTTCAGTGAAACCCAGTGTTTCAGAGATTATTTAGATAGGCCATAATTATTCAACTTTATAGGTTCAATCATATACGACCTTGTTCAAGGAATTTAGAGATGTTTTTCTTGGACTTATGAAGAGATGCCAGGGATTGATCCCTCCATTGTTGTCCATGAGATTGAAACCTACCTTGGTGCCAAGTCAGTTCACCAAAAATTACGTCAGGCACATCCACGAAAAGTAGCAACCATTAAGGAGGAAGTTGAAAAAATTCTTAGGGTTGGTTTCATTTACCCCGTGCCCTTGATTGAATGGGTGTCCAATATAGTCCATGTGAACAAAAAACATGGAACCATTAGGGTTTGTATCAATTTTAGGGATTTCAATCAGTCTTGTCCAAAAGACAATTTCCCTACCCCTTACATCGATCAAATTATTGATAACTATGCTGGAAGTGTCATCTTTTCATTCATAGATGGATTTTTCAGCTATAACCAGATCGAAATTCTCCCTTCAGATCAACATAAGACAAATTTCATATGCCCATGGGGGACCTTTGCCTACCACAATCTCCCATTTGGTTTGAAAAAAGTTGGCACCATGTTTCAATGCGTCATGTCATATGCTTTTCATGATATCAAAGACGTTGTGGAGCCCTATCTCGATGACTTGCCTGCTCATTCTAAGTAGCGGGACCTTCATGTCGATCATCTGAGAGCAATTTTTCTTAGATGTCACCATTTAAACATTCATTTGAACCCCCACAAATGTGTTTTCTATGTCGAAAATGGTTGACTGCTTGCATTCATAGTGTCCAAGGACGGTATCTGTATTGACCCTTTAAAGATTGAAGCCATCTTGGCTCTACCCACTCCCACTAATGTAACATAACTCCAAAGTTTGCAAGGGAAGGAAAATTGTTTACGTTGTTTAGTCTGTAACTATGAAGAAAAGACACATGGATTCATGTGACTATTAAAAAAGTACACTCCTTTTGTTTGGGATGACTTAGCGCGACATGCATTTAACAATCTTAAACATGGTGTCACACATGCACCCGTGTCGCAACCACCTGATTATACAAGGGTTTATTCTCTGTATGTGGCTGCATCCTTGTCAACCATTGGTATGGTCCTAGTTCAAGCTAATGAACATGACCAAGAACATGTGATATACTATGCTAGTAAGAGTCGCCTTGACTCTGAAACCCACTACTCACATGTGGAGAAACTCAGTTTGGACACGGTCATCGCAGTCTCGAAGTTTCGTCGCTACATCCTACTCCGCACCACTACAGTCTATGCAGATGCCAGCCCCATGTATTATGTCCTTAATTGGAAGGTACTTGGGTTAAAATACTCACTCTGGTTCGTTATCCTTCAGGAGTTCGAGTTGGAATTTGCTAAAACCACTTCGAAGAAGTCACTCGTTTTTGTTGAGCTCACGTGTGACCTTCCTCGTGTTATTGAAGAAAAAGATCCCATTGATTCATTTCTGGATGAATTTTTGTTTCTCATTAGCATGACTGATCCTTGGTATGGAGATTTTATTCTCTATCTCCAAACTCAACGATATGAGCCCAACGCCACTCATGATGAACATCGCTGCATCTACCACCATGCTAAGTATTACCTCATTTTAAATTATACCTTATATTGTCATGGCATCGATTCTATATTACGACGTTGTCTCACCCAAAAAGAAGGTAAAATCGTATTGAATGATTGCCACGTTGGAGATTGTGCCAGTCACCTCTCTAGGTTGTCTACTTCCTAGAGGATCTTGCATGCAGGGTATTTATGGCCTTTGATTTTCAAAGACTATATTGAAACTGTTAATAAATTCCCCCCTTGCTAAATGTTTACAACTAAGAAGTGCACCCATCCTGCTCCACTCCATCCTGTCATAGCAGCTGGAACTTTTGCAAAATGGGGCATAGACTTCATTCATTGTAGGCATATCTTAGCTGGTGGCATGGCTACATTATTGTGGCTGTGGACTACTTTACTAAATGGGTTGAGGCTATGCCCACATATGTCAAAGAGAGAAAAACAGTTGCGTTGTTCTTATTTAAGCATATAATCACAAGGTTCAGGATTCCTAGGGCCATTGTGACCGACCATGGGTCACATTTCCAGAATAAAATGATGGCAAAACTAAGTATGAAATTAGGGTTTCAACACGATAACTCTACGCCTTACTACCCTTAGGCTAATGGTCAGTTTGAAGTGATCAATAAAGTTTTAAAAACCATGCTTCAACAAACGGTACGATAGGCCAAACCAAATTGGTGTTTGCAACTATTTTCTGCACTTTGGGCCTACAGGACTACTGTAATACCTCTATTGGTTTCACACCATTTCAATTGGTGTATGGAATTGAGGCTACTCTCTCGATAGAATACGAAATTCCTTCTCTAAAGCTCATTGTGGAACTTTTGCCTAATACCACCATAGATGAAGAATGATTTCTGTATTTGAATAAGCTTGATGAAACTCGCTATGATGATGCTTTAGCTAATGAAGCACACAAATGACAGATGAAAGCCCAATATGACAGATCTGTTCAACCCCTCTATTTCAATGAAGGAGATCCGTTCTTGACTTATGACCAGAAAAATGACAAGTTGGGGGTAGGTAAATTTGAATCTATGTGGCACTGGCCTTACATTATCAGTCGTTCCTTGGAAAAATGTGCGTATGAATTAGTGGAATATGATGGGATACCCTTGGGAGAGCCCCGCAATGGGATCTACCTTAAAAGATACTATGCCTAGGTCATCTATCATAGGCTCTTTGTAAATACTGTTTATAGATTATTGTGTGTCTTGATTTGAAAGTGTGATTTTTTTGTGATATAAGATGTGTTTTTCACAAACCCTACTTATGTATGTCCTATGTTTAATGGACATATGACCACTTTATTGGATTCACAAACGATGCTAATCGTTACAAGATAAATCTTGTATCGGAAGCTTGGGTACTGTACTCTCCTACATGTGATCTGGTGAGTTCAGGGGGTGTCTGTTTAGGTCCCTCCACCAACAATCTCGCAGAGTATGATGCGGTGATTGGATTGTTGATGGAATCCATAGCTAACAATGTAAGGGAGATTAGGGTTTACCTAGATTCAAAACTAGTTGTTCAACAACTAAATCGAGTCTACACCGTCCGAAACCCTCTTCTCCTTCATACATTCTGAAGGGTTAGGCTCTTAGAAAGGTCTTTTGAGTAGGTCATGTATCAACATATTTTGAGACATTTGAATGCTGTGGCAAATTCCCTGGCTAATTTTGTCCTAGATTGGTACATTGCTCATAATTAAAGTTCATATAACATAAAAAAAAAGTATTTAAATTCATAAGTAGGAAAACATTCACACATCATGTTTTTTTGCATAGATATCTGTAAATAAAGTTTTTCATATATATATAAAAACTGTGAAGCTAAGATACAAAAATGGGCTGAAACATCGCGTTTTCAAAGCCCCCAAAGTCTAGGACTGTCATAGTTCAAAATATACATATATAGGGAAAAAACTGAAGCTTCGAAGCTTTCGGTGTAAATACATATACAAAAAAGTGGAAAGTCTCTGTGGACTAGTCATCATGATGGTGCTCATGGTAGCACATAATGGCCTGAGCCACTCTACGAAGTAGCCTAGCAAACAGTCCTGAGACTCCTGCAGTCTGACACTGGTAGCATTGGGAATCCCTACATTCAAATGCTGCAGGTTTTCCTCAATATCTATGAGCTCCTCATCAGCCTCAGAGCGATGAACCATGATGTCTATGACTACTACCTACCTCTTAATAGGCGACGCTCCGACTGGACGGGCAGGTCTAATTCCTGCACAAATCATTTTCACTTATCTCAGCATTACAATATAAAAATCAAATAAATTAAAAAATTAAAAACACAATTGATAACATCTTTCCTACCTCATTCATCCCACTCCTCTTCCTCAGGTAGTGAAATCTCTAGGTCCTCACGGAAGTCTGCACCCTCGTAGGCACAATCCTTGATCATGAGTAACTGGTTCCTGAACCAGCGAAAGAAGGAGGATCCATATACCACTTTAGAACCCCCATCATCGTGACAGACCATGGAATAAACCCATCTGAGCATCCTAGGATCCTCAACATATAGCCTTCAAATGGCCACCCGAGGTTGCATATGAGGCACCCTCTGTAGGATGAAAGACACTATCACAACTCAAAAGCCAAATTGTTTGAGCTGCCCATGTTTTCTGTTGTTCAACTAATCCTTCAAGCTGACTAGCATGCCCTCGCACTAGTTGAATACTGTAGGTGTCATACACTGTAGGGCATATAGCATGTGTACCCTAGTAGTAAGGTGATCAGATCTAGTCCCGACAACTTTTCTGATGGTATAAACCATTGTCCTCAAAGGACGATCCACTATCCGTTTGATACGGAGCTTCCCAGATTGGGCATGCATCCCTAATGAACAGTATCTATCGATCATGTCATCTAAGAAAAACTCACCACCCTGTGGGCTGGATAGAACCACTTGTCTCCCTCTCCAAGAAAGTCAAGTCAGAAAGTATATGTCCTCGATATCAATGGTCAGTGTATGGGTCCCGATGACAAAGTGCTACTGATCAAGATCCCACATGTCGATGATATACTCCAAGAGACACACATAGGATCTCATGCTTGGCACCCTGAAATATTTGAGCAACCCATAGTTCAGAAGGGCCTCTACAGTGGCTGGATCACTAACAGCCTGGAAATCCTTTGTTTCATGCACACGCTCCTTCCATATTACAATGGTGAAAATACTCCTTGCACCTACAAGATGGTGCGAATACATATTAAAACTCACATTACAAGTGGGGGAAGCATAAAAAACAATTTTTTAATTGATGAAATTAGGGTTTTTTGAATTTTCCCTACCTACGCCGCTGTTTTTCTGTGTAGATAGAGCGACCGGTGCTTTTGCTGGCTGTGAACAGAGTGCCTATGATGCCTCTATCCCAACACTATAGAGAACTTCCCATAGCCACCCCTGCCATATGTGGACAGAGTGCCTAGAGCGCCCTTGTCCCAGTGCAACAAAGCGCCATCACCTCTCCAACAAAAAAAAATAGCACTGCCTCGCGCACATTTTTGGCTTGAAAAACGCCCAAAAAACCCCCAATTGTGGGTCCAAAAAAAATGCCACCATGGAAATTGAAGAGAAGGTCCTTGGCATTTACCTATTCCAAGCGGCTCGAGAAATGGCGGACCGTACCACCCGGAATCAACAAACAAATTTTTGCTCCTTTTGCTCCAACTCCACTTTCTCCAAATGGTAAAACAACAATGGTAAAAACTTATTACTATTTGCTTCTATTTCTAGTAATTTTGGACTTTTTTATTATTATTTAATTAAAAATTGTTTTAATTCTAAAGTTACTTTAATATTATGGGTTTTATTATTTGTTTCCCATAATTTTATTGTGAAAATGGTCAAAATGGTTCTAATATTTTTTTTAATCTTCCAGGTCAAATCTATAAAGCTCATGGATATGATTTAAGCTCTTTTTGTATTTTTCATGCTTAGAGTGGAAATGAAAAAGTACCGAGCGTCTTTTACACTTTTCACATGCTCGTTAAATAGCCAGTAAAAGAGTGTCGAGTCCACTTTTGCTGCTTTTTTAGACTTGTAAAATTTGGCTTATGAAAAAGAGAATTCATTACAAAGTTATATTTAAGATCTTTTCAGTCTCCTTAAAAACACATAAAGATTGCCAAACGAACTGGTTACGTTCACGCTTGTAAAAGTATTAGAATGATCGACTAGTCGGTGGTAGATTATCGGTTTTTTGGACCGATTAGGGATATTTACGAAAAAGGAACACTCTGGTTGATATCATTCAGAAGAGTTGTCTGAGGCATTATTTTATACTTTTTTCAGGCCTTAGGGACTAAATTTACAAAAAAAGACCCTTTTGGAGTCTCCTTTTGTCTTCGTTCAGACTCTCGAAACATGAACGATATTGAGTTCACTTTCATCGGACTCATGAAATTAAATGATGAAGGACCCTATCTGGGAAGGAACCCCTCCTTTCACAGGTTCGTAAAACATGTGAGAATGGAATCATCACTTGATGAGATACAACAATTTTTTGTTACCCTCTTTGAACTCGTTAAAACAAAAAGAATCACTCATCCTTCAAGATGGGGAAATTAAAGGAAAGGGAAATGTTTTTCATTTGTATTTATGGCAGTTTATAGTCCACCTTTGAACATGGAACCTATATGCATTTGCATATCATAACAGTTGGGTATTCAGCTTGAGTCTGATTCAATCCACTTTCATGAGTCACCTGATTCCTTTGATTCAATTCAAAGAATGCTTCGTCATATTCCTTTCATTACACCGAGTTTTAGTCTCGTCAAGTCAATGTTGCCAAGTCACATGTTGTGCTGCAAATTTTTCAAAGGATGTTGCTTCTGAAATTCAACTCATTAGTAACTTTACCTTCTTGTAAATTCAGTCATGTCTGAGTCAGTTTGAAGGTTGTCTCATCACTTCAAAAATCACATTTTGTTGCATGTTTCGAGTAAACGATGAGGGAAACATCATGGCCCTCCTTCGACGAGTCTATTCCTGTCGACTTCATCACATCATCTAGGAGTTAGACTTAGAAACCTAGTCAAGTACCTTGAATCCTGCATGCCTTAATGACAGGTTTCCTCGCTTTCAACAATAGGTTTTTATCAAATACCTCTGATTGAGATATTCTATCAAGTGTTCGACTTCAAAACATCTATTCATACTTGGGACAATGTACTGAGATACCTTGGGAATCATTGACATTAATGGTGATATCCCTCATACTTGTTAACAACTTACATCAATGATTGGTAATCAAGTGGATTCTGCCATGTTCGACGTCAAGTCATCTATTCACATGGTTAGAATCGTATCAGTTGGTGATTGGAATGGATACCCTAAGCAATTAGGCTTCATCAACTTAATTTCCTATCCTCATGTTCCGATGGAAGATTATTTTGAGTCATGACATGGATCCACATTGTGTGTTAGGTGGCTATGTCCATACTGGGTTCAGATAACATGGATATACTTTGTATGTTCTGTAGGCATGTTCTGCTCTCTATGTCATTTGATCATGTATCTACAGTGTATTATTGGTAGCCATGACATGGTCATCAACATGGATCTATAGTGTATTGGTCTGCAACCATGATTGGGTCAGACAATTCAGTTATTGGTCTTATGTTAGTTGTGAATCTCATCTATTATTTCCTTTGATACCAGATTGAAGTCTAGCAAAGTATTTCACCTATCACTTCCGTCTAGCCTCATACATTGGGGGGAAATCTGTTGCACTTGAAAAATCCACTAGTGCCTGATGACCCTTCAGAGAGCATAACCTGAGATTCCTTTGGTGACCTTTTTCCAACCCTAGGCTGACCGATGCCGTTTGTCAGTTATGACAGAGCACCATCGATGCTCTATCCACTGGAGCAAAATGCGATGGTTCTTGTTTGTCTTTTGGTAGCAAGCGCCGTCGACGCCTTTCCTTTGTGAGTAAAAAGCCCCACCGCTGTTTCACTTCTAGCCAAGTGCATTGATCGACCTAAAACATGAAAAAAATAATATTCTAGAAGCTTCCTTGTGAAAACATCCGTGGAATTCATTCCTACTAGCTAGGGAGAGGTATCATTCACCTTCCTCACCTGTTGGGATCACCTCCTATCCATTCCCCAAGTGAATCTCATGTAATTTGGCCTATAAATGAAGCCTTCATGGAGTGACTGAGAAGAGGCCAAAAGAAAGCACCCTTATGTTGTTGGACTGAGATCTGGTTTAGAGGCAAGATAGAGTGAGTTTATGTGTGAAGAGTTTGTTGTAAGTGTGAAGGATTGTAGATCTACCGTAGAGGATAAATCTAGAAACATTAAGGATTTATGGTTGTAACTTTACTCTCTTTTATTATTAATAAAAAATTGTTCCCCTTTCCCAAATTTAATGTGTGTTAATATCAGTTAAATGTTGTTAGACTCCTTGGTCACTAACATAGATGATTAATTTACCATGATACTCTCATCTCATGTTTTTGTCTTTTGATCTCTTTTGCAGATACTCGATATTGCAAGAAGGAATTTGGAATGAGGACAAAGAACAGTCAGATCTGAGGTATGTGTTTAGTTTCGTGTTGATTAGATTTATTGTCTAGGGAAAGGATATGCTACTGTGTTTTTATTTTCTACACTTGCATCATACAGGGTAGAGGAACAAGCGGTGTCCAGACCAGTTGCAGAATTCCTTGAAACAAACGGAATCACCACAACGTTAAGATGAAGTGTGGTTTGACAGACTAGGCACACAATTTCTAGTTTTATTTGCGTCAGAAGAAAGAACACAACCTCTGTAGACTGCAGGCTTTCTCAATCATAGAATCGACTGCCATGCCTTGCTCTACCCAAGGCATTAACTTCCTCAACCAATTTCTTGCAAGAAAATTGAATGACTGAGTACCGAGAACAAACAAGGGATGATGAGCTAATGAACATGCAACGTTTGAACTAATCTACAACTGAGATTGACATCAAAGAGATCGACGACGCACAGTGATTTTGATCATTCAAATAGCACAACTTAATAAACTTTTCATGTGTGTGAAATTTCAATGAAATATGCCTCATCAAGTTTGGAGTCCACCGTTGATCTGGTGGGGACACATATCCAATGACCCACAAAAATTCTGCTAATTCAACTAGCAAGTTGTTCAATATCATCTAGGGCGCATGAAATTTCTATCCAAAAGGATTCATTCCATCTTTCATCCGCTGGGTGACTTGGATGACAAATTAACGAATGATTCTTTGCTAATTAGACTGGGTTTTGTGAGGATTGGGCTCGCAATCCCTCACCTGGAATCAGTCTGGTTAACTCCTTCTTTGTTCCTTTGTGAAATTATGCCCCCATCTCTTTCATGTCTGCAGTGCATAACTAGGTGTGGTATTTTATGAAATTGTGTGTATTTACATGATATTCAAAATGCTCTGTTGTTGACCAGCACAATGAACCATAGGAATCAACCTTGATCACCTATACACAAAAATACCAATCAATGGCAGGGCCTTGGCTTTGACCTCCTTGCCATGATTTTCAGCCAATATATACATCATGTACAATTTAATAGCATGGGGTCAAAACTGGGGTATTACACTTTTATCCATGACAAAAACCTAAACTTATGATGATTCTTTGAGACAATAACATTATAAAACCCATTAAAAGTATTATAATACCCCTTTTCCCTCATTATACATGTGTTACCCCCATTAGGGCACCAACACAAGCTAAGAAAGAAGTGTATGAGAACAAAACAACCCAAGGCGACGATGATTTTAGGAGAATATATCAAGGTAAGTGAAGTTTTGGCTCTAAAATAGGTGGCTTTGGTAGGAAGGTTCTGTAGAAAATTTGTGAATGTTGCTTTTCATGTGAAAATGTCTCAAGAACTTTTGAGTTTTGGTGATAAATTATGTTCCTAACTTCTTTATTCTTATTAGAGGGTATATTTGCTTATCCTTTTCGGTCGATTACAGATTCTCTTGATATAATAAGAAAATATTTGAGGTGGGTGCCTTCATGTTTAATGCTTAAACCATGGGATATGGATTTTGATTCTTGTAGGGAGTGAATGTACATGCAAAAAGTTTGGGCCATCATGCTTGGGATTCCCACTTATCTTTAGAAGGAAGAGATTTTAGAGAATTTAGGCAATCTTATTGGTCATTTTGTTTGTTTAGAGCAAGGATGGAGAGTAACACCTCATCATCGTTGTCTTTAGATGATGATAGAAATAGATTTGAGAGAGGGTATTCTGGAGGACATTGAAATTTTTATCGGCAAGGACTCCCGTTAAAGCGTCTTTTGCCACAGTTAATCACAAGAAATTATGACAGTCGATCTTATCCCCTTTCCTAGTTGCACACATCCCTTTTTCCCTTGTTATACTATGGACAATTTTATATCTTAAGAAATCCCTCTCAAAAAACCATTTTTCTTAAGATGTACGTGCCCTAAACTTGGATAGCTCACGTATACGTGACTTTAATGCATATATATCGCGTATATGTCCGTACGAGGGTAAAAAATAAATAAATAAAAGTTTTACGGGTTTATATTTTAGTTGTGATCGTTCCCCAACTCCCAAATCCCATGAATAACTGCTCCTAACTCCCTAACCGCTCCTCACAAATGATAAAAGAGCATAGGTGAGAGAATTTTGATATCTAATAACACTAGGTTTTTCTTGGAGAAGAAACCCTCTTTGTGGTAAACTAGGTTTTTCTTGGAGAAGAAACCCTCTTTGTGGTAAAATTGCACAACCCATTCTCCTTGTCTAAAACATCCCTCACTGCTTATATGAAATCCTCATTTTCCATCTTTCTCATTACTAGCCTATTATGCTACATTAACCTCATATTTTCTTGAGCATACTCTGTATTGGAAATCTTGTAGTGAAGTTAGAGTGCGAAACTGGATTGGGAGGAAGGACCTAGGACTTAGTTCCAGAATGGTGTAACGACATGATCAAGTTTATTTATTCCATGTATCTTATTGTCAATTTAGTATATAAATGAGCTCTCTCTTTCCCGTCCAATATACAATGTTCATTTGGAATAAATATTGTTTCTTTGAATGATTATTCATTTTTTAATAGGAAAAATTATAATTTTGTAAGTTATTTGATAATATTTTTATCGCAATTGTGATTCTTTCACTCTCTCATTGTTTCTATTTCAAATCAGCTGTGGGATATTGAAGCACAGGAGCAAAGCTTAAGATTAAAAGGATTCTTCTTCAAAGCGATTGGAACAATGAATTTTTCTTGAACTTTGTTTATTTACATCTTCTTGTGTGTTGAAATAAATCAATTGTTTGCTTGATTTGAATTGAGTTTGTTTATGGGCTTTGCTATGTAACAACTAAACTTCAAACAATTGTTGGGGATTTATTCCTCTTAATAGAACTAGCAACTCCACTGGTGTTCTTTATTTTGTTTTGGGTATTTTTGGGTTTGTAGTTTTTCTTTGAGTTTATTTTCTCATATTTCTTTTTGTTTTGGTTTTATGGGTTATTAAATTTTGGTTTAAAGTATTCAGGACCATCTTATGATTCTTATAAGCCTGTAAATTTGGGGTTAGGGAAGTGTGATTTTAGCCTTTTTTTTTGGCTTTCCATTGACATATACGATGTTTGTAAGCATACACAGACGTGTATTTTCCTGTAGGAGGGAATTTCCTTTAAAAAAAATTCATTGTTTTATGTTCGTATGCAACCTGTCCATTGACAACCCATGTATATGCGAGCTACCTTAACATAGGTCACGTGTACTCATATTTGCACTTTTTTTAAGAGATATGTCCATTACAACTTGAAACTATGGTTTGTGCATATGCATGTGTGTTGTTTAAGACCTTTGGATATATAGCAATAGCGTTTCAAGAACAAAATGAATTTTATTTTTCCCCTTTTAGGGCCATTTTGAGTATTTCTTGTGGAATCTTTTTTTCTATTACTTTTCATCCACATTTCTTGTTTCTTTCAGTTTATTATCTGTTGGTTGCAAGTTGCTAAAACCAATATTTGATCTTTTTCTCTTTTCTTTTTTACAATAGAAAAAAAATACAATTTATTTTATTGGCTGTAAAGAAAGTTTTTATTTCATTTGATTTTTAGGTGCATTGAAAAAGTAAACAAGATATTGTTACCAAGTTTTTTTTCTTCGTGTCGATTTTACATTGTTTAAGGTATTCATAATATGAAAAAGAAAAGAATGTGCATATATTTTTCTTTCCTTGCATTCATTAAGAGAAAAAAGAAAAAATCTATACCAGTGGGATCTAGTTCATTTTGTTTTGAAAAGGAGAAATTGTGCTTTTATTTCCGTTTTTACAAAAAAGAAAAAGGACCATAAATGGCAAACATGAGTGTTGCATATGCTTAGTTTTTATTTGAATATTTCAATACTTTTCTTTTTATGAGCACTTTTAATCTTAAAGTTCATTTCTTACAAGAGTCAAAATACCACATTTTTCACATCCATATTTGTCGAGTAAAAGGCCACTTTACAATAAAAGTTTAATTAAAATCAATTAGAAAGTTTTTTCTTTTATAGGGTTCACCAATCTAGTATAAGCATAGGATCTTGGACTAGGGTGGTTTCAAAATATCCAATATCACTCAGGTTTTTAAACATAGTGGGTTTTTTCAAGAGGAAAGGGCAAATCCAATTTTGTAAGAAATGTGGTCGGAAAGCTCCTTTGAAATGGGAGTAAAGCATGAGGTCATATGAGGTTAGGTTGAAAAGAGATCCCTACAATTCCTAATTGAGCATCTACGAGGGATTTCATGTATGTGGACTTATTCAATACCACCCTTTTTCCATGTGTGGTGCCAATGTTGTTGAGTTTTGGGCTTTGTTACCCTTCCCATATGTACGATCCCAACTTGCGATTGTCCCCTCAGACATAGATTACATATTAGTAACCATAGAATATTATCCTTAGGATCTTAATCATAAAGGTGTTAGCAAAGGATTTTTTGCAACAACCTCTAGTAGAATTTGTGACTGGAGCATTAATACCCTTAGATGGTGTTTTATATATTTATCTGGGAAAACAATTGAACCAAGAAGGGAAACATGTCCATCCTTAGTAACTGCTTTCACCCTTTGATGTTTGGTTTGTGGGACTTAATCAACCCACTATTAAAATTCGAAAGCATCATCTGTTTGCATGGTTTGATATCCTAGGACTTTTCTTTCTAGTGGTGTGCTCTTTGTGCTTGTCTAGCCTTAGAGATTTATTGTTTGTTGAATCAAACACTTATGGCTAGCATTCTTGTGGATTTCAACCAAGGTATCTTTGTGTAATGGTATCCTTATGATTTTCCATTTCTTGGGAACATTGGTGCTCCCTTGATAGGCACTTTAAATCTTCCTAGATTCACATTGGGGTTGCAGGTTTGGTTGTTTTCCACTCTAAATGTATTGAATTGATCCAGGAGGATATTGGTGTCCAGCCACCTATTCCTCTTGGACCCCCACCATTATTTCTATAATTTTTCCAGTTTCCTTAATTGTAGCACAATTTACTTATTTTGGCAGTTTTCGGGTCCTAAACTTTCGGAGCCATTTTGAGGCCCTAAACGATGTTTTTTTGGCATCGAATGGTCGAGCAAATATGAGTCCATTTTGAACTCAATGATTGTCAATTATGTATGTAGTCCTTAAACAGATCTTTCTAATGATATATCATGCACGTCAAACGGAGGTAGTATGCAAAAGTTACGACCATGGGAAATTGATGTACCAAGTTACCCAACGGGGCCCACATTAAGGCGTTTCACCCCCTAGGGTTAGGTTTTTGGATGTGTAGGGTTTCCATTGTTTCTCAATAATATATAGGCCTTCGAGCCTCATTATAACATAGAGTTCAGAGGTATGTAACCACCACATCTCTTCTCAGAGATAAGCTACCAGCACTCTAGCTAGTTTATTTCCATTCTGTATGTAAACAAGTTCTAGTTATTGATTAATGAAATGAAGTGTTATCTCCACTGCATATTTGTTTCTATGGTTATTTGTGTATTCTGTTGCGTTCTTGCATAAATTCGGATCAGTGGTATCAGAGCAATTTGCTCTTTCTCGATCCTTCTTTGCATGTCCCCAACGAGGGCGGGGTATAAAGAGTTAGGGCTCGATCTGGTTGAACCTTTGCAAGATCAACCTCTCAAATTGTGATGGCCACACATGGGGGATAAAAAAGAAATATGAGGGCACAGAAGATCACCAGGGCAAGTGGCTCACAAGGGACCAAGTTCAACAGAAGTTTCCTCATCTAATGGAGGAACTCAACGCAATGGGGACCATTCCTTCCTAAGGGGGGAGGAATGATCCAGGAGGATATTGGTGGCCACCCACCTATTCCTCTTGGACCCCCACCATTATTTCTTTCAGTTTTCCAGTTTCCTTAATTGTAGCACAATTTACTATTTTTGGCAGTTTTTGGGTCCTAAATTTCTGGCCTAAACGACATTTTTTTGGCATCAAATGGTCGGGAAAATATGAGTCTATCCCAGACTTGATATTTTCCATTTATGGTTAATTGTGTATTTTGTTGCATTCCTGCATAAATTCGGATCAATGGTATCATAGAAATCTGCTACAATCTCATGGAGGAACTCAACGCAATGGGGACCATTGCTTCCTAAGGGGGGAGGAATGATCCAGGAGGATATTGGTGGCCACCCACCTATTCCTCTTGGACCCCCACCATTATTTCTTTCAGTTTTCCAGTTTCCTTAATTGTAGCACAATTTACTATTTTTGGCAGTTTTTGGGTCCTAAATTTCTGGCCTAAACGACATTTTTTTGGCATCAAATGGTCGGGAAAATATGAGTCTATCCCAGACTTGATATTTTCCATTTATGGTTAATTGTGTATTTTGTTGCATTCCTGCATAAATTCGGATCAATGGTATCATAGAAATCTGCTACAATCTCATGGAGGAACTCAACGCAATGGGGACCATTGCTTCCTAAGGGGGGAGGAATGATCCAGGAGGATATTGGTGGCCACCCACCTATACCTCTTGGACCCCCACCATTGTTTATTTCAGTTTTCTAGTTTCCTTAATTGTAGCATAATTTACTATTTTTGGCAGTTTTCAGATCCTAAACTTCCAGAGCCGTTTTGAGGCCCTAAACAACATTTTTTTGGCATCGGATGGTCGGGAAAATATGAGTTTGTTCCAGACTCGATATTTGTCGTCTATGGTTATTTATGTATTCTGTTGCATTCCTGCATAAATTCGGATCAGTGGTGTTAGAGCAATCTGCTCTTTCTTGATCCTTCTTTGCATGTCCCCAACGAGGGCAAGGTATAAAGAGTTAGGGCTCGATCTAGTTGAAACTTTGCAAGATCATACTCGCAAATCTCGATGGCCACCCATGGGGGACGAAAAGAAAGACGAGGGCACATAAGATCCTATCAAAATGTTGCTTGAGGAGGCCCTTGAAAAACAAAGGAACGTGATGATGGATAACTTCGCCCAGATCCTTCAACGACTTCCCACTGGTGGCGCATCTACATCTAGCAGCCAATCTAGAGGTGCAACCCCTTTTAAGGTACAAGTAAAATTTGACATTTCCATATTTGATGGTCGAATAGACGCAGATGCCGTAGATAAATGGTTGAATCTATTAGAAGGATATTTCTCGGTTCATGACTTTTCTGACCGGGAAAAGATTACTTTTTTCTCTACTCAAAGCCGCCCCCCATGTCAAGGACCGGTGGGAAACCTACTATGAGAGAAAGGATGAGGAGGAACACTCTCTATTCTCAGCCGTACCCATTTGGAATTCTTTTTGAGATGCCATAAAGGGACAATATTTTCCGGTGGGGAGCTACAAGGACAAGTACATCCAATGGACTATGCTGCGGCAGCAAAGAGATCAAGATGTGCATGAGCTGATGAATCTATTCCATACCCTGCGCACCAAGTTGGGTATCAAAGATTCATAGAAATATTTGGTGTTGAAGTATTACAGTTGTCTACACAGATACATTTAGGAGGAAATGGAGTTCCTCGACATCTCCTCGCTTGGTACAGCATATCGGTACGGTGCCAAAATTGAGCAGAAATTCAAACAGAAAAAGTGAGACTTTGGATCTATGAATCAAAAGCAAGGAAAAGGTGCCCCCAAACCGCAGAACCAAGGACACAGCCAAGGAATGGTGACTCAATAAAACTTGCCAAAGCTGCAAGCAAAGAGAAACACTGCAAAGCCAAAGAAGGAAGTGGGAAAGTGGTGCGAGTTCCATAAGAGCCCCACTCACAACACAAGTGAGTGTCGGGCTAAGCAGTCACTAGTGGCCAAGATAAAGGCTTCTGAATTAGATGCATACTCTGACACTGAATCAAAACCTAAGAAGGGGAATGACAGAGGGAAAAATATTATCGATGCAAATCCCAATGCAACCATTGCCACCATGAAGATCCAAAAGGAAGAACCAGAAGATTCAGAGGAGGAGGAGCTTCTTTTCCACTCCCAGATGTGGGTAAAGGGTTCCCTGCTATAGTTCATTGTCAACAGTGGGAGCCAAAAGAATCTAATTTCAGCAGAGGTCGTGAAGAAGTTGGGTTTACCGACCACAGCACACCCACAGCCGTACACCATCAGGTGGATTCACCAAGGACGAGATCTTCGCATTAGCCAACAGTGTCGACTTCCCTACAGGATCAAGCCCTTCATCAATGAGGTATTATGTGATATTGCTCCTCTTGATGTTTGTGATGTATTATTAGGTCAACCATATTTATGGAATCAACATGCTATGTATGAGTCCTATCCTCGCACTGTTATTATTACGTTGGGAAATAATTTGTACAGAAAACTAGAGGTACCACCCCCTGCCGCTATCTCTTTGGTTATTGTAAAACAATGCAGTAAGCTCATTTCCAAAACCAGGAAGTTTGTTTTATTGATGATCCACCCTCAAGGAAAGAAGAAGATCATTGCCACAACCTCCAGACAAGCCCCTCCGCATGACAACAACAAATGGACAAGGTCGTGGAGGAGTAACGAGACATATTCACCTCACCCACTGGGGTGCCTCTCCATTGTCAGGTCAAGCACCCCATCAATCTGACCCCAGGTGTGCTGCTACCCAATGGACCGATATATCGCCGTTCTGTTATATAGAATGATGAAATCAAGATGCAAATTTAGGAGCTGCTACAGAAGGGTCACATCCGGCCAAGTTCATCTCCCTGTGGGAGCCCAATCATGTTGGTACAGAAGAAGAATGGGACTTGGAGACTCTGTATCGACTATTGGGCGCTAAACAAGATCACTATCCGAAATAGGTACCCGATCCCACATATTGATGACCTCCTGGACCAGCTTCAAGGGGGCGAAATATTTTAGCAAGATCGACTTAAAGTCTGGGTTTCACCAGGTACTGATCGAACCGACCGATGTGTGGAAGACTGCCTTCAAAGCCAAGGAGGGCCTTTTCGAATGGTTGGTCATGCCTTTCGGGCTAAACAAATGCTCCTGCAACCTTCATGAGATTGATGGATGACATATTGTGGCCATTCACCAACTCATTTGTAGTAGTGTACTTGGATGACATCCTGATCTTTAGCCAGACTTAGGAAGAGAACCTCCACCACATCCGACAAGTCCTCCAAACATTGTGGCAGTAGAAGTTGTGTGCCAATTTGGACAAGTGCACTTTTGGCATGACCCAGGTTCAATAACTGGGATACATTATTGTTGACTGTGGGGTACATGTGGATCCAACCAAGATCCAAGTCATTTAGGATTGGCCAGCCCCAACTACTCTAACAGAGCTTCGTAGCTTTTTGGGCCTTGATAATTTCTACCGCAAGTTCATGTTGGGATTCTCTCATATCACTTAGCTCTTGAGTCAAGTCACCAAGGGAGGAGAAAAAGAAAAATTCTTTTGGTTGGAAACTCAATAGAAGGTGTTTGCAGAATTGAAACATCGCCTATGCTGTGCCCTAATGCTCACATTACCAGACTTGCAACAACCATTTGAGATCGAGATAGATGCCTCTGACGATGCTATTGGGGCAATCCTTAGTTAACAAGGGAATCTAGTGACATATCACAGTGAGACACTATCTGAAACTATCTGTAAATATCCTACTTATGACAAAGAGATGTATTCCATTGTACAGGCTTGCTGACAATGGAAGCATTACATCTTGGGGAAGGAAATGATCATCCACACAAACCACCGACCCTTGCAGTTCATGCAGACACAAGGGAAGTTACAAAACGATCACCATCAGAAATGGTCCACATATCTACAACAGTTTCATTTGAACATCAAGTACAAGAAGGGAAGCACCAATAATGTTGTAGACTGCCTCAGCCGACCACCGATCGTGGCAATAACGACTGTACTCAACTCTTGTGGGCACGAGACTTACGATTGGCCGCTTCTCTACAAGAGCGATCCAGAATTCAGCCACAAATACCAGACACTCTTGGAGGGAAACCAAGTTCCAAAATTTCACCTCCAAGATGTACTACTATGTCACATGGGACACCTTTGTGTTCCTTCAAGTGAGCGTGCTAAGATTATTTGGGAAGCGCACTACAGTCAGGTCGTTGGGTATTTTGGGGTCGAGAAAATAGTGGCAGTGCTATAGAAGTATTTCTATTGGCCGAACCTTTGACAAGATGTTGGGAAGTACATCCGATCTTGCACTGCCTGCGCCATTGCCAAACCATCCATCAAGAATCAAGGCCTCTATACTCTGTTACCTACCCCTAGTCGACCTTGGGAATCCATCTCCATGGATTACATGTTAGGCCTTCCTTTTACTAAGAAGTACAATGACTGTGTGTTTGTGGTCGTTGACAGATTCTCAAAGATGGCCATAATGGCAGCCTGCAAGAAGAATATCATAGTAGAAGCCACTGCTAAACTCTTCTTTGAACGAGTGTGGGTACACTTTGGGATCCCATAGTCTATAATATTAGACAAGGACAACAGGTTCCTTAGTACATTCTGGTCTAGCCTATGTTATACCAAAATCCTATCACCATCATGTGATAAGACCTTTGACATACCTACTTGCCCTGAATCCCAGCTTCTAGAGTGAAGACTAAATGGTTTTTTATCAGTCTTTCATACAAATTCCCAGCACTGTGCATGCCCCTTTATCTAGGAGCGGTACCCCTGCTCGCATCGCCTTTCATCGGTTTTCCACAAGCGGTGCCACCGCCCATTGCCCTTGGTCCATAGGTGCTTATTACCAGAACCGCTCTGTCATAGAAGGAGAAACGTGGTACCTTGGGTAAAAAGGGAAAAAGAGAATTTTCTCGAGGCTTCTGGATGATAAGCCTTGAGATATCCCTTATCCCTACTACTGTGGGTTGGTTGAGCTCGAGATCCCTCATCCTAGGATCTTAGAGGCCACCTCACCCGCTAATTTCTCAACCATCTCTATCCATTAAAGCCCTATAAATATGAGCTCATAGCCATGGTTTAGGGGAGAAAATTGAAGGTATTGTTATGCTGTTGGATTGATTCTTGGGCCAATATCATTTGGAGAGAGCATAGAGAGCTAGAGTTGGAGCTTTGGGGATGAAGAGTTGGTTTCATGGAGATGCATGTCAACACTAAGGCTTGGTTGTAAACTTCTTCATTCTTGTAATGCAAGTTTATTTTTGTCCCACATAGGATGTTGTTGTTGTGATTTCGCATATAAATGTTCCTAGATTCCTTAGTCACTAGCATAGATTAGTAGATCATATTCTTATTGCTTTGATTCGTTTTGTGTTGAGCTTTTTTGTAGGTACACAAGTGAACTGTCAAATCCTTGTATTCCAGATATCTACAGCGTCTAGGGAGAGTCTTCAACCTCTGTCCTCTATTTGTTCTAGATCTGAACCATTCAGACTGGTGGAACACCTTGCTGTTCGCATGTCAAAATCCCAAAATTTCCAAAAAATTTAAAATTTCTAAAATACAGATAATATTCAACAATGCAGTCAGCTAATTGTTTTAATTAGTTATATGTTAATAATTTCATAATCTGAATTATCTACTTGATTATGTTTATCTTATAGAATAATTCTTTTTCAGTTTAATCACTTATTTTTCTTTGTGACCACAAGGTGGAATTGTCTTGGTATTCTGGGGCTTACTTAGCTTTAAGCTAACGCAGAAAGTTTACCTGCTCTTACAGATTTACAGGTAAGAAAGATCTGGTGCTGCTTGTCAATAATCCTAAAGCATTCAGATATATGTTTGTTGCAAAAATAATAGCTCAGTAAAAGAATATAAATGTTATTCAATTTCAAATGCTTTTATGAGGTAAAACCATTAAATTGTTATTCTTTTAAAGACGCCATGGAAATGAGATTCAGTCCTATCAGTATTGGTGACAATTGCTTTCTCTCTAGTAGTTGTAATTTATAGTTTTTATTGCGTACTAATATCTTCGATGTTTACCATAGTTGTCGTGTGTGTAAATGCCTTAAATATTTCTTTGCACGCAGACTAAGGATTGTAGGGTTATTACGTTAAGGGTCTATCTTAAATTGTGAACATATACCATTTACGTCATGATATATTTGGTTACTCCTTGTGATATGAAAGTAATGCACATTGATAAATGAGTTTTTATACCAATATTCCAACTTCCAAAGCTTTGAAGTTTAAAGTAATTATAACATTATTACATGCTTCTCTCAAAAAGAACTAAGTTAGTGTTGATGCACTGAGTTCTTTTACACATAACTTACCTGGAAATTTTCATCCAGTTATTGTTATTAGATGATCAAAATTCTAATGACAAGCCCTAAATGGCTTTAACATTTCATTTGCAAACCCTATTAGTTTAATTAATAATACTCAAAGGTAACCTAGAAATAACTCTAGCAAAAAGGGTATCATACCATAAATATTTTTTTATGAATTTCTTTGGTATAAATATTAAATGGCATAATTATTACCCAAGTTGTAATTGTTTGATTGAATGTATACCATATTTTTATAATGATGAGTCGTATTATCCACCATGCCCTTGATGAGTTTTATGGCATAGTTTTTATATTAATGATTCTTTTGTTTACCATGCGACGTGCATGCTAGGTTGACATTAGGAGTAAAGATTATGGTGGAACTTCGAAATCCCCCAAATGATTGGAATAATAGTCTTCTCGTTGATTGCTCATCTGGACTATAGGGATTACCCACTGCATGCAAATAATTTGTTTAGTGAACGTGGCATCATCGTAGCCAAGTGTTGTGTAGTTAAAAGGGCATTGGCGAACCTTAAACTTGTTATTTATTTCGTTGTTTTTGGCCTCCGGCCGCTCTGCTACTGAGTTTTTGACTACATTATCGCTCTGCAAGTCATCGCTGGTAGTCTCCCGGTTTGCTTCCTTGTCTCCTGCACGTTGTGGGCTCGCCCTACACGTTCAATAGAGAAGAGTTGTAAACAATTTGATTGCTATTGGAACTGGGTTAGTTGTTTTCCTCCGGGGTTTATCTTTCACTGCCTGCTCCTTTCAGTAATCTTTAGACTGCAAATGTCTTAATCACCCGGGGCCCAGCAGTGAGAGTCATGGCTTCACCTCTTAATATTTGTTTGGTCTTAGGGTTTCGTAGAAGAGTGGGTTTTGAGGTTGGAAAAGTTGCGGCCCAAGCATTCATACCTTCTTGGC
The DNA here is from genome assembly GCA_001517045.1 of Pseudotsuga menziesii. Taxonomy (NCBI): domain Eukaryota; kingdom Viridiplantae; phylum Streptophyta; class Pinopsida; order Pinales; family Pinaceae; genus Pseudotsuga; species Pseudotsuga menziesii. The sequence goes on from LPNX010084196.1 coordinate 366,587, forward strand.
TTGTCGCTCCATCTTTTGGCCTTCGCTGGTCATTGCTGCATGGGTAAACTCCATTATTCCTGTGGCAGATGAAGGATTTGTTCCTCCTTGCATTGGTTGCAGCATTACTGTTTGTGGGCGGTTACATTTCAGTGAAGTTTTGGGGTAAGAACTGGTATTAACATCTTCGTTATTTCTACATCTCTATTTTGTTACATGTCTACTTAAATAAAAGCAAGGTATTGACAATATCTTGTTTGATGTTACAAAGGTATCGAATTGTCCTACCGCATGGTTGGTGCGAGGCTATGACAATCGCTTGCTCATGGGTAAGCCTTGGATATCCCATGGCAGTTCATCCTTGTCCAGTCCCTTATGGGACATTTGATGGTTGGTCGCTGTGGCCTGCAAAACCATCATGGTTTTGGTTTACCTGGGTTAACTTGGTTAGCTGTTTTCGTTGATTTCAAAACCCTTGCTTTATGCGGGGTTTCTGGCTTAGGCCATGACCTGTAAATTTTAATTTTTTTTCTCGTTTTTATGTATAAACTGTATAAATGAGGGAAGGATGATAAAGCCATACTCTGTTGATTTTAGAAGCCGAGTGACATTTATAAAGGAGCTTAAACTCTTTGGTTTTATACCTCTGTTGAAAATTTTGATATACTAGGGTTTCACCCTAACTTGGCTATATGAAGATGTATTTACTGTTTCTTTAAATTATCTTTTGTTTACAAAGTAATACTGTAATTTATTTGGTTATTACTTATATGGTGTAATGGGTGGTTGAGCTCAGTGAATCGAGCATCTTTATACTCTGTTAGTATATTTCCTGCAAGTTATTGCATTTGAATTTACCTTGTAATATTATTTGAATGTCACCTGTTTAGGATAACTATACATTGTTTTTATATTATCTTACTTTAATTCACTTTATTCTAATAAAGTTTTAAATATTGTTTTATAATTGTTAATCTTCAGAAAATAAGTAATTTAATGTTCTTAGAGTTGTACTTATGTAACTGATAGTTACATCTTTAAAGTACATAATTTATATTTACTTGATATTTATTATAATGGGATAAAAATGTTATTTTATTTATATACAAATACTGTTCCTATAATTATATACATTATCTTTGTACTTAGTCTATTTATAGGTGTATAATGAGAAAGTATTTTATTGTTGTATTCTTATGCTCTCTATACTAAATAATTTATAAGAAGTCGCGTCTGCATTCTATGTTATCCTATTTATGTTATAATATTAGTATTTATAAAATAAAAGAAATAACAAACTATCTATGTTCTTTCCTCTAAAATATATTGTATTGTTTGTTTAAATTTTATAAAAGATAGGTTAGTAGCTGTAGATCTTGTTTAAGCTTATCTAGATAAAAATAAATGAATTATTTACATTACCAGCCATAAATAAAATCTGAAACCAACTAGTTTGTCTTTAGAATTAAATCAATGGTTTTTCTATCTTTACTCGCAGTTTGGTCACTAATAACACAATAGTTATTTATTTTGCAATAGGAAGAGAAATAAATTGTAGAGCTGAAAAACATTTTATTTAGCTAACACTACACATTTTAACTATTTTTTTCTTTTCCTTTTGTTTTAAAATAAATGTAAAGATTACGAAAGTGAATACTGTATAGAGAAATGTTTCTTCTACCCAAATCATACTATTGTTAGTAAAATGATATAGCTTCCTTTCCTTTTCTAATGATTTGGCATTCACAGTCTAGGTCTAACACTACTCTATGTACAAAATAATATTTCTTCTGATAACAAATAAAAGATAACATTCTAATAAACGAGCTAACATCTTATTTTATATTTACATCATACTTTCTTCATTTAAATACACCTCCTATGCTAGAGTACGATCTGGATTACTCCAGATGGGGAAAAACATAGGTAGGATTTGTTTCTAAATAAGAATAATTTCATTACTAAACAAACTAAGATATTCTATCCTCTAAGTTTACATCATAACCTGAAAATGCATCATTCAATCACACACAGATATTAACACAGAAATTAATAAATAGAAGAACCTGTTCTTAAAGCTGGTCGACAACAACAATGGGAGGCTGTTTCTCCATAACAACTCCTGGAGAGTGCTCAAACAACGACTCATCAGGACCCCTGAGCCTGCTCTGGTCTCCCTGGCTGGAACTAGGTGAAGCAAATAACCAAGTACTAGTCTTGAGACTCAATACCAAACATGAACTCGTCAGTCAAATCTCTTAGCTAGAGAGCTGTATCAGATCAAGTTACTGCAGTTTATCCCTCCAAACACCTTCCTTACAGTTTCCCTTTTTCCCAATGAATTCCTTGAAGTGCATTCCTCCTGAATGATTCTTCTCTTGGAAAATATCTGAGCAGCCTCAGCTCTCTCCATTGGCCATTTTTAAAAGATTGCCTAGGTATTTTTTGGGTTAGTTGTCATTAATTGAGCCACCTACTCTGATCCCACTTTCTTGGGGGATCATGACCCCAAATGTAGGGAAGTTGCCACCTACAACATAGGAAGTGTTTGAGGATGCTTCCACTTGTCTGTTTCTCTCCACCTAGTTCCTTCCACCAGTTTGACCAGTAACACTCTTATTAACAGCTCTCCCAAGCTGTTGTCTCCACTTTTTATTTATTAAAAATAAAATATTCAGAATTACATTCCACATCTTTTGTCTCTGCTGAGTCATCAGTTTCTACTTAGCATTAAATTTAACATAATGACTTAGGAATCAAATTAATACAAATAACATTATTTTACAAAATTGGGGTATGTGACATACACACCCCCTTAAAATATAACATCGTCCTCGATGTTATTTATTCTTCATCCTCTGAAGTCCCCTGGAACAGATTTGGGTATGCTTCTCTCATATTAATTTCCAGTTCCCAGGTGGCTTCTTCAGGACTAAGGTGCTTCCATTGCACCTTCACTTGTCCAATGGTGCGGTTCCAAAGTGTAATTTCCCTCCTCCCGAGGATACAGTCCGGTTCCACCAGAATTTCTCCTTCTGGTTCCACCTGTACAACATTCCAATCAACCACATGAGTAGCATCATGAACATATTTCTTTAAAATAGAAATGTGAAAAACATTATGTACTCTCAAGTTAGGTGGTAATGCTAGTTGGTAGGATACTTGGCCAATCCTAGATAAAATTTCAAACGGACCACAGTAACATGGTGCCAACTTTGCACAACTCCCCAGTCTTAGAGAGCTTTTCTTGGGCCTTACCTTGATGAACACATGTTCAACTACCTGAAACTCCTTTGGAGTTCTTTTCAATTCTGCTTGACTTTTTTGCCGATCCTGTGCCACCTTCAAATTTCCCTGCACTTGCTTCACAATTTCCTCCATTTCTTTCAACAATTCTAGACCTAACACCAATCTATCTACTGGATTATTCCAAGAGATAGGAGTGTTGCATTTGCATCCATATAAAATTTCAAATGGACTAAATTTAGCTGATGACTGATAGTTATTATTATATGCAAACTCTAATAGATGTAAATAGTCCTCCCACTTACCTGGCTGATCTTTCACATACATTCTCAATAAATCTTCCAGTACCTGGTTTACTCTTTCAGTTTGTCCATCTGTTTGAGGATGAAAGGAAGTACTGAAATTCAATGTTGTATTTAATCCTTTAAACAAGGACTTCCAAAAGTTTCCTGTAAACTTAGGATCTCTGTCTAAGATTATAACTTTCGGTACTCCATGTAATCGAAAAATATACTTTAGAAAGATATCAGCTATATTGGAATCCTTTTAAGTAGTTTTAACAGGTATGAAATGAGTTTCCTTGCTTAACTTATCAACCACTACCATAATAGAGTCATTTTGATTCTGATTTCTAGGCAATCTAGTAATAAAATCTAAGCTAATCACTTCCCATTTCCAGCTAGGAATAGGTAAAGGTTGTAGCAAACTAGCTGGGTGTTGGTGTTCGGTTTTCACCTGTTGACATTCTAAACACCTTGCAATGTATTCAGCTACTTCTGTTTTCATATTTGGCCAAAAATATTCTTTTCTTAGCATGATTATAGTCTTTTGATAACCTGGGTGACATGAATATGGTGTTTTATGGACTTCATCCAGAATTAACAACTTAACCTTAGGCACATTAGGTACATACATTTTATCTTTATATAATAAAAATTCATTTTCATTTAAACTATAACCTTTTATTAAGATTTATGTAAGTTCTTCTTTAGCTGAAGTTTGCAATTTCTGATAAATTTCATCTTGTTTTACTCTTTCTTTAAGATGTTCATTTAAGTTTGAAACGTAGGTGCTGATTGCTGTTGTGAAGTTCAGCTTTGCATTTCTACTTAATGCATCAGCTACCTTATTTTCCTTACCCTTTATATGTTGGATTTCAAAATCATATTCGCTTAAGAAAGCTAACCAACTAGCTTGTCTAGCATTTAAATTAGGCTAATCTACAAGATATTTCAGTCCTTTATTATCAGTCATTAGAATAAATTTTCTGCCAATTAAATGATGTCGCCACATTTTTAAGGCATGTATTACAGCTGCTAGTTCTAGATCATAAGTTGCATAATTATTTTCGTGAATTTTTAACTTTCTAGACTCATAGGCAATGACATGCCCTTCTTGAGTCAGAACACCGCTTAACCCATCATTACAGGCATCAGTCCACACTACGAATTCTTTATTAGGATCTGCTATTCTTAGAATAGGTGCACTAGTCAATAGAGTTTTTAACTTCTTAAAACTTTATTCACATTTTGAGTTCCAATCAAATTTATTTCCTTTCTTTTACAAGGAAGTTATCGGATTTTCTATTCTTGAAAAGCCTTCAATGAACCTCCGATAATAACCGGTAATTCCCATGAACGACCTAACATCTGTTACATCTTTAGGAACCAACCAATCTTTGATTTCCCGTATCTTTTCAGGATCTACAAAAATTCCTTCCTTAGTCACTACGTGACCTAGATACTGGATTTTATCCTTAAATAAGTCACACTTATTAAACTTTGTGAAGAGTTGATGTTCTTGCAACTCTTGCAAAATAATTTTTAGGTGTTCTTTATGTTCTTCTTCCATTTTTGAGTAAATTAGGATGTCGTTGATAAACACGACCACAAAATTATCTAAATACTTATGGATTATATTATTCATTAAGCACATAAATACAGCTGGGGCATTAGTAAGCCCAAATGGCATTACAACAAACTCGTAATGTCCATATCTTGTTCTAAAGGCTGTCTTGAAGATATCTTCATCTTTAATTCTTACTTGATGATATCCTGACCTCAAATCTATCTTCAAAAACACCATGGCTCCACGTAGTTGATCAAACAGATCATCTATACGGGGCAACGGATATCTATTTTTTATAGTCATCTTGTTTAGCTAACGGTAGTCTATGCATAATCGCATAGTTCCGTCTTTCTTTTTAACAAAGATGACCGGTGCCCCCCAAGGAGACACACTAGGTCAAATGTACTTTTTATCAATTAACTCTTTTAGTTGTGATTTTAACTCATTAAGTTTCAATATGTTCATTCGATAAGGATCCCTTGAGCTAGGTAGCGCACCTGGTACCAGTTCAATCGTGAAATCCAATTCTCTTTTTGGAGGTAATCCTGGAATTTCTTCTGCGAATACATCAATATATTCTCTTAAAACAGGAATATTTTCTATTTTTAACTTATCTGTTTTAGTTTTATTTTCCTCATCTATAATGGTCACTGCATAGGCTTTACATCCTTTTCTAACAGCTCTTTTAAGTTGTAAAGCAGAAATATGCCTTACTATAGTTTTTCTAGGAATACCCTTAACCTTTACTGGTTGTTCATCACTATTTAAGCATGTGAAAGTTTTATCGTAACAATTTAAAATTACCTTATGCTGTTCTAACCAATCCATACCAATTAACAAATCATATGAGCCAAGTGGAAAAACATTAAGCTTAACTACAGTTTCAAATTCATCCATAAGTAAAGCACATTCTTTCACAAAACAAGTTATTTTTCTTTTAGCCCCAGTGACTAATTGAACTAACCAAGAATTCTCAAACTTATCGACAGACAACTTACATTTTTCCACTATCTGAGGTGCAATATAACTGAGAATAGCTCCTGGATCAATTAAAATGGTTATAGGGGTCTGATTAATCATACCTTCTACTTCCACCATGGAAGTATGATATTCAGCTTGGCGGTTCTCCAAAGCCGCGTTAATTCTGGGCATGCTCCTTGCTAGTTCCCCAATGGTCATCTCCTCCTGTACAGTATGAATATTGTTAACAGTCTTTTTCCGGTTTGGATAGACTGAGGCATAGTGCGGGCCATTACATTCCCAACACTTAACAGGCTCCTTACATTCAAAACTCTTGGTAAAATTTCCATGGTTATTTGCAGTCTCCTTGCCCTTAAAATTATTCGAATTGTTGGAAGTATTATTCCGATTTCCCTGGAAATTCTTGTTGTTAGAATAATTTTTGGTCTTATTATTCTTGAAATTTCTGTGAGGTACAAATTCCTTCTTCTTAAATTCAAGCTGATTGTTATTTTTCTTAGCTTTCTAATTGGCCAAGCCTTCTTTCTTCCGATTTTTCTCAAAACAAAAGTTATCCTTCCTCATAGCTTCCTCCAAAGTCTTCGGGTTATCATATTCAATTCTGTCTTTAATATGATATGGTAGATAGCTAAGAAATCATTGTACTTTTGGTTTCTCATCTACTAGGTAGGGTACATACCTAAGTAAACTTAAGAATTTGCTGTTCAGATCCTTCATTTTCATTGAACCTAACTTCAATTCATAAAACTCTTTAGCTCTTTCCTCATAATACTGCTCAGTCAGAAATTTCTTTTCGAAATACCTTTTAAAGGTACTCCAATTAACTTATTTTTCTCTTATACCCTTGACTCTCTTCAAGTCTTGCCACCATATGTCAGCCTTTCCTGAGAGGTTATATATAGCCATCCTTTCCTTTAACTGATTAGAGTAATTATATATATGAAAGTACTTCTTCATCCCGGACAACAAGGACTCTCCTTCCTCCCCCTTCTTAGTCTCTCCATTAAAAGTTGGGGGCTTTATCTTTTTGAATTTCCCTGAAATTTCCTCATATGGTTTGTATTTCTTCTTCTTGTCATACAAATAATCTTCACTATTGTCACTAGTAGTATGGTAACTTTGTCATTCACCAAACCCTTCAGATGATGAACTACTTTCAGTTTTTGCAAGCTTCATCTTTTTGGATTTTCTTTGATGACTGACATCTTTAGATTCTGATCTTCTACTCCTTCCTTCAGTTTGGAACTTTTCTATTAAAATTTGGTTCAATTCTTCCTGAGCCTTTAGGATCCTTTCATTCTCCTTCTTTACAGACTCAATTTCAGTTTTTAAATCTTTTACAGTCTGCAACAACTTTGAGGAGTTGGCAGTCACCTCTTCTAATATAGGTTCTCTAGGTAAATTTCTTGTTTTAGTATCTGGAGACTCCTCCTATGCATACTCTCCCAGCTTTTCCATACCTGCCTGTTAAACTTCAGAAAAAAGGAAATTTTATGTTCTTAACATAAAACAAAATATATGTTAGCATATTATTTTAATTCACTGTTCTATGAAATATATGTTCTTAATTCACTGTTCTATGAAATCTAGTTGGGTTGCATCAAGGCCTAGTGTTTGAACGTTGTGCTTTGATACCACATGTCAAATCCCAAAATTTCCGAAAAATTTAAAATTTCGAAAATACAGATAATATTCAACAATGCAATCAGCTAATTGTTTAATGAGTTATATGTTAATGATTTCATAATATTAATTATCTACTTGATTATTTTTATCTTATAGAATAATTCTTTTTCAGTTTAATGACTTATTTTTCTTTGCGACCACAAGGTGGAACTGTCTTGGTATTTTGGGGCTTACTTAGCTTTGAGCTAACGTAGAAAGTTTACCTGCTCTTACAGATTTACAGGTAAGAAAGATCCGGTGCTACTTGTCAATAATCCTAAACCATTCAAATATATGTTCGTTGCAAATATAATAGCTCAGTAAAAGAATATAAATGCTATTCAATTTCAAATGCTTTTATGAGGTAAAACCATTAAATCGTTATTCTTTTAAAGACGCCATGGAAACGAGATTCAATGCTATCAGTATTGGTGACAATTGCTTTCTCTCTAGTAGTTGTAATTTATAGTTTTTATTGCATACTAATCTCTTCAATGTTTACCATAGTTTTCGTGTGTGTAAACGCCTTAAATCTTTCTTTGCACGCAGACTAAGGATTGCAGGGTTATTACGTTAAGGGTCTATCTTAAATTGTGAGCATATACCATTTACGTCATGATAGATTTGGGTACTCCTTGTGATATGAAAGTAATGCACATTGATAAATGAGTTTTTGTACCAATATTCCAATTTCCAAAGCTTTGAAGTTTAAAGGAATTATAACATTATTACATGCTGCTCTCAAAAAGAATTAAGTTAGTGTTGATGCACTGAGTTCTTTTACACATAACTTACCTGGAAATTTTTGTCCAGTTATTGTTATTAGATGATCAAAATTCTAATGACAAGCCCTAAATGGCTTTAACATTTCATTTGCAAAACCTATTAGTTTAATAAATAATACTCAAAGGTAACCTAGAAATAACTCTAGCAAAAAGGGTATCATACCATAAATATTTTTTTATAAATTTCTTTGGTATAAATATTAAATGGAATAATTATTACCCAAGTTGTAATTGTTTGATTGAATGTATACCATATTTGTATAATGATGGGTCGTATTATCCACCACGCCCTTGATGAGTTTTATGGCATAGTTTTTATATTAATGATTATTGTGTTTACCATGCGACGTGCATGCTAGGTTGACATTGGGAGTAAAGATTATGGTGGAACTTCGAAATCCCTCAAATGATTGGAATAATAGTCTTCTCGTTGATTGCTCGCCGGGACTATATGGATTACCCATTGCATGCAAATAATTTGTTTGGTGAACGTGGTATCATCGTAGCCAAGTGTTGTGTAGTTAAAATGGCATTGGAAAACCCTAAACTTGTTATTTATTCCATTTTTTTTGGCCTCCGACTGCTCTACTACTGATTTTTTTACTGCATTATCGCTCCGTAAGTCATCGCTGGTAGTCTCTTGGTTTGCTTCCTTGTCTCCTGCATGTTGTGGGCTCGCCCTAGACGTTCGATAGAGAAGAGTTGTAAACAATTTGATTGCTGTTGGAACTGGGTTAGTTGTTTTCCTCCGCGGTTTATCCTTCACTGCCTGCTCCTTTCAGTAATCTTCAGACTGCAAATGTCTTAATCACCCGCGGCCCAGCAGTGAGATTCGTGGCTTCACCTCTTAAGATTTGTTTGGTCTTAGGGTTTCGTAGCAGAGTGGGTTTTGAGGTTGGAAAAGTTGCGGCCCAAGCATTCATACCTTCTTGGCTTGTCGCTCCATTTTTTGGCCTTCACTGGTAATTGCTTCATGGGTAAACTCCATTTTTCTTGTGGTAGATGAAGGATTTGTTCCTCCTTGCATTGGTTGCAGCATTACTGTCTGTGGGCGGTTACATTTCAGTGAAGTTTTGAGGTAAGAATTGGTATTAACATCTTCGTTATTTCTACATCTCTATTTTGTTACATGTCTACTTAAATAAAAGCAAGGTATTGACAATATCGTGTTTGATGTTACACAGGTATCGACTTGTCCTACCGCATGGTTGGTGCGAGGCTGTGACAACTGCTTGCTCACGGGTAAGCCTTGGATATCCCATGGTAGTTCGTCCTTGTTCAGTCCCTTATGGGACATTTTATGGTTGGTCGCCGTGGCCTGCAAAACCCTTGTGGTTTTGGTTTACCTGGGTTAACTTGGTTCGTTGTTTTCGTTGATGTTAAAACCCTTGCTTTATGCGGGGTTTCTGGCTTAGGCCATGACCTGTAAATTTTGATTTTTGTTCTCGTTTTTATGTATAAACTGTATAAATGAGGGAAGGCGGATAAAGCCATACTCTGTTGATTTTTAGAAGCCAAGCGGCATTTAGAAAGGAGCTTAAACTTTTTGGTTTTATACCTCTGTTGTAAATTTTGATATACTAGGATTTCACCCTAACTTGCCGATATGAAGATGTATAACTGTTTCTTTAAATTATCTTTTGTTTACAAAGTAATACTGTAATTTATTTGGTTATTACTTATATGGTGTAATGGGTGGTCGAGCTCAGTGAATCAAGCATGTTTGTACTCTGTTAGTTTATTTCCTGTAAGTTATTGCATTTGAATTGACCTTGTAATATTATTTGAATGTCACTTGTTTAGGATAACTGTACATTGTTTTATATTATCTTACTTTAATTCACTTTATTCTAATAAAGTTTTAAATATTGTTTTATAATTGTTAATCTTCAGAAAATAAGTAATTTAATGTTCTTAGAGTTGTACTTATGTAATTGATATTTACATCTTTAAAGTACGTAATTTATATTTACTTGATATTTATTATAATGGGATAAAAATGTTATTTTATTTATATACAAATACTGTTCCTATAATTATATACATTATCTTTGTACTTAGTCTATTTATAGGTGTATAATGAGAAAGTATTTTATTGTTGTATTCTTATGCTCTCTATACTAAATAATTTATAAGAAGTCCCTTCTGTATTCTATGTTATCCTATTTATGTTATAATAATAGTATTTATAAAATAAAAGAAATAACAAAATGTCTATGTTCTTTCCACTAAAATATGTTGTAGTGTTTGTTTAAATTTTATAAAAGATAGGTTAGTAGCTGTAGATCTTGTTTAAGCTCAGCTAGATAAAAATAAATGAATTATTTACATTACCAGCCATAAATAAAATATGAAACCAACTAGTTTGTCTTTAGAATTAAATCAATGGTTTTTCTATCTTTACTCACAGTTTGGTTGCTAGTAACACAGTAGTTATTTATTCTGCAATAGGAAGAGAAATAAACTGTAGAGCTGAAAAGCATTTTATTTAACTAACACTACACATTTTAACTATTTTCTTCTTTTCCTTTTGTTTTAAAATAAATTTAAAGATTACGAAAGTGAATACTGTATAGAGAACTGTTCCGTCTACCCAAATCATACTACTGTTAGTAAAATGATATAGCTTCCTTTCCTTTTCTAATGATCTAGCATTCATAGTCTAGGTCTAACACTACTCTATGTACAAAATAATATTGTTTCTAATAAAAAATAAAAGATAACATTCTAATAAATGAGCTAACATCTTATTTTATATTTACATCATAGTTTCTTCATTTAAATACACCTCCTGTGCTAGAGTATGATCTGGATGACTCCAGATGGGGAAAAACACAGGTAGGATTTGTTTCTCATTAAGAATAATTTCATTACTAAATAAACTAAGATATTATATCTTCTAAGTCTACATCATAACCTGAAAATGGATCATTCAATCACACATAGATATTAACACAGAAATTAGTAAATAGTAGAACCTGTTCTTAAAGCTGGTCGACAACAGCAATGGGAGGCCGTTCCTCCCTACCAACTCTTGGAGAGTGCTCAAACAATGACTCCTCAGGACCCTCGAGCCTGCTTTGGTCTCCCTGGCTGGAACTAGGTGAAGCAAATAACCAATTACTAGTCCTGAGACTCAATACCAAACCTGAACTCGTCAGTCAAATCTCTCAGCTAGAAAGATGTATCAGATCAAGTTACTGCAATTTATCCCTCCAAACACCTTCCTTACAGTTTCCCTTTTTCCCAATGAATTCCTTGAAGTGCATTCCTCCTGAATGATTCTTCTCTTGGAAAATATCTGAGCAGCCTCAGCTGTCTCCATTGGGCATTTTTAAAAGATTGCCTAGGTCTTTTTTGGGTTAGTTGTCATTAATTGAGCCACCTGCTCTGATCCCACTTTCTTAGGGGATCATGACCCCAAATGTAGGGAAGTTTCCACCTACAACATAGGAAGTGTTTGAGGATGCTGCCACTTGTCTTTTTCTCTCCACCTAGTTCCTTCCACCAGTTTGACCAGTAACACTCTTATTAACAGCTCTCCTAAGCTGTTGTCTCCACTTTTTATTTATTAAAAATAAAATATTCAGAATTACATTCCACATCTTTTGATTCTGCTGAGTCATCAGTTTCTACTTAGCATTAAATTTAACATAATGTCTTAGAATCAAATTAAAAAAAATAACATTATTTTACAAAATTGGCGTATGTGACACCGCAGGAGGTGAAATATTCTGGCTAACAAATATGGTGACTCCGCTGGGGAGTAAAGTATTCAGTTGTTCTGATCTTCCTTAGTCTACAACTCTTGTCCGAATCTAGGCTCCATTTTCTTCAACTCTTTTTAGTCAGATCTACTTTCTGATTTGTATTATTTGGGTTTGAAATTTCTAGATCTATTCAGATCTGAGTCATTTCGGTCTTTTATGCTCTGTTACCACATTCAATTCGACAGTATGTGCCATGGTCTAGTCCTTTTCTGACTAGATCCTTCGTTCTCTTTGTGTTTTGGTCTTCTATAGGGAACCACGCCTATGCAGTGTACGAGGAGCAGTGCCACCGCTTGAATAGAGTGAGCAGTAAGCAGTGCCACCGCCTGTATCTCGTTGGCGAGAAGCGGTGCTGGGATAGAAACACCCTGTTGACACCAGAGAAGTGTGGTTCCAGGTAGGCATCATTCCAAATCCTCTTTTTCTCATTTTCTTCTGTAAAAATTTGAGTTGATTTGCTTTCAAAAAAAAAAAATTACTCATAGAACTAGCGTGTATGAATCCATAGTTATTCTCAAGAGTTTTGATTGATGTTGATCTTTTAAAGCTTCATAGTTGGATTTGAATAGAACTTGGTTTTGTTAGATCTCTGATTTCTGTCTTCTTTGATAGAACAAGAAAAGATTCATTTCAGTTTTTCTTCATTTGTTATACATGATTTTTGTATGTTTTTTCCTTTTTTCATAAAGTTGTGGAAAAGTGCATATGAAAGTTATTGTATGATTTTGTGATTAGTTCATTCACACTTTAGTTGAAAAATCTGAAAACTTTTGTATAAAGTTGTAACAATCTTTTCTTGTTTTTCATTAGAGGTCTCACTTCTTTTTCAGTTCAAAAGAGAAGCTTTTGTTTGTTTCAGTTAGGAACAGATCATTTAAGCAATTTGTTTCATTGTTATATGGGATTTACTCTATGTTTCAAATAAATTGAACCTCTCTCTCCCTCTGTTAGGTAGAATTTCATCGAAGAGGAAAAATTTCATTATCATATAAGATCAGTGTGTATCTTCTTTAATTTCAAGTTTTTACTCCATGGTTCCACCTAAACGCACAAGATAAAATTAAGCGTTAGCTTAGGTTTAAAATTTTTAGCAATTTGTGTGATAGGTTAGAGATGTGTTCGGGCGTCGTAAAATGTAGGATTTGTCGTTATTTGTTAGCATTACATTTCAGAACTCGCGCGGTTCTTCCACGTACCATCGGTATATCGAACGGCCTTTCATGTACCCTTGAGGTATATCAAAAGGTACTTCACGTACTCGATTGTATATCGGAAGGCCCCTTGTGTACGGTTATGCATTAGAAAGAACTACTACCGATTTGAGCTCCCACATACCTTGTGTATATCGGGAGATCCCACTAGGATACCCTATCCATCTGAGTTATCCTTTTGGCCTGTTTTGTGAGGTTCCTGACTATTATCCACTCCTTTCACATGTTTTTTTGTTTCTTTTAGTTTGAGTAGCGCTTGTTATCTGTACAGTTAGGATTTTTTACAAGAGAGAGATATTTTTGTTACATAGTTATGTCTTCACCTTCCGGGACTACCAACCAAGAGACTCCTTTACCAAGCATGTCTTTTGTGTTCCCTCCATATGGGGATGTTGGTCCTCCTCTCATGGCTACATTAAGCCTTCCTGGATTGACTATTGGATTACCTGTTTGGTTATTCTCCAGTGTATTTATCCCATGTACACCAATTACATCTCATCCTAATCCTTCATCACAAGAGCATCAACCTCATGTTGATCCCTCTCCTTCTTCACTAGATATGTCTTCTCCCGTTTCTACATCTTCACCTGTTGAAAGTTGTAATACTAGTAGTCAGGTGGATAAGAAGAAGAAGAAAAGGAAGATTAAGAAGAAGAAGAAAAAACAAACAACCAAGTCTCAACCAATCACTCCTCCCAGTGTGGACAGTATTGATCTGCACACCCAAATACCGCGTAAACCCAAATTCCCTTATAGACTTTGCAAGGGTGATCACCTTCTGAAAGATTGTCATGGTCTATCCTTGGTTTTACAAGAGTGGTCTAATGTTTCCTAGCAACTGATGTCATCAGCCTCTGGTCATTATACTGATGATTCCCCCTCAACCAATGACTCTATGGTTAAGAGTCGGAAGGGTAAAGTCAGATATCCTTCCTTGCTTTGTAAGGACATGCACTTTACTTACCTTTGTCCTCTCATGGATGAAGCTTCCAAGTTGTTGGAAGATATTGCTGTTTCTCTTCAACAGATTTCAACAGGTTATCATAAGTTGTCTCTTGAACCCCCATTGGTTGATAAAGTGATCGATCCAGTTCTAACCTCGGTCGATCCCACTCTTCTGTTGAAGAGTGAAATTGAAGTGGTCAATCTAAGTCCATCCTTAGTTGATCCCACTCTTATTTTGAAGAGTGAAGTTGAAGTGGTCGAGTCGATGTCATCTCCACCCGATCCCACTCTTTCATTAGAGAGTGTTAAGACTAAAGTAGTCTCTTTGACCAAATCTTTGTCTTGTTCTTCTCTTCTAGTAGAGAATGAACCAAAACATGCCGAAATTTTTATGCTTCATTCTGATTGTTCTCGACAAGAGGAAATTTTGTCTGTTTCAACAGAACCCTCTCCAAGTACTGATGTCATTTCCTTTAACTGGAGTAACCTAACATAGTCTCATCTTCAGTCGAGTGTTCCTTTCCAGATAGTTGTGAATGTTACTTCTAGGTGGATAATTCACACTATTGTTGATGAAGGGGCTTCTGTTAGCATTCTATCCTCAACTGCTTGGCAAGCTTTAGGTTCTCCTTAGCTTGTGCCATCCACCGATCAGATATTGGCTTTTAATCGAAGACCTACTGCACCGTTAGGGACCCTTCCTTATTTGCCTATTACATTAGGAGGGAAAACTGTCTGTATTGATGTTATGGTGGTCCAAGGTACTTTAGATTTCAATTTGCTCCTTGGACGTGATTATGTTTATGCCATGAAAGCTGTTGTGTCCACACTCTTTAGAGTTATGCATTTTCCCCATGATGGGAAGATTGTGACCGTTGATCATATTTCCTTTGTTACACCTGACCATCTCATTAATACTAGTAATCAGACATCCCTGAATGTGCCACATGTTCTTGTGGTCTCTCCCCCTTCTTCTAGTTAGCTTCTTCCCATCATAGGTAAAATGGGGGGGCATGGCTCTAGTCTATGGACATCATAATGGAGCTAAGTCACTAGCTTTTATTGAAAGGGGGGAAACCTACCAACCTATGGATATCATGTTTGGTAGGAGTAGATTTGAGAGCATAGTTTACCTTTTGGTTTCAAGCTCGTTAAAAAATAAAACCACTCCTTAAGCATAGTTTACTCTTTTGGTTTCAAGCTTGCATAGAAATGAAACCATGTCGAGAGCATAGTTTACGCTTTGGTTTCAAGCTCGTTAAAAAATAAAACCACTCCTCAAGCATATTTTACCTTTTGGTTTCAAGCTTGCATAAAAATGAAATCATTCATTTGAGCAAAGTTCCCATTTTGTGTCAAGCTCGTGAAAAAATGAAACATATTCCTTTGAGCAAAGTTCCCATTCTATGTCAAGCTCATTAAAAAATGAAATGGATCTCCTCAAGCATAGTTTACCTTTTGGTTTCAAGCTTGCATAAAAATGAAACCATGTTCCAAGCATAGTTACCTTCTGTTTCAAGCTTGTGTAAAAATGAAACATATCCCCTTCCCTTGGTTTGAGTCTTCACTTTAGTGTTAGAACTTGAACCTTCGCCTGCCCGATTCTCGTTCTTCCTACCCCTGTGGTGAACATTTTGACATTAGTAACCAGGTTTTTAGGTTGGGTATGGAAGAAGAATCGTCAGATGAAATGAAGCTTGGGGGCATGTTGAACCTCTAGCAACCATACTAGGGGTAGGCTTCACTAGCAATCATGCTGGGGGCAGGATTCCAACCTCTGTATGTCATGTTAATGGGATTTTTCAAGCATAAGTTTACCTATTGCTTTCAAGCTTGCGTAAAAATGAAACCAATCCCCGAGCATTCTTTCAACTGATCTTTGAGCTCATTAAAAACAGTAAGATGGTGTTGAGCTTACTTTTCATTTTTCGTGCTCTGGTTAAAACATGAAAAGTGGTTTGAGCTTAGTTTCTTACTTTTTCGTGCTCTGGATTCAAACATGAAAAATTCTAATGGAGTTCTCTTTTCACCTCTTTTTCAGGCTCCTTAAACGCGAAAAAATCGTTGAGTCCATTTCCGAATCTTTCCAGGCTCGTAAAAAGTGACATTGTGCAAAGAAACCTCATGGAATTCTCTTTAAACCCTTTTCAGGCTCCCTAAATATGAAAATATTGTTGAGCGATCTTGTCTTCTTCACACTCATTAAAGTATTTGAAGAGTCATCCATCCGACGGTAGGTTATCTCTTTCTCGGTTTGGATAGGACTATTTATGACTCACACTCCAGCCAATCATGACTGGAAGAGTTCTCTAAGGTATGATTTTACACTTTTTCGGGCCTTAGAGACTAAATAATATGAAAGAGGACCCCCATGGAGTCTTCTTCCGTATTCGTTTAGACTCTCTAAACATGAACGATACCGAGTTTTCTTTCAGTGGACTCGTTAAATTAAACATTGAGAAACCCATTTTGGGAATGAACCCCTCCTCTCTCAAGTTCAAAAAACATATGAGACTGCAATTTTCTTCTGACAAGCTATATCGAGTGTTTATTACCCTCTTTGAAATCGTAAAACCGAAAAGAGGCACTCATCGATCATGATGGGGAAAATGGGAAGGGAATCATTTTGCAAATAATGGCAGTTGTTTGTTGTTACCTTTGAACATGGCACTTGTCTGCACAATCATGTCAGTCAATTGGGTATTCAGCTGATCTCTGTGACGATCCACTTTCATGAGTCATGTCAATCCTTTGAGTCTTTCAAAAGAATGCATTGTCCACTGTTGCATTGTGTATCTATCCTGTCTAGTCATGCTGCCAAGTCATTTCGTCGTGCCGCCCGATGTTCAAAGGGGATCTGAAGAAGTCTTACCTCTGCAGTCTACACGTTATTTGTGTTAGTATATTTGAGTCAGTCATATGGTTACTACATCCACATCATTCTAGAACTATGTTCTGAGTTTCTTGTCGTCATTGTGGGACTCATCATGGCCCTCCTTCGATGAGACTATTCCCATCGACATCATCTCATCATCCGAGAAATAGTCTTAGAAACAATATTTAGTACCTTGAGATCTATATGCCTTAATGACAGATTCTCTCACTCTCGGAATAGGTTCACATCATTGACCTTTGCTCAATAGAATCGACTGGGTGTTCAACATCAGGACATATATTGACACTCAATAGATTGTACTAGGGTACATTGGGAATCATTGACATTAATGGTGATCTCCCTCGCACTTGTTAATGGTTCACATCATTGGCCAGTAATTAAGTGGTTTCTACCATGTTTGAATTCATATCATTGTAATCACATGGATAGAATCATACTTTGTGGAAGATGAGACAAAGACCCTAGGCATTTGTTTAAAAGCGCTCATTGCTTTTTCCCCAGGTTGCGATGGAGTTTTGTATATCTAGCATAGATCCACATTTGTATGGTCATGGCTATGCTCAAAGTTGCATCTATATGACATAGATCTATGTTGTATGTCTGGTATCTATGTCCAAGTTTGGGTCCCCTATCACATGGATCTACGCTGTATTCTAGTAGCCATGCTTGTTTATTCCACTCATGGATCTGCCTTGTATTGGTCTGCAGCTATGAGTTTGGGTACTTGTGTCTATGAGTCAACATACTGATGCACTATAGATGCCTACTTGACTGCATACTTTGATCAAGACAACATTTACATCTCCTGGCAACGACTTGTTCTCAAAGGTCTCGTTTATTGTATCACTCTACGACTCATGCTTTGGGGGGCATCCTGTTATACCAAAATCCTGTCACCATCATGTGATAAGACCTTTGACATACCTACTTGCCCTGAATCCTAGCTTCTGGAGTGAAGACTATATGGTTTTTTATCAGTCTGTCATACAAATTCCCAGCACCCCGCATGCCCCTTTATCCAGGAGTGGTACCCCTCCTCACACCGCCTTTCATCGGTTGTCCACAAGCGGTGCTACCACCCATTTCCCTTGGTCCATAGGCAGTTATTACTAGAACTTCTCTGTCATAGAAGAAGAAGTGCGGTACCCTAGGTAAAAAGGGAAAAAGAGAAGTTTCTTGAGGCTTCTAGATGATAAGCCTCGAGATATCCCTTATCCCTACTACTGTGGGTTGGTTGAGCTCGAGATCCCTCATCCTAGGATCTTAGAGGCCACCTCACCCACTAATTTCTCAACCATCTCTATCCATTAAATCCCTATAAATATGAGCTCATAGCCATGGTTGAGGGGAGAACATTGAAGGTATTGTTATGCTGTTGGATTGATTCTTGGCCCAAGATCATTTGGAGAGAGCATAGAGAGCTAGAGTTGGAGATTTTGGGGATGAAGAGCTGGTTTCATGGAGATGCATGTCAACACTAAGGCTTGGTTGTAAACTTCTTCATATTTCTAATGTAAGATGATTTATGTCCCACATATGATGTTGTTGTTGTGATTTCGCATATATATGTTGCTAGATTCCTTAGTCACTAGCATAGATTAGTAGATCATATTCTGGTTGCTTTGATTCGTTTCGTGTTGATATTTTTCGCAGGTACACAGGTGAACTGTCAAAGCCTTTTATTCCAGATATCTACAGCATCTAGGGAGAGTCTTCAACCTTTGTTCTCTATTTGTTCTGGATCTGAACCATTCAGATCGATAGAACACCTTGCTATCTGCAGGAGGTGAAATATTCTGGCTAACAACCTATGGTCAATGCTAGACACCAAGCTCACAAAGTCCACAACTTTCCATCCCCAGACTGATGGCCAGACGGAGGTCGTCAACAGGATGATCATACACATTTTGCGCATGTACAACTCAAAGAATCCATGCACATGGGATGAGAGCCTCCCCTATGTACAACACAACTATAACCGAGCCCTCCACATCTCAACCAACCATATCCCATTTCAAGTGGGCTTGGGATTCCAACCACTATGTCCCATTGATGTAGTCATGCCATTTGCAGCTACTCAGGCTGATTTAGCTCATATCCAGTCTAAAGTTTCCAAGGAAAACAACTTCATTGAGCACATTTAGCACATTTGCCAACAGGTTCATGACATATTGGACAGATCCAATGCTAAGTACAAGCAACGACATGATCAGCATCGGGTGCAACACAACTTCCAGGTGGGCGACAAAGTGTGGCTACATTTGCAGAAGGAGCGCCTCGCTGGACCCCACTGCAAGCTTCGCCCGCTCCGATATGGGCCATACACCATCACCAAGGATGTCAGGGACAATGCATTTGAGCTCAGTATTCCACCATTCCTTGGTCTACACCTAGTGTTCAATGTGGACCACCTTTGGCCCTACTTTCCACCTCTATTGGACACATCAAACGTGGCAGAACAACTCACATCGACAGAGTTAAACCCCAATTGCACGGAATAAGCCACCGTTGATCGGATTATGGACACACATATCAAGAACACCCACCAGTAGAAGATCCAGCTATATCGAGTTGTCAAATCAAGCCAACTCCTTCACCAGGGAAAGTGGCTCACCAGGGACCAAGTTCAACAGAAGTTTCCTCATCTCATGGAGGAACTCAACGCAATGGGGACCATTGCTTCCTAAGGGGGGAGGAATGATCCAGGAGGATATTGGTGTCCACCCACCTATTTCTCTTGGACCCCCACCATTGTTTCTTTCAATTTTCCAGTTTCCTTAATTGTAGCACAATTTACTATTTTTGGCAGTTTTCGGGTCCTAAACTTCTAGAGCCGTTTTGAGGCCCTAAACGACGTTTTTTTGGCATCGAATGGTCGAGCAAATATGAGCCCGTTTTGGACTTAATATTTGTTGTTTATGGATGTAGTCCTTAAACATATATTTCTAACAATATATCATGCACGTCAAACATAGGTAGTATGCAAAAGTTACGACCCCAGGAAATTGATGTACCAAGTTACCCAATGGGGCCCACATTAAGGCGTTTCACCTCCTAGGGTTAGGTTTTTGGATGTGTAGGGTTTCCATTGTTTCTCAATAATATATAGGCCTTTGAGCCTCATTGTAACACAGAGTTCAGAGGCATGTAGCCACCACATCTCTTCTCAGAGATAAGCTACCAGCACTCTAGCTAGTTTATTTCCATTATGTATGTAAACAAGTTCCAGTTATTGATTAATGAAATGAAGTGTTATTTCTGCTGCCTATTTGTTTCTATGGTTATTTGTGTATTCTGTTGCGTTCCTACATAAATTCAGATCATGAATAATCCTGATGCTTCTTAAGCAAGCAAATTATATCATTGGCATCAAAACCTTATTCCTTATTCACTAA
The DNA here is from genome assembly GCA_001517045.1 of Pseudotsuga menziesii. Lineage (NCBI taxonomy): Eukaryota > Viridiplantae > Streptophyta > Pinopsida > Pinales > Pinaceae > Pseudotsuga > Pseudotsuga menziesii. The sequence continues at coordinate 387,308 of LPNX010084196.1, forward strand.
TAACATCTTCTCCTCCTCCTTCTACCTCATGTGGTGAAAGTTTCGTTACTAGTAACCGATAGTCTAAAAGGGATAGAAGGAGGAAGAATAGGAAGAAGATGTGAAAATAAGGGAGAAAATACCTAGCATCTGGAGACCATGTTAGTGGAACCCATCCAATCACTGCAAGTCATATTGGAAACCCACCAACAGCCTCTGCAAGTTATCCTATGTGCACCCATCCTGTCACTTCCAATCATATTGGAAACCTACAATAACCCTCTAGATGTCATGCTGGGGGGAAAATTTTATTCATTTGAATTCATACTGAAAGTATGTCATCAACCTATGCTATTCATGTTGGAAACATATCACCAGTCACTGCAAGTCATACTAGTGACAAGCAACTAGTTGTTGCAAGTCACGTTGGGGGAAAGCAACCCACCACTGCAAGTCATGCTAGAGGAAATTGGACAACCAATGTGAGTCATGTTGTACATGTTGAATGTTGAAATTATTGAGAAAATTAAGTGAATATGACATAATACTAAGTTCCATTGTAAGCTTTACAAGGGATATCACCTTACTCATATGTGCCTTGCTATTGCATATGTACAAAGGGTGTGGTCCATGTCTCAATGATATTTTGCTCTTGAACAATCTATGATTTCCCAACATCCTATTCAACCTTTGGTTGATGAAGTGATTGAGTCAATGCAATCTTTAACTACTCCCACTCATCCCTTAGAGAGTGTTGATGTTGAAGTGGTTGAACCAATGAAATATTTGATGAGTCCCAATATTCCTTTGGAGAGTGATAAGCATCAAGTGGTTGAATCGATGCAATATTTGGTCAGTACCACTCTTCCTTTAGAGAGTGATGTGTTTACTAGTAAAGTTTTCTTCACTATTAGTTATGAACTTTCTAGAAAAGGGGGAACTCATCTTGATTTGAATAAACCCCCACCAAGATCTAGTACTGTTTCCTTTCATTGGAACATCCTAGTTGAGCTGTGGACGCCTTCTACTATACATTTTCAAATAAAGGTTCAAGTTAAACACTACATGATTGCTCATTGCAATGTAGATGAAGGAGCCTCTATTAGTATTTTATATACACATGCTTGGAAAGGTATGGGATCTCCCAACCTTGTGCCGATTGTTTATTAGCTGCTAGCTTTTGATAGAAGACCTAGTGCAAATTTGGGATGTCTTCCTCAATTTCCTGTTACCTTAGGTGGGAAGACTGTATTAGTTGATTTTATGGTTATATAGGACCCTTTGAACTTATTTTTTTTAACATAAACTAAATAATTTTTATTATATAAAAAATTTGTATGCAACCATCCATAACATAAACATGTTTAGTCTGAGTTCCGAAAATTCATCAGCAAAAAAAACCATGTATGAAACTAACTTTATTTTTCCAAATACCTTAAACTTCTTACTACGTTTCACCATATTAACAGATGGGTAGACTTTGATAAAATAGAATTTTAACAAAATACAAAAAAACATTGACTTAAACCTGGGGTTTTGACACTGCTGCTTTTTCTTTGCATCCTTTCCTGGAGCAGGTATTGAAACAAAAATTTCTTCCATTGGCTACACTTTGTTAGATTCAGTTTATTGGAAATACCTACATTGATTCATATTGAACATTTTTTTAACATTTTCTGCAATTCTATTAACATTTCCCAAAATTTATTTGATATCCCTGTCCATATCATTAATCCTTGATTCTTGGCAAGAAAATTTGCTTATACATACCATATGCCAATAGAGAGCTCTAGTTTTTTCCTTTCTCCACTGAAATCGACAATACTTCCCTTGACGCTATTCAAAACCTCACGCCATCCTTTTCATGCATTGCTTTCCATCTCCATTATCTCTATGTCCTCGATCGGGAACCTAGGAAAGCTCTGATAAACTCAACGTACCTCAACTCATTGTTCTCCTCTAACAACATCTTCTCTGGCTCTTCTTAATGAAAATTCCAGCCCCAACCTTCTATACCACACCCCTCTTCTTCCATTGCATATGCTGCATTAAACTGAGATGATAGCACCATTGCATTTTCTCTTGCCGCATTAAGCTGAGATGATAGCTCCATTGCATTTTTTCCTGCTGCATTAAATTGAGTTGATATCATTTCGACGCAGATTTGATGGCACTTACCATAATTCATGTGGGATAAAGCATGCAGAGCACCACATATACCTCCTCCTTTTCCCCTCAACACTCTTCCTTACATTAGGAGGTTCATCACGGGATAGGATAATGTTTAGGACCTTTGTTGTGGAGCACAACACACCCAATTTCTAATTTGACCCCCTTGTTTGTGTTAGCACAGGTTTTGTTTCCCAAGGTTGGAAGAGGAGATTAAGGTAAAGAGAGGACTTATATTTCAAATTTTGTTGATATGACTGAAAATTAACAGACTGGGTGGTAAAAAGAAAACCAAATATTCCTTGGAACCATCTGTTGGGTTAAAAAGTGACTAAGGTGAGCGGATGAAGCACCTTTAACATCTTATGGAGGAATTGGCGGTCTAGATCAGAAAAGCGGTGAGATCAATGGTGGAGAGGGAATCCGCTGAGTGAAAGTGATTGGTTTACAAAATTGAGGGATGTTGGTGAAATGACCATTGGTGTGTGTTAATGATTGGACGTGATCGACGACGTATGATCGGAGGGAAATAAGATCGACGGTTGGAGTGCATTTCATGCTCTCAACTTGCAAGGAGGATGGAACATGCGAGTGGTAGCGTAATTTTTACTACTTTCCACGTGGTGAGTGGAGAATCATTCCGCTGAATGAAAAGTGGCAAGGAGAAACCACCTCCCACGATCATGAAACCTCCTTTGAGAATATTATATAAAATAAAGTCATGTGTAAATACAACATTTGTCTTTTGCACCTCAAAACCGTGCCTGCACATTTGGAAGCTAAGTCAGACCTTCTCTTTCTAGTCGTCATTTTCCAGGTAGGCCACATATCTTAACCTGCCAAATATTTTTTTTAATGAAAGCAGAAGGTGAAGTCGAAGCACAAGTTAAAGAGTTTAATAAACTAGAAGAAGTATTTGAAGACAAAGATGGAGATGTTTTCGACATAGTGTTGTCTTTCAACCCGATGCATGAGTTAAAGAATAGACTAAGAACCTTAGAAACATAAGGAGTTGACTTACACCACATCCGTAGGTCCCATTCCTTATATTTCTATGCAAACCAAACCCTTAATTTTCTTGATTTTGTTGTGATGTGTGTGTCTGACTATTCTCAGTCGAAACGAGTCATACTAGATTCTAACTAGTCCAAAATCATTTGCACCATTAATTCATTGGTGATTAGAGATACATTAGAGGTACCCTAGTCATTTTCCCAAAACTGGAATATTTTGTTGAAGAAACAGTAATTGAGCTATATAGGTATGCTATAAGAGAAGAGAAGCAAGCCTTTCTATCGAAAAGCATTAAACCTAAAGTTTCTGTTGAAAATTAGTGCTTTCCCTGTTGAGTCAGGTTTTAGGGTTGTATAGTGATAGGTTTGTCCTTGAAGTCTTATTGAGTTTGTTGTTTAGGTTGAGTCTGCATCAGCTTGAGTATGAGTCTATTCAATATTGTTGCTTTAAATTTGATTAATTCCTAGCTAAGAATATTCATTCACAGTTAGTGAATTTCCACATGACCAGAATTTTCATATTTCAATATCACTTGGTCAGGATGTTCTTGTTATTCAATGGGGAAAATTTACAGTTCCCATACATAGTGTTCACTAATGAGATCAGAAGCAACACTTTTAATTATATGAATATTATTATGGTAGAAGTGTACAAAGTAATTTTTCAGGACAAGCTACATAGAGTTCTGCCAGAAATGGAAGAAGTGATACAATTCAGCCCTGTCAGAAGAGTTGGAGACTGGTTCCTTCTAAAGGAACATACAATTGTGTTTATGGTTTTGTGCATGAGCCTTACATTTTACCTGCATTTCTAACATGCAGAATTTTTTCCTTGGAATTTATTAGACAAAAGCTCATTGTGGAGAATGAGCATTTTTTTAATTTCAGAAAGGGTTCAAAGATCAAATTTCCTTTGAAGGTAGGTCCTTTTATTATGCAAAATAAATCTTCTCTCCTAGTGATTGAGGTATTTCTACAAGACATGAATTTTATGAAGGCCACAAAAATCATTAGAGGAATTTTGGGGTCTAAAATGGGCCTCCTAAGGAAAATAATAAAATAATAGTTAAAATAATAAAATAATATTGATTAATTTTGGAGGAAGAAAGAAAAAAACTACTTTTTGTGTTCGTATTTTCGACATATCTCTCTATGTTTTTACTCAAATTTTGATTGGGAGAGCTCGTTGGATGCAGAATTTGATTCCGCATCCAACGAGTACCCACAATGCATACTTTTGACAGACCCCGCTACCCCAAAAACAAGAAATACCTGAAAAAATGTGATGATGATGTCATCATCATGTTTTTTCAGGTATTTCTTGTCATCATCACGTTTTTTCAGGTATTTCTTGTTTTTGGGGTATTGGGGTTCATCAAAAGTATGCAGTGTGGGTACTCGTTGGATGCGGAATCAAATTCCACATCCAACGAGCTCTCCCAATCGAAATTTGAGTAAAAACACAATGAGATATGTCGAAAATACGAACAAAAAAAGTAGTTTTTTTTAATGACAAATATGTCAATTCAACCATTATGGTTGACTTATTTTATTGAAATTCTATTGGTTCTTGAATTCCAACTCACAAAAACTTATTTTGGCATGTTTTCTTATAAGGCCCATTTTAGACCCCAAATTTCCTCTAATGCAACTATGATCCTCATCATGTCATATCACAGAGGAGGAAATCAAATAAAAATAAAGCATTTGATCACCAAGAGATAGAAGGAACTACAACAAAATATCCTTTGGGGGGTGGTTTTGGCTTGTGGTGGTCTTTCTAACCCCCCTAATCCCCACAAAAAAAAAATTAGGTATTTGGGGGTGGTTCTTAAAAACCTCCCTCAAAAGTCCTAAAAATTGGACTTTCGAGGGCAGTTTGTCAACGACCCCCCCCCAAAAAAAGTGCAATTCTCAGGACTTTTGGGGGCAGTTTTTTAACCCCCCCAAATATTCCAATTCTCAATAATTTTGGGGATGGTTTCTTAAACCCCCCCCTAAAAGTCCAATTCTAAAAACTTTTGGGGGCATTTTTGAAAACACCCTCCCCAAAAGTCTAATTCTCAGGACTTTTGTGGGGGGGGGGGGGGGGGGGGCGGGTTTAGAAAGACCCCCCCTTAAAGGTGGCTTACGAAAATTTTTCTAACCCCCCCTCCAAAAAATGTTTATTAAGGTTTTTGGAGGCAGTCCTTAATAACCCCCTTCAAAAGTCTCATTCTAGGCACTTTGGGGGGGGGGGGGGGCGGGTTTAGAAAGACCCCCCTAAAGATGTCTTGTGACTATTTTGCTAACCCCCCCATCCTCCATAGTTTTTTTAATGTATTTGGGGGATGTCCTTAAAACCCCCCTCAAAAGTCCTAAGAATTTGAATTTTGGGGGTGTTTTTTAACCCCCCCCTCAAAACTCGCACGATGGATAGTTTGCCTCAACGTTGCAAAATACTGTAGGGCCCTACACATTGAACATCGGGAATTAAAAAGAGGAAGAGATCTCAGATCATGAAGGATTTCGTGATGGGAACATGCATGCAGGATATAAAGGATGCGGATTGTGAAATTCAATAGGATCCACACTTGTGAATGGTCTAGATTCACCGTAGCCTTAGATCCACAGATGAAATGTTTTTCGCGATGCAAAGATGTGAGGGCAAAAAAAAACATGGAGCTTGCGAAAGGAAGATAAAGGTATAACTAGATGAACTATCCAGATCTGATCAGGTAAGGATCTACGACCTAGAACCTCTTCAAAAATAGAATATGCCCACTCTAAAGGTGCATTTCAAATCACAGAATCAGTAAGGAAACATGAAATTGACGGTTAAAAAGGATCCATGATGAGATTGATGGTTGAGATATAGTTTCAGAATGTGAGCTACATAGAAGTTAATGGAAACAAAAAAATTGAGGGAGAATAATGAAATCAAAATAGCACAGAAGATCAATGGTGAAAAACAGATCGGGCATAAATGGAAGGCTGAGAAAATTTTCGGTCATCAATTTTGCAAGAGAGTTAAGAATATGAAAAATCATAAAAGACTGTACATTAGTTTATTTGCTTGCATCGATAGAAGAAGATGACAGACAATATAGCAGGAGCCAATTCCTACGACATCCATCAACCACTTGTCAAACACCAGATAGTTCATTTTTTCCCCCCTTGAAATTTGTATAAAGGGTTGAAATAGAAAACATAGAAACTCAGGGCTTAGAGTATCAGAAAGTAGAAGAACCGTTGGAGGATATAAATGCTGATGTTTTTGACCCTATCCTTTTAAATGGACCCATTGAATCTATGAAACAGAAGTTGAATTTGCTAAGGGACTAGGGAACAAACCTTCATAACATATCAGTCCTTTTTTCACCTTCTTTCTACTGAAAAAACCCCTGGTTTCCCAGTATTTATGGAATGGTGTGTAAACAACTATTCTCTGTCAAAAAGAGTCATAATGAACCTCGACAGCTCCATGATTCCATGTCCTATTAATTCCTCATTCGTTAGGCAAACCATGTCTGTCCATGAAGAGTTTTCCCTAAGGGCTAAATACTACAGTGAAGAGTCTATACTCCGATGCTTTAAGGAGTCCGCCATTAAGAGAAAGCAATTTTTTTAAGAGATGTTTCAAGCTAGAAGACGAGTCATTCTGCCCATCATTCACAGTTGATGCAACCCTGTTTAACGAAGAAACCAAGTGTGTAGTAACCATGTTATGTCAATTTTTGGGTCTAGTCACAGATAAATACACCCCCGAAACCCTTATGAGTCTTCTCTTCATTTTAAGCACTTGTCCTGTTGAGTCAGATGAACCCAGTCGGTCATTACAAGTGTCATGCATTAAATTTGATGAGTTCTTGGTTGAGAATATTCATTCTCAGCTAATGAACTTCCACAAAACCAAACATTTTAGGTTCAAGTCATATCTATTAAATATGTTCCTTTATTTCAACAAGGATAATATACAGCTACCAGAAATGGTATTAATAGATTAAATGTACAGGGATTATAACAAGTTCATGAACTTCCTCATGATAGAAATTTGTGCTGTCATTTTCCAAAAGAGGCTTCCCTGGATGCTTCTAGAGATGTGGGATCTATTTCAAGATTCTACAGAAAAGAGAACAGGAGATTGGTTCCCTTCTGAATATGGAACAATGATCAAACTATATGGTTTCACTTAGTCACCTTACATGTTACTAGCCTTCTTGACTCCAATAATTTTCTCAATGGATTTCATCAGACAAAAGTTGTTCGTAGAGATTGAACACTTCCTGAAATATAACAAGTCCACTGACATCAAATACCCTTGGGATGTAGGTCCATTCACCATAAATAATAAGGGTGCTTTGCCAATGGTGGAACTACTTAGAGAGTTAGGATTTGAGATAGAACCCGCAATAACCTATGACCCTCACCAGGTTATCTCAAATAGGAGAAAGGCTCAAAAGTGAAAGCCTTATAAACATGAAGAAGTTGTGGGATTGGCAGAAGCTGCTAACTGGTCTAATTACCCAAAGGAGGCCCCAAAGGTTGTTGACTTAGATGAAGATCCAATCTCTCGTATAGGAGACGTTGTATATTTATTGGCTTATATATCCAATTTGGTTTTTGCAACTGAGAGAATTACTCCATTGGCCACTAAATCATAAGTAAAGAATAAAATATATTTTCAGGAGGCAATGGATATCGATGAGGAGGACACTGCTAAAACTACCAAAAGGCAAAAGGTTGAAACTGAAGGACAACTTGTCCTAGATACAACTATATATAAATTTAAAAGGAAAATGACGATATCAAGCCCTCCATTTGAGGTAAAAAAGTATACATTTGCAGATAGTGCTCATGTCGATTCCTCCTCCGAGTCAAAGAACAAACCAGAGTTAGTGGATAAATACAAAGGAATCAAAGACATAACTTCACAAGAGACTCTGAAATTATGTTATTAAGTAATAAATATTTCTAATCAAGATGTGTATTTGGTTTCAATCAGGGATTATGTCCAAAACACTCTGAACTTGGCCTTGGCATGAAAGAATAGATTTGTTGAAGTAAAAATGAACCTGGATGATATACCCATACCTGACATGATTCATCTGCACAAGCAGACATGAGATATCTTATTTACTCACTTGCTGAATATCACTCTGGAATTATCCAAGATACATACCCTCAAAGGTAAAATTGAGAACCAATTGAGGCAAGAAAAGTTGGAAAATAAGGCCCACCAAACTCAGATAAAGAAGCTGGAAACTGAGCTATTGGCTATTGGAGGCCAATTTGATAAAGGAGCTGGTATCCAAAGGTTGCTAGATGAAAAAGAAAAAGAGATTCAGTTATTGAAAAAGAAGATCCACATACCTGCCACCCAGCTAATACAGGGTCCTGAACTATTTGAGATAGAAAAAGAAAAGGAGAACCTAAATAATCAGCTCAGTAATTGTCAAAAATTTTTATTGAAGTTTGTTGATAAAGAAAATCAATGGCAAAAAGACATGGCCTTGGTACTAGAAAGTGAGAAATCCATGAAGGAAAAGTTAGAATAAATGGAAAGAAAGTTGTAGGAGAAAGAAAAGGATCTAGAATTGAGGATCACTCCTCATGTGGCTGGATCTAGTGAACAAGGACTAGTTGAGGCTATGTCACAGGTAAGTCTTAAAGAGTTGGAAATCACTAGTTTGAAGAACCAGAAAAAGAATTTGGAGGACATAGCCGGAAAGAGAGAAATAGAAAGGAAGAAATTGGAAGACAAACGTAAGGAACTAGTGGATAAGAACAACAAATTGAAAAAATAGGTTATAGGATAGTCAACCTTACAGAGAGAAAAACATCTCATCTGGGATGTACTGATAGGAGAAGAAACCAATCTCAGTCCTTATTTAGATTTTATTCTTGATAAGGATATTGTTACGCAAGATACTAGAAAAAATGTCTTGATGGTAAAACATGTGTTAAATAAGAAGCCTATTGACAAAACTAATAATGTAATCAAGTTTTTGAACAACTTGACAGACGAGGAAATAAAGAAAGAAAATATCCAGGATAGTATTATCTACCCAAATGGCACTTCTCCGTCCGAGTGCCGACATTCCCTATGTTGGCACACAAAAGGACACTTATAGATTGAAGGTTGCCTAAAACACTATAGATGGGCATGTTATGAACTACATTCATTATCCATTCAGCTTGCCATTTTTACCTTTGAATATGTCAATTGTTGTACGCGCCTTTTCCTATATGCAACCCGCGTACATACGCTACTTTTCCTACGGCATGTCGCGTACTGTACGCGAGTATTTGTATATGCAACCCATGTATAGATCTATACGCGGGATTCCCTTAGAGAAACTCTGTGTCATACGCGGGTTGCCAGTATTAATACCCACATATGTCTTCCTTTGACATTAAAAATAATAAATCGTGATTATTTGAGATTTGTTAAGCCCTTAACTATAACCATCTTAACTATCTCAACCTCCTCAACCCTCGAAACTGCCTTATTTCACTAAGTATAAATAAAGGCCTTGGGGAGGGTATTAATAAATCATACTTGGAGAGCAAAGTTATGCTGGTGGTGTCTATTCAGAAGTCTTTGGAGCAGTGGAACTTAGAATCCTTTGGTTGCAGAGGAGTCCTTGTCTCAGGCATTGGGTTGTAATATTAACTCATCCACTATTGTTAATAAAGAGAATCCTTCTTCCACATGTGTTTTGAATGTCTTTCATGTATCATGGTTTGATGAATATTTATGATTAAGCACTCTATATATGATTTATCTAACCTATTCTATATACATGTATAAGCTTGCATTTGGAGGATTTTCTCTTTATAGGTGAAGGAGAAACATCCTTGAAGGATTTGGAGGAGAAGCAGAGCGGAAGAGGACAAAGCTAGGATCAACCGCCATGAATCGGGTGAGTCTATACTATCCTCTTGTTTCCTTTCTGTACTCTAAATTTGATTGCCTGCAAGTTTTATGAGTATGTTGGTAACCCCAGACCTTCGGTTATAAGGTGTTTATTCCTGTACAACAGAACTGGTGACTCCACTGGGGAGCCGAAACTGCTGTAGGTTATTTCTGTCACCCTTGACCAGCCTTTGCATTGAAGTTTGTGTGTGGTATTTTATCTTGGTTCATGCTTACCATAGTGTTTGAAGGCCTTGTGGATTTTTTTTTTTTGAGAAAACTTTTGTACTTGTACGTGAGTTGCTCTCATACATAGTCGCATACAGAGGCCTGCATACACATATTGCTCTCTTGGACAGTCACATATAGTACGTGAGTTTCCTTTATACACAGTCACATACAAGCATGGAAATAAGGATTTTTGGGCTAGGGTTTGCTTGTCCCTGTCCTTTTGTGATTCCTGTTTGTTAGTTGGATTTCTTTATAAATACTGTACAGTCAGTCTGAAGACCTTGGTGACCACACTTTGTGCTTTCTCGTAAAGCCCTTGGGTTTCTTTTATTTGGATTGTTTTATGTTTGCGTTTTGAAGTATGTTGGACTGTTTGGGTTACAGGTTGAAGTGTCTCTATGCGAATCAATGATCAGGGTTTTGGGCATTGTTTTTCCAGTCTATCTTTTGATAGTGGTTGGTTTGTCACTTACTTTTGTGAGTTTGTAGTGATTTCTTGTCATTGTACACACCCAAGCTAGGGTTCCCGGTCTTCCCTTGTTGGTTGATTCTTGGTCTTATTGACCTGTTTACTTCAGTTTGCTTATTTTATACAGTTGATTTGATCCAAGTATACTCAATTTTAGTGCATTTTAGGTGCATAGTAGTAGTTGAGCATTTTAAAAAGTGAAAAGAAAAACATTTTCAAGCTTTTGCATAAGTAGTTTTCATTTCAGTTTTAAAATATAATCTCAAAAACTACAAAATCATAGTCTTAGTTTCTCTTTATCGTTTGCATTTGTTCATCAATTTATATTTACAAAAAGAAAAAGAAGTTTGCTTTAATAGTGGCAATTTGTTTTGAAAAAAATTACACCTTTACTTTTTTATTTCTTATCAAGTCAAAAACACCATAGATCATCACTCCATTTCCTTTTGAGTAAGAAATAGCCCTTTAAAATGAACGCAATAATTAAAATTTACTAGTAATTTTTATTTTTAGGGGCCTTTCAGCTACTAGCTTAGGCTAGACTTGTGGGATAGGAAGTGTAAAATTCCCATAAGTTTTAAAATTCAGACGTAGTGGACCATTTTTTAGGTAAATCCTTGTCTTTATCAATTGTATCTGGGAAGCTCTTCTCAAAAGGGAGTCAAGCACGAGGCCGTGTGGAGGCATTGGACTAAGGAGATAACGCTCTGATTCCTTGTCGAAATGTAAATCAGGACTTTTACACATTTGGGGATTTTGTCCTAGACAGAGTTTCGGGATTAGCTACCCTACCCATGCGTATGAGTCAGGCTTGCGACTATCCCCCCAAACTGTTGGTATAGCTAAGGTAGCATTTTGTCTCTTGACATTTAGGGTTCATACCTAGGTAAACCAGAAGGCTATTTCTGGTTCACCTTGGGCGGGCTTGGAAGGTAACCCTTGTTGTAAGTGTGGGAGAGCGGTGGGTGATTCCTCCACTTGTGCCTAAGAACCACTTCAAGGACGCCAAGTAATCATTCTTCAGCTTTCTTCAAGAAAGCATATCTTTCACCCTTGATTGATTGTTTGAGGCTTTAGGAATTTTTATAGTGTGTACTCTATGGTTTTTCCTGTGTTTAGTTGGCCTTAGGGTTTGATTTGTTAAATTTTCAATCGTGGAGGACCAACCTATAAGAAGGTCAAGAAGGTTGCAAAACCTTCCTCCTCTCGTCACATTGGAACCTCCACCTCCACCCCAAAGGCGAATATTGGACACAGACGGTTCATTTGAAGCGGTAGGAGTAAGTGAAGTTCTACGTGAACCAACACTTATAGCTAACCGTCTTAATCTTGATAAAGTTGAGATAGAAGACTTGCAGACTGACAAGTTTGCAAGAAATTTTAACACACCCTTGACTGATTTAAACAATCCTGTGATCGTTCAAGTTAGACCTTTTGATTCACCTATTTTAGGTGTCCATATGGGTAGGATTATGTCTTCTGTGGGAGAAAGTTCTTTTGTGTTCACCTCAGCCCTTCTAGCTGAAGGGGTGCTACCTACCCTGGTAAGTGCCCCTAGATCTAGTATACCTCCTATGCCTTTGAATCCAATGAGCTGGGTGGTCCAATCACTAGTTCACTCAAACTTATCAGGTACTTCTGGTGATATGGTTACTGGGATTCCTAGTATACCTACTGTTCCTTCTTCCTTTCCATACACTACCCAGAGTGGTCTGGTAGGATCCTTTGCTTTCGTCCAAGGATTTCCTTGAAATGGGGAGCACATTCCCCCATCCACTCCGTATGTAGGCCCATCACCTTCTTATGTAGGAGTGCAGTTTGGAAATAATACCTCTTATGTGTAAAGTTTTCAAACTCCAATTTTGGCCCCGTTTACGAGCTCTCCCTTTTCGTTGTTTAGCGAAGGGATACTAGCTCTTGTCTTTTAGACCCCAGTTTCGATTGGGACGGCTCAAAATTTTTATACTGCACCTCCCACTCACAACCCTGTGGCTTACAGATGGAATCCATTTCAGAGTAATCTACCCACTTTGCAACCGGTGGCAGGGGGAAACCCCACCTTTACCTATGGGCATTCGAGGGCAGGTCCCTCTAATCCACATACTGGCACTTTTAGTTCCCCGATTCAACCCAAGCTTCCATTCCTGGCAACGTTAAACTTGCCAGATTTCTCAAAGTTGATGAATGACCCGGTGAGGCATGACCCGTCGTGGCCACCTGTTCCCACCAAATTGCCGTCAAACATCCCTAAATTCGAGGGTTGGTGAAGATCGTACGGCTCATGCCACCACATTTAAGTTATGGTGTTCTTTGAATTCACTAAATGAAGATTCAGTTAGGTTGAGGTTGTTCCAGAGAACCTTAACAAGTACTGTGGAAAAATGGTATATTGAGTTACCTTCTGCTGCTTTCAGTAGTTTCTGGGACTTGGCTAGTGCATTTCTTAGCCCCTTTCAGCTTCCGATTCAATATGATTTCAGAACAGACTTGTTATCTACCTTTAGATAGAACAAGGCTACCCACATCTCGGATCACATCCAAGAGTGGAGGAGGTGAAAGAGCCTTATAAAATCCAATATCCCTCCTGAGTTCCTACTAGAGTGGTTCCTTAAATCCCTGTTTCCCTACATATCTAAGGATGTATCCACCTCAGCAGTGATGAATGAAGAAGAAGAAGCCATTCTCAGGGCCCAGCAATTGGATTTGACTTATTCACAATCTGGGATCTTGTATGAGATTATCCCTAAGGCACCGTACCCTACCCACAATGCAGAGAAGCCTAAGCCTAGACCCCATGCCAATGGTGTGGTTGGTTCCGTAAACTCTCCCACCATAGATTCTTTGGCTAAGAAACTTCACCAGTTTTCCATCAAATAGTCTATGGTGGAGGTAGCAAAGGCTTCCCCCTCCCCCCAGAGTGCAAATGTTTTTGCACAAACCTCTGAGAGGGGAAATCAGCAGCCCGATGGGAAGAAAAGGAGAGGGAAACCAAAACAAGGAGAAACCCACGAATAGTGCTGATGGGGGAAAGAAAGAAAATAAAAAGGTTAATTTCTTGTGTAAGTTTTGCCATGAGGACCACCTTACTCACCTTTGTCCCCTTATGGAACAAGCCCAGAAGCTACTTAAAGCTCAACAACCGGCTGTCTTGAAGGATCCTTTTCCCCAAGGGCAGAACTCAGCTTCAGCTTCTAATGTAGCAAGGGGCACTCAAAATGCCCCTGACCCAAACTATATCAACATGGTTTGATCTTCGACTTTCTTATAGACGAGGAATAAAAATTATGAGAAAGAGACTTCTGAGAAGGGTAAAGTTGTAGGTGAAACTTATAACCCTCTCATGATAGAGAAACCTACTGAAACTATGCCGAAGATACCGAAAGGTGTCTTCAAGAAGACCTTGCATAACCCTAATGCTAGGGCTACTTCAAACTAATTCGTGGTTGAATATCTAGCACAAACCCTATGTGCAATGTCAGCTTTAGAGGTGTTACAGAGTTGTCCCGCCCAGCGGGATGCCCTCTTAGCAGCTTTAGGAAGCATGGACTCTTCGAGTCTCATGGAAGAATTTCATTTGTTTGATGTTAAAATTCGCTTACCTTACCATGTAGCCTTATTAATAGATGTCATCCATGGTGGAAAGACCATTGGAAGGGCATTTGTTGATGAGGGTGCTTCTACATGCATTATGTCCTTGACCTATTGGAAAGCTCTCGGATCCCCAGAGCTGGTCTCGTCAAACACTCTACTTACTGCTTTTGATGGAAGGTCCTTCCATCCACATGGTATCCTACCAGCTTTTGAAATTAAGCTGGTAGGGAAAGCAGTGTCTGTTGAAGTAGAAGTAATTAATGCACCCTTGGACTATAATCTGCTTTTGGGAAGAAACTGGACTTATGCGATGTCAGCTATTGCGTCGGCCGTCTTTCGTGTAGTGGTTTTTCGACATGAGGGAAAGTTGGTTACTATTGACCAAGTTGATTTTACTCGAAAAGGCCGTTTAGAGTCTAATGAGTCCGCTATGCCATTGGTTGATCAGGTCAAACCTGTTGCACAGAGCTTGGGGCCTGGAATGTACACATCACTGATGGGCACATTTGATCTTCCATCCACGGTTAACTATATTGGTTCTACTAGTGTGGGGAGGTCCATAGCCACGGTTGTTGATAGGATTGATCCTTGGGTTCTCTCTTCCCCCCACGAACCAGAGGTGCCCTTATCAGCACTAGAAGTAGCTTACCAAGCTA
Source organism: Pseudotsuga menziesii (assembly GCA_001517045.1). Classification (NCBI taxonomy): domain Eukaryota; kingdom Viridiplantae; phylum Streptophyta; class Pinopsida; order Pinales; family Pinaceae; genus Pseudotsuga; species Pseudotsuga menziesii. Next base: position 402,314 of record LPNX010084196.1, read on the forward strand.
TCACTCAAACCACTGTTGATCCCATTCCGGATCCTCTCACAGTCTCGAAGGATCTGGAAGAAGTCTATTTGCCCGCATGGGCAGAAAACTCTTTGCACTCTACGGATTGTTTAGACATGGTTTTACCTTCTGATGAAGCCATCTTGGAAGCCATGAGTGGATGTGATAAGATTTGTGAGGATCTTCACAATCGATCCTATTTTCTTCCAGAACTAAGCAGAATAGAAAATCAAGAGTTTCGTTTGAGACTGTCAGAAGATGTTGATACACCCATCAATCCTTTTCCCATGGAAGGAATGTTTGCCAAGGGGAATATGGAAAATATTTTCGCTACTATACCTATTAACATCTCTGTAAATCCTGATGTTGTGGAAAACATATACATTGGTGCAAACTGCTCTCCTGAAGAGATTGCTATCTATATTGCCCTGTTTAAGGAATTCTGCGATGTCTTTGCCTGGTCATATGATGAGATGCTAGGCATAGATCCATCAATTGTTGAACATGAAATATGAACATATCCTGATGCCAAACCAGTTCGAAAAAATTTAAGACCTGTTAACCCACGCAAAGCGGCGGCTGAAGTTGAAAAGTTGTTGAAGGCTGGTTTTATCTATCCCATAGCTTTGACAGAATGGGTATCCAACCCTGTTCCTGTTGATAAGAAGCAAGGGACTATTCATGTCTATACTGACTTCAGAGATTTGAATAAAACCTGTCCTAAGGACAACTATCCCACGCCATTTACAGACCATATTATAGATGCTTGTGCGGGAAGTGAGGTTTTCTCGTTTATGGATGGTTTCTCTGGATATAATCAAATACAAATAAAACCGGAAGATCAACATAAAAATACTTTCATTTGTACTTGGGGTACCTTCGTGTACAAGAAAATGCCCTTTGGATTGAAAAATGTTGGGGCAACCTTTTAATGAGCTATGAACTTTTCCTTCCATGATATTAAAGCCATTGTCGAACCATACCTTGATGATCTGCCTGCACATTCTCGTAAGAGGATCCAACATCTAGATCACTTACGGTTGATATTTGAGAGATGCAGATATTATAAAATCTGCTTGAATCCCCACAAGTGTGTATTCTGCATTGAGTCAGGAAGATTGCTCAGGTTCATTGTCTCTAATAGAGGCATCCAGGTGGATCCATTAAAAGTAGAGGCCATTGTAAATCTGCCTCCTCCTCGTTCTATCAGGAAACTTCAAATACTACAAGGAAAGTCTAATTTTCTTCAACGTTTTATTGTTAACTATGCCAATATTACTAAGGGTTTCATGCGCCTTCTCAAATAGGACACTCCATTTGTATGGGATGAAACAACACAACTTGCTTTCGAGGCATTGAAAAAATCTTTGTTGTCGGCACCCTTACTGCAATCGCCAGATTATTCCAGGGATTTTATATTATTTCTGGATGTGTCCGAGTCGACCATTGGGGTAGTGCTAGTCCAAGAGGACGATAATCTCATAGAGCATGTCATTTATTATCTTAGTCGTGATTTGGATGGACCTGAACTTAGGTACTCCCATGTTGAGAAATTAGCCTTAGCAGCTGTTTATGCTGTTCAAAGGTTTTGTCACTACATTTTACTGAGGACCACAACAGTAGTGGTGGATGTGAATCCGTTTCAATATGTTTTGTCCCGATGGATTGTTGGAGGAAAATTTAACAAATGGATAGTCATTCTCCAAGAGTTTGACTTGGATTTTCAGTCCGCTAAGTCTAAGAAGTCCTTAGTTTTTTCTAAGCTTATAGAAGAATTTCCTACTGAAGAAGATGTAGCCGTTGAAGATGACTCATTCCCAGATTAGCACATCTTCTTGATATCAACCTTTGATCCTTGGTATGGGTATATTCTTATATATCTCCAGACTTTGAATTATCCTACAGTTTCCTCATGGGAGGAACGATGTAAATTACGCCTTCATGCTAAGAACTACCTCATTATAGGAGATACATTATATTGAAGAGGGGTAGATTCCATTTTACGTCGATGCCTTACCCATGAGGAAGTGGAGATTGTCCTGAATGATTCCCATAGTGGAGTGTGTGGGGGTCATTTATCTAGGTTAGCAACGGGCCAGAAGATACTACGTGCTAGTTATTTGTAGCCCACGATCTTCAAATATTGTGTGGAAGCAGTGAAGCGCTGTCATCCTTGTTAGCTTTACACCAGGAAAATGTGGTCACATCCCGCTCCGTTGTTTCCTGTTGTCTTGGTAGGCCCCTTCATGAAATGGGGGATTGATTACATGACATGTAACCCAGCCTTGGATGGGGGGAATAAATATATTATTGTCGCTATTGACTATTTTACGAAATGGGCAGAGGCAATGCCTACTTTTAAAGCCGACCGGGAAACAACAACTTTCTTCGTATTCAATCAGATTATAGCACGGTTTGGTATACCCAAGGTGATTATCACTGACCATGGCAGTCATTTTCAAAATAGCATGATGACAGAACTGACCACTATGCTTGGATTTAGACAAGAACATTCATCTTCATACTATCCGCAAGCAAACGGTCAGGTTGAGGCTGTAAACAAAACTTTAAAGACTATCCTTAAACGTACAATTGATGCAGCCCGTTCTAACTGGAACATCATGCTATATCCAGCTCTTTGGGATGACCAAACTAACATAAAAACTACTACGGGTTTATCCACCTCCCAACTTGTCCATGGAGTGGAAGCAGTTACCCCGATTGAGGGTGAAAGCCCGTCTCTAAAAATAGCTATTCATGTGTTACCTGATACGACAGAGCTTGAAGAACGTCTGGTACATTTAGAACACATTGATGAACATCATAGAGATGCACTGACTAGTAATCAAGCTCATAAGAATAGGGTCAAAACTCAATATGATAAATCTGTCAAACCTCAGGTTTTCTCTGAGGGGGAACTTGTCTTGCTTTGGGACCAAGACAAAGAACCCCTGGGGGTAGGAAAATTCAAGGCCATATGGTTAGGACCTTATGTCATGTCAAAAGTATTGAAGAAGGGCACATATGAGTTAATTGATTTTGATGGGAACAAGCTGCCTGAGCCTAGAAATGGGCTCTACCTGAAGAAGTACTATGCTTAGGCTTAGCACTTTTTCTTGTATTTTTATTGTATGTATTTTTATGTACATTAAGTTGTCGGTTTTTTTTTTTATACCATCTACTGGTTGTTGCAAATGTCTTCTAAGAGGTATATAGGGTTCGCCGATGGTGCCAGCCACCACACTTGTAATCTAGCCTTAGCAGCGCAGGTCATTTACTCTCCCTCGGGACAGCTAGTTGCTGCAGGAGGTGCTTGCTTAGGTCCTACTTCTAATAATGTTGCTGAGTATAGGGCTGTAATTGAGCTTCTACGTGATGCTTTGTCATGTGGTATCACCCAGCTCGAGGTCCGTTTGGACTCTAACCTGGTGGTCCCCCAGCTTAATCGAGCTTATTAGGTGCGAAATCCTATCCTATTACATCAATTCATGCAAATTCAGTTATTGGAAATAAATTTTGAAGTTATTATATTCAATCATATTCCAAGAAATCAGAATTCATTGACTGATGCATATGCTAATTACATTTTAGATTGGCATCTAACACACATTTCATAAAATATACAGCATGCACATAAAAAACACTTGTAAATAAACCGACAACAACAATATATATATATGTGTGTGTGTGTGTGTGTGTGTGTGTGTGTGTGTGTGTGTGTGTGTGTGTGTGTAAGTATCTGTCCATAGATAGGTCGAGTCTGATCCTCAGATCTAGTCATAACTATATAATATACAAAAATATACAAAAATGTGGATCGCAGTCCATCAAAATGTCCTAGATCTAAGCAGGACCACCCTAGTCACTTGGACCACCTTGGTCCCCATGGTATCTCTATACTTTGGCTTCCTTGACCTCTTTAGCTTCGGCAGCCTCCACAGCATCTATGTATACAAGAACTGCTATGGCCACTTGCCTCAAAAGGCGTAACCAGACAGGTGGAACTCCAACCAAAAACTCCTGCATGGCGGCCGAGATATGCTCTATCCGCAAAGTGGGAACTCTTTGGGTAAGCCTGGCCAGCTTCCCCTCTTGAACCCTAATAAGCCCTAGGTATTCACCTACGATAGGACGAACAAACATGCATGGATTCCCCTCAAGGAGGATCGGTCCAATATATGCATTTTGACATGTTTATAGGATTAAGACTTGTATACATATGTATATATCTATCATTTTAAAATTCATAAAAATGTTAAAAATGTTAAAAATCAATTTTTTTTTTACCTAGCTCTCCCCATGCTCCTCCTGGAGGGAGGACAAGGTCTGGATCACCTCGAAAATCCATGCCGACATATGGAAACTGTTCTAGTGCCGGTAGCTGTCTCTCCCACCAGATGCAGAAGTCATCATCGTATACACTCTGCACTGTGTCTCCTCCTCCTTAACGGAGGAAGACATCTCCCCATCTGCTCAGCCTTGGCTGACGTGGAGATCGAACTGGTAGAGGTATGGTGGGGCTCAACCTTGGTACTCTCGAAGAAGAAGAGGGCAACCAAAATGCTAGAATAACCAAAGTTCTTTCTCCTCCCTCTCTTGCAATCGGAGAGTTGTATTTTCATAATGGAAACAACTCCTGAACACAAATCATAGAGGGCACCATGCATACAATCCATCGCCAACCTCATTTGGTTTTGTGTAGCTAAATGTAACGAAGAGGATCCTGCAATCCTCACGATGGTCCTCATCAGTACCTGTAGTGTGAAATCACGGATATGTGCAATAGGGACACAACTCCCTCTCTTCTGGGAACCTGGTGTGCAAAACACATCAATGTAGTTCTGGACACTTAAAGGATCACCGCCCCTTCCGGTTCCCTCTAAGTTGACCAGTGCTCCTCATCATGACAGACTGGTAATGAAATATATGTCTTCAGAAGTAATTTCCAAAGTCTCACCCTGTAGGTCAAACATCCCCAAATCATGATCCCAATAGTTTATCATGAACTCCAATAGACGGACATTGGCTTGCATGGGTGATGTGCAAAAGAGCTTTAATAACCCACTCGTTCGTAAAGCATGTATAGTGGGCGCACTTTGGAGTGCTTCTTGGTCCATAGTTTCATGTTCCCGTTCCCTCCATTCCAACATCATATTCACACCTAGCAAAACAAGTAATATGATTCATCAATTTCATATAAAATTTTAAATTTTTTTGCCTATAATTAGCTTTTTATCCTTCACATAGTACATGCAACTGTCTAGTTAGACATGCCATGTACTGTACGCGACTGTCTCTATAGAAAACCCACGTACAGAATGTGTGTACGCAAGTATTTACACTGTGAATCCACGTATGCGCCGTGACATGCTTTAGGATGCTTTTAGCAATGAAATTGGGACTATAAATTAATAATTGCTAGGATCAAATTGAAGAGCTCGAGGTGTAGGCTTACCTGCAGCTTGCAGAATTTGATTTCGTCCACTAGATTGTCCATAATGATCGAATGAAGGTAGAGGTAAAAACTTGCTTCTTATGGCTAAAAGTTCAAAATGGTGAGTTTTTGTTTTGATTTAGAACTATTTATAGAAATTTTATTTCTCAAAGTGGGTTTTTTCCTATAGTTTGAAATCTATTCAACTAATACCATATTATTTTTGCTTTGAAACAGGTTTTTCATCATTATAAAATGTTTTTTGCTCTCATAGGTTGGTTTTGACATTTCCAATGCATTTTTTGCATCTATACTCAATCCACATTAACCTTAGCAATCAACATTTTTCCACAGACTATGGTATTATAAACCATTAGTTCCCTGTTTTTACCATTGTTCTTTCGTGGATAAGACCCTTTTTTCATGAGTATCCTTCTTTAAAACCTATGTTGTCCTTTGATACTCATGCCGCAGTTGTTTCAGGTACGGGGGTATCCTTTTAGCTATTTTTCACGCCAAATAGAGCTTCTTTTTGAATCTTTTTTTACAAGCTATCCATTTATAGGACTCCCCACCCTTATGGAGTTTCTTTAGGCCCTGGTCTGACTCCTTTAAAATAGACTTGATTGCTGAGTTAACTTGTCTGATCAAGCTCATTAAGAATATGTGAATGGGCATCTGCATCAGTGGTAGGTTATCTCTTTCTTGGACCATGTAGAATAATACGAGAAATGATCCCTCTCTTTTCTATTTTGAATTGAGAAGAGTATTCTCAGGAATAGGTTTATCACTTTTCCAGATCCGAGGGACTAAATTTACGGAAAAGGAATGCCTGGTATGAGCTTAGTTTTCTCTTTTTCATGCTCTAGACCTAAACATGAAAAATATTCTGAGTGTACTTTGTGTCACTTGTCATGCTCGTTAAAACCTTAAGAACAAAGCAACGAGTTTATTATTGTAAGCCCCATTTCTTGTAATCAAATGGATCTTTCCGAGTGATCTTGCTTTCCTTCACACTCGTAAAACTCAAGCTATTCATGCTGTTCTGGAAGGAGCGTTGGGTAGGTGGTAATTTAACCTTTTTCAGACCTCCCTGACTAAGTACGAAAAAGGTTCACCTTTTCTTCTACGGAAGTTAAGAGAGTTCTTCTGTGGTATGTTTTATAATTTTCTGGCCTCAAGAGACTAAATTGGACGAAAAAGGACCCCCCTCGAGTCTTCTTTGGAGTTTTCAGACTCTCTAAATGTGAAAACACCAACTGAGCATGTACTAGTTTGGGCTCATTAAATCCATGAATCAATGAAATTATCAAGCATTATTTTCCCTTCTCTTCAAGCTTGTTAAAAAATGAAGAGGTATCCGAGTTGACTTTCCTGGACTCGTTAAAATTTAATAGGGAAGGTAAGGAAGAAGTTTTCCCTTGTTTTCAGTAGTGGCAGCATGTCATCCTTGAACATAGCACTCTCTATTTTTTTCGATACCCATGTCTCAGTGTTCACTTTCAGTTTAGCTATTACTTTGAGTTTAGTACTCTTCCTCTTGTCCGTTATACCTGGGGAATCTGATCATGTCTCCTACATGACAGATAAGTCTAGTTGTTCTATCTATGAGTTAAAAGCTACCTTGGGTCATCTCTGTGTCATGCTCACTATTCAAGGACTCAACCCAATGTTTGATCTTCATCCTGATCCCATCATTGTTATATATGTTATCTATTGTGTCTCCCTTCTTTTTCCCAGTTCCTAGTCACTCTTGTGATCTGTTGGAGGATCTATTGCCTTCCTTATCACAGCCTGATTCCGTTTTAGTACTTCCTAATGATGAAGACCTAGAGTTTTAATGATCTTACCTCAGTATTCTCTTTCATCATTGGTGAATTCCTTTGCTTCAGTTGTCGATTATCATCTATTGATTGACAAACTGTTGAATCCTTTCCATGTTCGACTTCAGCTTACATTTATTCACATGGCTTGGATTGTACTGGTTCTTTGGGATTGTTGATGAAGACCTTAGTTCCTCACCTATGGACTAAGTGGCACAAGATTATGTTCCATTTATGTACACAGCCTCCAAATCTTTGAAGACTCATCATTATTGTATATTGTGGCTTCGATCCACCTTTGTAATATACGTGGTCTAGTACCCATATCATATGATGTACTCAAATATTGTAAAGGAGCTAGTGTTCTAGTATCTTGAACATAGCATCCTCAGATATGATTTTATATATGACATTATTATGTATTTGTTTCAGGTACTACCTCTGCTCCATTGGATTTCTGAGTTCTCCAAAGATACAGATTATAATGTATTTTGGCCATCACTTCCCTCTGACCTCACACATTAGGGGGCATTTGTTATCTACCCAAATGGCACGGTCCGAGTGCCGACATTTCCTATGTTGGCACACAAAAGGACACTTATGGATTGAAGGTTTCCTAAAACACTATAGATGGGCATGCTATGAACTACATTCATTATCCATTCAGCTTGCCATTTTTACCTTTGAATATGTCAATTGTTGTACGCGCCTTTGCCTATATGCAACCCGCGTACATACGCGACTTTTCCTACAGCATGTCGCGTATTGTACGTGAGTATTTATATATGCAACCCACATATAGATCTATATGTGGGATTCCCTTAGATAAAATCACGTGTCATATGTGGGTTTCCAGTATTAATACTTGCGTATGCCTTCCTTCGACATTAAAAATAATAAATCACAATTATTTGAGATTTGCTAAGCCCTTAACTGTAACCATCTTAACTGTCTCAACCTCCTCAACCCTCGAAACTACCTTATTTCACTAAGTATAAATAAAGGCCTTGGGGAGGGTATTAATCAATCATACTTGGAGAGCAAACTTATGCTGGTGGTGTCTATTCAGAAGTATTTGGAGCAGTGGAACTCAAAATCCTTTGGTTGCAGAGGAGTCCTTGTCTCAGGCGTTGGGTTGTAATCTTAACTCATTCACTATTGTAAATAAAGAGAATCCTTCTTCCACATGTGTTTTGAATGTCTTTCATGTATCATGGTTTGATGAATATTTACGATTAAGCGCTCTATATATGATTTATCTAACTTGTTATATATACATGTATAAGCTTGCATTTGGAGGATTTTCTCTTTACAGGTGAAGGAGAAACATCCCTGAAGGCTTTGGAGGAGAAGCAGAGCAGAAGAGGACAAAGCTAGGATCAACCGTCATGAATCAGGTGAGTCTATACTATCCTCTTGTTTCCTTTCTGTACTCTAAAGTTGATTTCCTGCAAGTTTTATGAGTATGTTGGTAACCCCATACCTTGGGTTATAAGGTGTTTATTCCTATACAACAGATAGGGTTTTGGTTATCACATGGGCAAGGAAAGTGGTAAATAAATATCATCATTTGGCAACAGTTGAAGCAAAAATTGATGTCATGCATCATTAAATCATGGAATTCATTGAAATATTTAATCCTTTATTTAGAAGAGGACTCCCTTTCTTCCGGGAAGAGAAAGGAGGAATGTGGTCTCAAAAAGAATATAATGATAGGTTAATCAGTTATAGATTAGATCACAGACAGTTTTATGACATGCAGCATCAATCGTTGTCTGGAAAAACAATGATTGATAAATTAACTGTAGATTTCAAGATGTTTTTTGACTTCAAAGCCATATGTACAAAATTTCTTGAGTTCCCTTATGCTGAAAACATGGATCTCATTGTAATGGTGAAGGAGATGATCAATCTAGATCTGCCAACTACTGATCAATGGAAGCTAGTTGATAACTATGGGAAAAGTAAATACAAGTTGCACCAATAGGAGTCCTCTGTTGTTACTTCGGGGTCTAGAGGAGGAATCTTGGATAGTTTTTGGAATTGTATGGATTAGGGATGAGGACTGGTGTACCACATTTGGAGTTGTAAAGTTTTACATTTATTAATAAAATTTTACACTATTAGTTGTAATCTATATGGTGAATTCTACTTTTTAATACATATGAATTATGTATTTGTTGCATTTAATTATGTCTGGTATATTATTGTTCTGTAATAATTGTTTTTTTTTAAAATAAAATTTTCATTATATATGAAATTTGTAAGTTTGAAATGATAATATACATTTCGTAGCATGTGGGTTATTGTGAAGATGCTTCTATAGTGTCTTCAAACTGTCCAAAAAACCTCTTATTATAGCCTTCTAGATATGGTTGGATGCACCATACAACACTCTAGAGATTCACACTCTCGGAATATTTTTATCATCATCCTATGAGTTGTGGTGGGCATTTCCCTAAGGCCAGTTATGCATATTTTACCAATAATTCCATACTTGGAGAATTTTTGATCTTGTCCTAGGCTTGGTCTAATTTCCCTAAACCACATTTTTGGTAGGTCCATAAATTCTTCTGCAGGGTATCTTTGGACAAACTGAGACTATGGTCGAGTAGAAAAAACAACAACCTACAATATCCCCATGTGGTGCGGGAATTTTCTTCAACACACAATTTGTGGTGGGCATCCTCTTAAGGCTACTTGGACCAATATCCCCAATCTTAGCCAATTTCCTGATTTTAACTAATTTGCCGTATTTCTCCAGAACGATGTCAAAATGCAACAATGATTTCAACTTCATTTCACATCATCATCTATGCCATTACATGCCATGCGAGTATCATCCTTAGTGCAGGCATCAACCTTAATGCGGCCATCACTTATCCCCTTAATGCGGCCATTTTTTGTTTGTCTTTAGTATGCAAAATAACATTTTTCTTCTATTTTGGAATGTTGATATTTTCCTTATATGGTCACCATAAGAAAAACCAAGAGCATGGATAGCTATCCATTTGAACAATGAATAGGACCATATCATCTTATGAATTTTATCATCAAAGGAACACCCCCTTTTAGGCATTTCCAAGTGGTCTCTCAAACTCTTTGTCTAACACTTAACCAGTTCTCTTCAAACCCTAGGTCACCAAGGTAATTTCATTTTTCCTTCAAATTTGGCAAGTGAGATTCCCAATGGGTAGAGTTCAACAAGGTGAATCCAGAAATACCACTTTCATCTTCTGGAGCTTCTTTCTCTCTCCTCAGTGGGCATTTTTCTAGAGCAGTGCAAATATGGTTGAGAGGCACTTTTGGTAGATTGATATCTTCTTACTGAAATACTTTTTGGTCAGGATAATTATATGGTTGGATGCACCATACAATACTCTAGATATCCACACTCTCATAATATTTTTATCACCATCCTACGAGCTATGGCGAGCATTTCCCTAAGGCCAGTTAGGCAAATTTTGCCAAAAATTCCATACTTGGACAATTTTCGATCTTCTCCTAGGCTTGGTCTAATTTCCCTAAACCACAGTTTTGGCAGGTTCATAAATTATTCTTCAGGGTCTCTTTGTACAAACTGAGACCATGGTTGAGTAGAAAAAACAACAACCTACAATATCCCCATTTGGTGCGGTCATTTTCTTCAACAAACCATTTGTGGTGGGCATCCTCTTAAGACTACTTGGACCAATATTCCCATACTTAACCAATTTCCCAATTTTCACTAATTTGTCGTATGTCTCCAGAACGGTGTCATAATGCAACAATGATTTCAAATTCATGCCACATCATCATTTATGCCATGCCATGCCATGTGGGCATCCTTAGTGCGAGAATCAACCTTAATGCGGGCATCACTTAGCCCCTTTACAACACTCAGTAATTTTTTATGTCTTTAGTATGCAAAATAAAAATTTTATTCTATTTGGAAGGTTGATATTTTCCTTATCTATTCACCATAAGAAAAACCAAGAGCATGGATAGATATCCATTTCAACAATGAATAGGACCATAGAATCTGATGAATTTTATCATCAAATGAACACCCCCTTGCGAGCATTTCCAAGTGGTCTCTCAAACTCTTTGTCTAACACTTAACCAGTTCTCTTCAAACCCTAGGTCACCAAAGTGATTTCATTTTTCCTTCAAACTTGGCAAGTGAGATTCCCAATGGGTAGAGGCCAATAAGGTGAATCCATCAAGACCACTTTCATCTTCTGGAGCTTCTTTCTCTCTCCTCGGTGGGCTGGAGCAGTGCAAATATGGTTGAGAGGCACTTTTGGCATATTGATATCTTCTTACTGAAAGAATTTTTGGCCAGGATAATGATATGGTTGGATGCACCATACAACACTCTAGATATCCACAGTCTCAGAATATTTTTATCATCATCCTATGATCTGTGGTGGGCATTTCCCTAAGGCCAGTTAGGCATATTTTACCAATAATTCCATACTTGGTCAATTTTTTATCTTCTCCTAGGCTTGGTCTAATTTCCTTAAACTACAGGTTTTGTAGGTCTAATTTCCCTAAAGCACAGTTTTTGCATGTTGGGCGTGCATTTCAGTAATGCAATCCAAACTTGACTTGCTTAAGTAAAATGCACGCACATGCCTAGTTTCGTTGTCAAATTCAATGAAAAAAAAGGAGAGTATTTTTTATTATTATTCCTCTTTTAGCATTTTAATATTTCTAATTTTTCACCTAATACTTTCTCCTTTAGAAATTTTTTTAACTTCTAGCCCTACTATTGATTTTTTTTTCTAGGCCAACATGTGCATTTCCTTGAGGGACTTAACCCTGATTTATAGTTTATAGTTTTTCCAGTCATCTAATTTTCTAAAATTCTAAACAGAAGTTTTTCATTTTCCCATACCTCATCCTGTCATACATGTGTTGAACTAATTGAGTGTCAAATACGTCATATAATATTATAAACATGTAAATGGAAGTTTTTCGATTTTCCATACATGTCATATTCTGAAATTTCAACTGAGTGTCAAATACGTCACTTAACAAGGAAAAAATGTTCTACAAACCATCAAATTATATGATTTGATGAACCTGAATCGAGTCGGATTCTGACGGCATTGAGAATGATTGCGTCACCCAGACGTGAACTCAACATTTCCTCATGATTAACCTTTTTTTCCCACCTTTCAATTATTTGAAGGGCCAACATAGTACACATATCCAGATTTGGCATGACCCCATGGATTCCTTCCTAGCAGCTGCAGCCAATGACCAATCATGCTGCTTATTATGGAAGATTGATAAATAGGGACCACTTTATCAGTAGGATATGTATTGACTCCATTCTCTATGTTCGTTAATTTTTGTTTAGTATGGCCACAGATGTGCACACATTTGAGTTCACTAATAGTATGAGTGAAATGGGTAGAATTGGAGACAGTCTCATCGGGGTTCGATGGCTTTTGTTGGTAGTTCGATTGCATATTATTGTTTTTATGTTCATTTGGCATTCCTTTCCCATCACTCAGTGAAGTATTTCCTACACTGATTCATCACCCTGTCCCTCTTCAACAACCCAAGCATTACCTCTCGGTGGCATAGCAGGATTGATTTCTTCAATTTTGGCTTTTAATTTATCCATACCAAATGGGTATTGCATGTTGTTTTCCACTGAGCCATTTTTGTCTTATCATTTCTCTCTTCCTTATCATTTTCTTATTTCATTGGTATTTCAATTTTATCCTTGTGATACCTATCACGCAATGTGTATCACTAGTATAATTCTTCGCTACTCACATTTCCCATCCAGATAACTAGAATGCAACTTCCTCTTCCACTCCCTTTCTACACCTGGTGTTGAAACATGTCCACTTCAGCCTTGTTTCCCCCCCTGTGTTGCACTGTCATGTTAGCCTTGTTCCACAGTAGTTGGTATCTTTGTTTTAATCCAAGAAATTACAGCAAAGGATGGGTTGGGTTGTGGGTGAATCAACATTTCGGTTTCATTCTATTGAAATCTACTTGTAACATGGTCAATCCGACCCTTGAGGTCTATAAATAGAATTTAATAGGTAGTATGGACAATTATTATTGAAGGAGTTGTTAGATGTTACTGATTCAACTGTAAACTAGCCCTCTTCTATGTAATGAAATTATAATATAATAAAAAATGCTCTTGGGCCTCTTTTAAAACTTTATTGAGTATCGATCTGGTTATATTTTTGCATTATCTCTATTTTTATTTTGGGAATGTATTATATCTGTTATGTTCTCATTTATTTATTTATGTAAGGAACGATGATGATTTATAGTATAATAAAAAAGATACAGATGATACAAACTTGCAGAGCCATGAGATTGGTTTCCAAACAACTATCCAATTTGACCTCTTTTCTAATTTGTCCTTGTCATGCCAAAATTCTATAAATATAAGATTTACTAGAGAAACTATGATGTCCGTGAACAAGAAACCAACATTTACAGTTGTTTTGTTCTCATTTCAAATGTTGGATTCATTGTTATTTGACAATAGAAGTTTAATTTATGTCTAAAATTCAAACTATACTAGTCTAATTAGGTTTTTGCATGCAAAATTCCAATTTTCATACCTAGAGTGTACTTCGATTGGAATTGGTGTGCATTTTTAGTTCTGGCCATGAAAAATTGGAAAATACTATCAATTGTTTTTTTGTATGACTTGGATTTTACTGTAGATCATACAATTTACAAAAACGAGTACAAGAGTTTGTAGAAAAGGTTGGTATGTTTATGTTTTTTTCTTGGGAAAAAAGCGTAATTTAATATCATCTGATGAGAAAAAAATTACATAAAGTAGATACACTTATCTGTGTATTCAGGTAGGAACCAGAGAGGTCAAAAAGAGAGATAAAAACCAACCCTGTAAGTCATCTGTAGATCTCCAAAAGCAAGAAATAAATCGCTTGTCACATACCACCGCTGTTCATTTAGAACAAAACCAGTACCAAAGATGTACTAAAATTGAAACCTTCAAACCAAAAAATAATTCTGAAATCTGTCCACTGACAGTGCCATAGAGAAAGATCCAGAAAAGTAGCATAACCAACAGTTCATAAAACTGATATCAGAAATATACATGCATAAATAATATATAATATGTTTCAAAATTGTTGGTATGCCTATGTTATAGTGCATTTTATTCAATATAACATGAAATGATGATCTGTCAATTCATTTGTAGAATATATTATGAAGAATATATTTCATCATTTGTAGTTTCATACACACTTCTCAGTATGGGTTGCACATTAAACTCTCATAGATATAGGAAAAATGCACATATGGATTACACATTACACTTGTATTACACATTAGAAACACATAAATATATCAAAATATATACAGTGCCAAGAGATACCAACAATTTATATTACAACAATATTAGTATGTACATAGACATAAAATGTACACCATATTATTTTAGAACTCTAGGCTGCTTGGGAGGTTTTTGCAATTCCTCCTTTTTAGAATAAGAAGATTCGCTATAGCTTCTCTTGCCTTTTCCAGAACCCTCCAGTTCTATATAAGCTTCATCAACCATATGTTTTAATTGTTTTTCTTTCTCTTTCACTTTGTTTGCAAGATTTATCACTTTTGTATGCAATCTATCTTTTTCTTTTAGGCATTTCTTCAACATATCTACATTATTATTTTTCTTCTTTGAGTGCTCACGTTCCTTTATTTTAAGATCATCCTTTGTTCACTTCAGCTCATATTGAACTGTACTTAATCTTCTCTTGACCCGTTGTACCTCCTTCTCGAGCTCTTGTTCCCTCAAATATGTATCAAATGGAGTATACAAAATTGCTTTTGCCAAAGGTTTCTCCTGCAAAGCTTTAATTTGGGATTTCAAATCTTGTATCTCACTATCACATCCCAAATGTAGTGTTTTTTCCTTCTCCAATAGTTTTTGGTGAAGGTCTCTAATTTCAGCCTCCTTCTCCTCTGTGTTCTTCTTCAATGTTGGATCTGATGAGCCAAATATAAACTCTACAGCATGGATTGTTGAAGCAACTTCATTCAAGGTCTTCTCTCATTGTTGCAAGGACTTCTAAAACTGGAGTAAGCTCTCCATTGTTACATCACCAAGTTTTGTACTGCCAAATTTTTTTGGTGTGATGACCTATTTACCCTTGAATTTGGATTATTTTGGTGTGCTGACCTTTTTACTCTTGACTGTTGATTCTTCTGGTATTCAGACCTATTTACCCTTGACTATCGATTATTCTGGTGTGCAGACCTGTTTACCCTTGACTGTTGATTTTTTTCCTCTTCCAACTCTTTGAGCCTCGAGAGTGGTTGAAATCCTTTCAATTCTGTTTTTTTTAGCAACTCATTTTTGTTTTTAATTGTTTTATTCAATTTTTCCAATTTTGTTTCATATTCTGCAGTCTTATTTTGCTGTTTAATGATCATTTCTATCAATGTCTTTTCAAAGTCAACCTTCAAACCTACAATAAAAGTTTCTTTCTACTTCAATTCTTGTTGAAGTTATGCTTCCTTACCAAATACAGTCTTCATTGGTGGAATGTTCAAAACTTCAGGCCTATTTTTCAGCTCATTTTCAAGTCTCCCTATAGTTACCTCATATTTTTTCTTTTGATCCTAATACATTTCTTTCAGTCTGTCAAGGTCAAAAATCGATTCTGCTAGAACTATGGTAAATTTAGAACATTTATCCTTAATACGCTTATCCTTCTGGCCAATTATTTTTTCAGTTTCCACAATTTTTTTCTGTAAACTTGTAACATGATGTACCAAATCAAGAATTTGGACATCCTTAGTTCTGCACAATTCATCGCTAGCTATGAAGGAATCCTTCCACAAGGTAGATTGTTCTTTGAAATGCACCATTTTATCAAATAAAGGAAAAACAAATCTACCATCAAAAGAATATTTGGCATGAATTAGGTCTTCATCACTAGTTGGTGAACAGTTCATATCATTGTTCACAAATTCCTCCCATTGATCTACATTTTTATTTCCATGCATTCCATCCAAAGTTGTGACAACAACATCTTCTTCAAGGGAAAGTGAAGGCATGTCATTTCCCACAAATTCCATATTGTCCTTGAAAGGTTGTCCATGTATTGTTGATGTAGTGATAGTAGAAACTACTTCTACATTGTTCTTTAAAGACGATTGAGGTATTTCCTCATTTTTTTGTTGTTCTTTAGGCTTCCTAATGTATCTTCTAATATAATTTGACCGTACAACATAGGGTCGACATAAATCAATATTTTTTTGCAGTGTGTCTGGGTAACTAAAACTTGACCCTCTTCAATTTACTATCTTCCAATGTAGAGTGAAATTTCCTAGCCAATAGATGAGGGACATATATGGCCATGTATTCAACCCAGTGTATTTCTAGGTTCATGTAATCACCTGAAATATCATTTCGCTTGTGGTGATTCATAATGGTCCTAAGGATAATATGAATCAGGGTTTTGTATATTCCTTGAGGAACATATTCCATTTTTGGACCATTCCCGGGAACAACAACCTGTTTCCCACAAATTTTAATGGCCATTTGAATCTTTTCTTCCTTGGTGGTTTTCCATGAGTTTAACATTTCCCCCTCTCTTCGTGGAATTTTGGTTGCTCTGGAAACCAAATCAGGGTCTAGATGAATCCTATTCCCAAATATATGAGATTCCATAGCCTCGTGATCATAACTATAGATGGCATCATCTATCTCATCATTTTGGAAATTAAAATGTCCAAAAATAAACCTATCCACTCCTCTTAAAAGGATATTTAAAATACAAGTTGGCCATATGCTTGTATCACTCCATTCATCAACATTCTCTTGGACTTTTTTCACTGTGAAGCATTCAACCTAGGAACCTCGTGCTTCTCCTGATGCCCTGCCAGAGAAGGCCTCTGTGTTTTTTGCCATGGTGCAAGACGCCCCTGTTTGATCTGTTGCCATAGTACATGACAACCCAATTTCAATTGCACCGGTCGTGGTTGGTTTGGTGTGCACAGTGAGGAATGCACGCTAAGGAATGCAATATTAGGAATGGACACTGAGGAATGCATGCTACAGAATGCAAGCTTAGGAAAGCAGATTGAGGAATGTAAGACAAGAAATGCAAGATTAGGAATGCATGCTGAGAAATGCACACCGAGGAATGCAATCTTAGGAATGCATGCAAATGAGTTTTTTTTAATTGATTTCACGTATAATGTTTTTTTTTCACAAATTCAGGTATATTGGGTTATGATGTCAATGTCCTTATATCATATGAAATAAATATTTTTCATGAAATACATAAACTTATCCTGGCCTCAATTGAGTTAAGAAATCATCTTACTACTATTGTTATTTATTGCATATGAATTTGTTTCTTGATGCAAGCTTATTCCTTTAAATATTTAATTTTGGTCTTTTTGTTATTCTTGATACAATGTGGAAGATAAATTATATTAATGTTAAAGATGATCAAAAGTGATCATTGGAACTACCAATTACATCATGTAGAAAACCTTAATGGAGTGCCTTAAGGAACTCCAAGATATTGACATTAAAAGCCAAAGTATCTAGATAGAACATGTTACCTACTAATACAGTCGTCATAAGATGAAGTTATCAAAACCCTTATCAATCACTATAAATCTCCTGAAACCTATCTAACTTATCATATAGAGTATAGATTATAGCCATGAAGGTATCCTTTGTAATATTGTTTCATAGTTGGTGTATAGATATTGAAAGAGAATTTGTATGTGATGCTCTCCCATGTGATCTTGTGGGGATGAATTCCAAGCTTATGATTCAGTACATTGAATTTTTTGTTGATATATTGCTGGTGAGTATGATCCGAGCTTTTATATTTTGTACTAATAAAAATCATTTCATTCTTATGATTCATCTATTGATTTAGGAGTGCTATTGTGGGGTTGGTCAGGGCTTGATTTGTAAATTATTTTTGTGATGCATTCAGGTTGCCTTATGCTGTGCTAAAATTTTTCATGTGCTACATAGATGTCTTTTTCCAAGGGAAAAAGGACAAATGTAGGGGTTAGATACACAATGGGTAGAGGCTAACAAGGTGAATCCATCAAGACCACTTTCATATTATGGAGCTCCTTTCTCTCTCCTCAGTGGGAATTTTTCTGGAGTAGTGCAAATATGGCTACGAGGCACTTTTGGTAGATTGATATCTTCTTCTTGAAAGACTTTTTGGTCGGGATAATGATATGGTTGGATGCAAAGGAGGAAAAGTTGTCCTTTATCTTGCACTAGTGGGGCATATGAAGGAAAATGGTTGTGATCAACCAAATATTCATACTTACAATCCTTTCATGAATGTATTTCACAAGGAAAATGACTTGATACAAATAAGGATGTTGAGAGGGTATACCGTGAAATCGACCATGCATGTATATTAACCTATTGTGTCGGTGGATGACACGGAGTTAAATAATATTGTAATAACAATGGATTATAAAAATGCATTTATTGTGAGGTTTATTTGTAGAAGGATGGGGGCACTGAGTTTATTTCAATGGATTCAAGTGCACTAGTAATAAATTTTAGCTTACCACCTAAGGGATTCCATTTTCATCTAAGGTTAGATGTTGATATTACAATATCCAAACCTAGTATTATTTCTAGTCGGAATCTCTTGCATTTATACCCAGGTCATGGACTTACCAATTACTTTATCAAATTACTTGTATATCATTCAAGGTCCCATGTTAATAAGTAAGGATACCATAAGGATAAGATAATTGTACTAATTAATTAGTATATTTCCATAGAATCTTTTATAATTATACACACGATATTTTCCCTTTTATCTGCTATTTGTAACTATTGGCTGCATCATGATATGAATCATTATTGTTTCTTGCCTTACTAAGAGATCTATCATATGCATTCAAACAATTATTTCAGCTTGTTTTTTTCTTGGTTGGATTTATTATCTCTCTTCTCATGGAGATCATATGAGCTAAAATTTCAATGGTGGTATGCCTTACAAATCTACTTTCTTAATTGGCATATCAATTAGGTAATTACCTGGGATATTAGAATAATGAGAAGAGATATAGAGTGTTACATTTAATCTATATGCTCTCCATAATTAAGTTTGACATGAAATATTCATTAATACATTGGTTAAGGTCCTACCTGAAGAAAACATACAAGAACCTATACATTCCTTTTAAATATTGAGAGTTTTTATCATTAGTACCTCTTCCAACCATATGCAATTCTTATAAAGATAAAATCAATTTGAACCATTAACTTATGTTTTTTATACCAATATTATACCATTGAAACTTATATTCTCCTAATGAAAATCTGATAACTTGCTTGATGCACCATATGAATATGATGTGACCCCCATCTCCTTATAAGTATAGTTTTTAACCTACAATGTCAACGCTCCATCTCTTTATATTAATTATCAAACAAATTATAGGTATATACCTAGTATTGTAGGTGTTAATGATGGAAATGACACCTTTCTAATTCCTACAACAATTGTTATATGAATTAGTGAACCATGACAATATTGTAGCTAGATCGGAGAAAAAGATGGCTATATAGATCCAAAATTTCATCTAATTTATCCTTAAGTATTCCCTTAACCATCATCCCTAACTGAAAAATGATTGACACCAAATGAGGTAACATATACTACCTTGAATAATGGACATTGCAAAGGAGGCAAAGTTGTCATTTATCTTGCACTAGTGGAGTATATGAAGGAAAATGGTTGTGATCAACCAAATATTCATACTTACAATCCTTTGATGAATGGATTTTACAAGGAAAATGACTTGATACAAATAAGAAGTTTGAGAGGTTATAACATGAAATCGACAATGCATGTATATTAGCCTATTGTGTCGGTGGATGGCATGAAGTTAAATAATATTGTAATAACCATGGCTTATAATAATGCATTGATTGTGAGGTTTATTTGTAGAAGGATGGGGGAAGTGGGTTTCTTTCAATGGATTCAAGTGCAATAGTAATCAATTTTAGCTTACCACCTAAGGGATGCCATTTTCATCTGAGGTTAGATGTTGAGGTTACAATATCCAAACATAGTATTATTTCTAGTCGGTATCTACTACATTTATACCTAGGTGGATTTACCGGTTGCTTGATCAAATTACTTATATATCATTCAAGGTCCAATGTAAATAGGTAAGGATACCATAAGGATACGATAATTGTACTAATTAATTAGTCTATTTCCATAGACTCTCTTATGATTATACAAAAGACATTTTCTCTTTTATTTGCTATTTGTAACTACTAGCATGATATGACTCATTATTGTTTCTTACCTTACTAAGAGATCTATCATATGCATTCAAACAATTATTTCTTGTTTTTTTCTCTCTTGGTTTTATGATCTCTCTTCTTATGGAAATCATATGAGATAACATTTCAATGGTGGACTGCCTTACAAATCTACTTTCTTAATTGACATATCAATTAGCTAATCAGGTATATTAGAATAATGAGAAGAGATATACGGTGTTACATTTAATCATGCGATGCCAATCTATAGCCTCCACCTCATTTATGTATTTGCATTGTTCAATGAACAATTTTAGTGGTGGAAGTGTAGTAGTTTTTACAGATGCCTACATGGGAATTTCTATTTAATTAGGTCATTGGAGAGTCAACGACAGGTGGCATATGAAATTACTAAACCAAGTGATCTCTAATAATGTTATGGCCATTTCACTACACCTTTGACTAATTTACTCACTCCCAAGTGAGATTTCTTGAGCTCTAAAGGAAATGAAGTTTCCCATACCTTCCAAGCCATTAAATGAGGTGATCGAAACTAGTTATAACTCCTCCTAAAAACACATTGATATGTTAAAATGGCGGTGACAACTTTAACATATTGATCTCCTATCATACTAACAACATATATTAGTTAGTATATAGATTGGGATATCTCCACATTAGAAAGATATTTATATTTAACCCATAGAGCCTCCCTACGATGTAAGTTATAAATATCCTTGACAAGCGGTAGAATAGAAGCTAGAAACCTTATGCAATAATTAAAATAAGAATATAAGAAACTAGGACTCCCTAGTGCCATCCCCATACCATTTTCTATAATAAGGTTTATCCCAAGGGGGTTTTCCTATGAGTCTAATAAGTAACAATATTATATTATACATAGGATTATAGGCTCATGCCATGGTTATACATAGAACAAATTTTCAGGCCCATCTAGATATAAGATACTATAGATTCATGCATATTCTTTTTTTGTCTTTTTTGGTTTTTAGGTTTTTGAAAAAAAAAAGGAGTAACAAATGGGCCGATTTCATCTTGTGGAGGCTGTATTCTTCATTTGTTGGTTGAGTTTGGACTGCATGGGACGTCACATCGTCTGGAGAGGACACAGTCTTGTTTGTGAGGATGACTTACATTCTGTTGGCTGCATATCCTTACAGTTCCACATCTACAAGGATCCCCGTGCTTATCCAAAAAGGGTTTTTATAGCCAAAAAGGGTTGTTATAGCCAAAAGGGGAGATGTAATCCATATTGACACCTATAGGAATCTACTAGAACGTTGTTGGGTAATCTCAGTGTAGTCTTCCTTCTTGTTACTACTGTGCATAACGTTTCTGGGTAGTAAAGGAGGGAACTGTAACATAATAAGGGAGTCTGATAAGAAGACGATTTGGGTTGTTTTGAGGAGCTAGCCGGGTAGGGAAGACACCAAAGAAAAATAGAGACACCAAAGCTCACTTCCATAAATCATTGTGCACGCCCAGGAAGCTACATGTTAGAGTTAAAGTAATTTCAGATTTGCTTGTCCACCTTACAACTGCTGTTATAGTCATTGTAAACTCAAAGTTATATGAATATGATATTTAGGGTTTATTTTCCTTGTTATTTATTCAAAACAATATCTATTGCATTTACTGTTCACTGTTAGTGCTACGAAAATCAAGACCTGAAAATTATAGTCTATTAATATATAAGCCAAACATTACACATATGATGGCATTGATTTGCGTACAGAATTCAAAACCCTTGTGATCCGAAACAAACTCTCCATGTTAAACAACTTTCTACATTGTATAACTTTCTTCTGCAATGGAATTCTAGGTTTTTGCGCATTCCCTTCTGCAGTGAATTTTTTTTTGAAATGCGGGAATCAGAAATCGACTTTTCAAATTTTGACACTTCTGAAACAAGCGTTTCCACACTACGCTTCTTCCCCTCCGTCGATCTGGATCGTTGATCTATCAATTTTGTGGCTAGCCTGAGTGTTCATACAATTTATTTTTTCATGCAGTGAAATGGACTTTTGGTCATTCGATTAGTGTCCCCACCAAATCAATGGTGGATTTCAAAATTT
The DNA here is from genome assembly GCA_001517045.1 of Pseudotsuga menziesii. Classification (NCBI taxonomy): domain Eukaryota; kingdom Viridiplantae; phylum Streptophyta; class Pinopsida; order Pinales; family Pinaceae; genus Pseudotsuga; species Pseudotsuga menziesii. Next base: position 424,946 of record LPNX010084196.1, read on the forward strand.
ATTAAGCGCATTCCATAGAATATCGCGCACATGAAAAGTATTTCAAAGCTTGCAACTTCTCCCGATGATATCACTATAAATCGTCGATCTTCCCCATGATCGATCCCCACTCTACGATCTTTTTTTATTTGAGTGATTGGTTAGGTTTTAACCCTCTACAAATATTCACTTAATTGATCATTGACACGATCAATTCTTCTGTGCAATTAGGAAACTATGGCAATCCAAAGCCCCAAAGTTTATATACAGGGTTATATGGAGTGAATGCAGGATGAATTCATGCTTGTATAGAACTATTTGAAGACATGAAATCTATCAAAACCACATGCAAAGTCTAATCCTCTGTTCTTTATTCAATGAACCATAAATTCAAACACACATAGAATTCTCCTTGTTCACTCCTCACTCACTCTTTTGTGCACCTCTCATTCCACCATTCATGCCATGTGAAATTTCTCTCCCTCTCAGGCTCTATGATCTAATCGAAGCTTCTTTGAGCTATCCTCAAACCTTTATGACCTATCCTAAGTTTTGTGAGCTAAACTAAGCTTCTGCAAGCCAACAAGCTCTGTAATCTAACGAAGCTGCTAAGAAAATAACTCGAACTGATTTAAATACAAGAGGATTCTATTTCCAAATCCTATAACAAAGGAGTATAGTCCTTATGGATATCTACTAACCCTATGAATCACAACTAAATCAATCCTAACTATTACATGTGGAAAAGGATCTAGATTCCTTATCCATTTTATTTAGCTTTTACAAAGTAAAGCAAATTACAAATGTATGAGACCCTAGCTCTCTTAAGAGTTCCCTTGACCTTGTGAAGTCATCAATGACTTCACCCTCTTGAGCCTATGCTCCTGCATCAACATACCAACAATACAATGAATACAAAAACCAACTAAGACTATTTGTCACAGCTTAGTAGTATTTTTGACAAGTGTTTTTATGAAATCCCTTAACCAAATTACATAAGCAAATAAGCCAAAAAAATCAATAGGATCTAATGGGGGTCATTATAGTTTACTATTCAAAGTATATCCCCCTTGTATAAAAATCGAACCCTCTCACTTCCTTTAGATAAAGCTTGTTCATTGGTCACTATCTCATCATGTTGAGTGGATATGAGAACAGTGTGAATGTGTAGAGGAACCATGCACCACTCTCATTTTTGTACTGAATGGTTACTTGTGTTTTTTCATCAGGCCTCAACTAGGAGTAGGTTCCATTCTTTCTGACCTCTATGAGCTTTGCTCCCAACTTGGTAGCCAACACATGGGTGAGAGGCATCAACTCAGGAGTTTCATTAGTTGCATAACTAGTCCAATAAAGGGTAGCGATCCACATACTAGACTTCACACACAATGCTATCCATACTAACATATCACGACCTAATCAAGCAGTACACAATTAGGCTTCCAACAAATTTACACACCCTCATGACACCCTTAGTCACCCACAATAGTTCATGTTACCTTCATACATAGGCTTGGGACCCTTCATAGTCCTCAGGGCATTTTCATCCAGTCACGACAGTCCTAGTAGGATTAAGACATGTCACAACAACCCTTAGCAGGCTCAAGACAGGTCATGGTTTTCTCTAGAAAGCATTAACATAATTTACACATATGAAAATGACGCAAAAAAGAAACACGAATTGAATATGAACACTGATGAATATCAGGAACTCAAAAAAATACTTTTCATTAACACTTCCAAGAAATTTTACAGAGCTACACTCCAAGCACACAGGATTCAAAAATGAAATTCGAACCCTTGCTCCTCTATAGAGGTTACATTTATAGTGCAATTTACCCTTGAGACATATCTCGAAACAGAGCATCAAAATTAGTTACATTGCGGGAATCAAACCTAAAAGTATGTCCTAAATCATAACAAAATCTGACGTGGTAGATGTGTCATGCCCACAAAACATTTCGGGAAGGCATGCTGTGCTGCACGTGAAAAATAAAAAAGGGAAATCTAAACATCTGGGGAATTATGGCTCTCTTGATGAAAATGAAAGCTTCGAGCATATTTTTAACAGACTAAGGCTGAATCAGTTGCTAGCGGGCCTTCCAAGATGATGATTTCTCACTCTATGTATATCTTTCCACTGTTGATTTGTAGGGGTGGCCATCTCAAATAGATCCTTTAGGATAACATCCAGTTCAATCAGGGGGCTATGGCCAATAACAGGGAGATCTGATTTGACAATCATGAATTAAACCAACAACCCAAAGTCCTCGTTGAGTTCATCGATGATTACCTCTCCCTTTATCTCACCATTCATACCCTCAAACTTTGCATGGTACTCTTTCTTGGTTCATCAGTTCGACATATTTTGTCTGAGAGTTCTTTCCTGGTGCAGTATCCATTGTTCAAATGTGAATGGATAGATGTACACAAGAAGAATGGAATGAAAGTTGATGAAATTGGTTTCACCATGGTGAATATGAAGAGATGCTTGAGTAAGGATAGAGTGCAAGATGATCCATTTATTCTATCATCACAAGTGAAACATGTATTTTATGTACAAGACCCAATAGAGAATGACCGGTGTGTACTTTTGACATGCCCTCCGAAGGGACCAAGAAATTGTAATAGATATGAATTGGAGTATGCAGATTTATCAAGTGTTGTAGATTTTGAAGGGACGAAATGCAAAGAGGATGAAGCTATAGGTGACAGTGGCATGGATTATGTTCAACAAGATTGTGAAGGCACATGGTTGGATGTTATTTAGTAGGTAGCATGCATGATTTATTTATGAGTTCTCATTTAAGTTGTATCTATGAAAAATTATGTCTTAGATTATGTTGGAATATGTTATATTCCTTGGAAGCAAAAGTGATGTAGTAGTGGTACTATTGTGACACTATTGTATATCATCTATATTCTTTAGGGTATTTGTGTTTTGATCTCTTGTAAGATTGGAGAAGAAATTCTAGAGATAATAGAAGACTACCTTCCCATGGATGTAACCCATTAGGGTGAACCACATATATCGATGTTCTCTTGTCCTTTTCTTTTCCTATTCTTATCTTTTATGATATGTTGTTGGTTTCTTAGATAGGTTAACTAGTTGAGCTTGACTCTACTATTCTAACATGGTATCACAATGAGTTGCTATGATCTAGTACCTTCTATAGCTTTCAATCAATAACGATTATCATTTGGGCATTGTCATTTTATTGTAAATTTGCTTTCTATTTGGTAGCCATTAGGCTTCTCTTCAGATCTGGGCATATTTCTACATTTTTTCTTTTTTACCATAACCCTAACTTGTTGTGTAAGATTTTTGCAGAATTATTTCAAGGGTTTATTTATGTTTTTACTGTATATCTACATGATTTCGGGGCTCTTCTCAAGGAGATCTTTCTTCCAATTATAAAAAATGACAGTTATAAAAAAGGGCTGTAACTTGGTCAATTTTTACCAAAATTTTTATTATAACCTATTTTTGGAATTGTAAATGCCATTCTAGATCCACCCACACGACCAGAACATAAAACTGGGTATTTTTGGGCTTACTTTTGGTAATTAAAATGACAATTACACAAAAGGGCCGTAACTTGGTCATTTTTACCTGTTTTTTTAATATAACCTAATTTTGGAATTGGGAGAGCCATTCTGGGTCCACCCACGTGACCAAAAGATAAAACTGGGCATTTCTGGGCTTCCTTTCGGTAATAAAAATGACAGTTATAAAAAAGGGACTTAACTTGGTTAAGTTTTACCAGATTTTTTTATTATAACCTGTTTTTGGAATTGGAACAACCATTCTGGATCCATCAATGCAACTAGAACAAAAGACTAGGATTTTTTGGGCACATGTTTTTTCACAAGGTTAGAAAGATGATTGATGTTCTCATGAGTAAGAATCTTTGGAGGCTAGTTAATAGTGAACACAAGAAACCTACTGCTACTGATGATTTGGCTATATGAGAAGCTAAAAGTGATCAAGAAAGGGGGCTCATTGGTCAAACTGTTGCAGATAGTCTTCAAGTAAGTATTGAGGCAGAAGACATCCCGGTTTAGGTATGACAAATTCTTTCCTCTTTATTTGATAAATCTGATGATGTTTCTGCATATTATCTTGAAAATAAGATCTTTGACGTCGAACCTGCTGAATTTGAAAGAGTTGAGTTATATCTTGCTGAATTGAAAAAATTAGATGAGAAATTAAATAGTTGTGGTAAAGATTACAAGAAAACTGACAGTGCTCTTATTATTCTTGTAGAATGTAAAATGTCATCTTGTTTTGATATGTTCATCCAAACTAGGAATAGAGCTCTAGAATTGTCTCAAAGTACTACGAAGAAAACTTTTGATGATTTTTGTAAAGGATTGATCAATGAGAAAGAAATGTTAATTGTTTCAAGGAAACTCTGATCTAGGAGGATATTGGTGGCCACCCACCTATTCCACTTGGACCCCCACCATTGTTTCTTTCAGTTTTCCAGTTTCCTTAATTGTAGCACAATTTACTATTTTTGGCAATTTTTGGGTCCTAAACTTCTGGAGCTGTTTTGAGGCCCTAAACAACGTTTTTTCGGCATCGAATGGTTGAGAAAATATGAGTCCATTTTGGACTCCATATTTGAGTTTTAAAGATGTAGTCCTTGAATAGATCTTTCTAACGATGTATCATGTGCATCAAACGAAGGTAGTATGCCAAAGTTACGACCTCGGGAAATTGATGTACCGAAATTGAGGTAGTATGCCACTTTTCCTCCATATCTCTTAAAGTAAAACCATCTGCAGGATTTCAGATAACATCATATTGACTTCTGTTTCTGTCATGGTAATCCATAAATTGCGTTATGTTTTTGCACCTGAATAGTCATTGCAAACATGGAATGATGGGAATATAATGAAGAATCTTCTGAGGCACCTTTTTTGTTACTTTATCTGTACGATATCTACTTACATGACATTCCGAATATTCTGTTGCAAATTCATGTTGATTATAATATATAACATGGTCATCGGGGCATACATGAATTGCTTCATAATGCATTCCAATCTCTTTCACGATGTAAGATAAATCTCGATATGTGCGAGGTAAAATATTTGATGGTGGTAACAAAAATTCAGCTATCAAGCTACAAAAAAATAAATAAAATTGTTAATGTAATAAATAAATAATATTAACAAAACACGCTTCATCAGTACGATGATCAATAATGAACTAACAATACAATTATTAGAGGAATACAGATAAAATTTATCACGATCCTATATATGTGATGGATTATTTTACATACCTTAGCATCCGTGTGATTGCAATGTTTGAAATACCATTCATAACCTTCAAGTTCATTATCAACAATACAGTAGAGAGAAGATTTGTTTTGGAGCCTTCATAAAGGGGTTCATATGCCTTATCGAGAAGAGGTATATCATGAACATCATCAAAGTCATCATCATTTTCATTATCAACGTCATCGTCATCATCCATTCTAACATTAAATGAATCATGGATCAATGTATTTGTACCATCATCTTCAATTACATTATTGGTATGATCATCTTGTTCAATATGATCATTGACTTGTTCTCCATTAAACATACACGCTCCATGAGCCTGATCCTGAACTTGTTCTGAAAGCACTTCCTCTAGATGATATGATGTAGGGTGTCTTTCCTTTAATATAAATACATGGAAACATCAATAGATATACATTAATATATGAAAAATAAAAATAATACATACAATTACCAAAAAAGTGAATATAATAAACTTTATAATGCTAAACCTACAAATGGACGATATTCATTCCCCCCCTCAACATGTCCATGTTCCCTGCAATGTTTTGTGGCTGTTGAGATCAATATTCTTCTCCTCTTAAATCCCCTGCATTGAGTACATGGACAATAACATTTTTCATCACCCCTTTGTTTCCCTGCATCCCATAGTCTAGCAAGCAATTGTCGGTTGTCTTCGTTTGGATCCAGAATATTTCTATTTGAAATTTTGTCACAAACTTCATTAATGAATATAACCAGTTGTCTTAAAAAATCAAGTTCCATGCATCAAAATTTTTTCAAACGGAGATAAGTTGAAGAATAAAATATTCCCAGCAAACTGTCTGTCGATGAAAAAAAAATTCCCACAACTGCTCATTGAAGAATAAAACAATTCCTGAAAATGTCCATCGAGGAACAAATAATTTTCGCAAATCGTCCATCGCTTCTACAACAAACATGTCGAAATGTTTAAAAAATATATATATTTATAATGGCTAGGCATCGGATATTCGACACCTTGAACATAGTTACCATTGAAAATATGGGACCAAAAATTTAAAATCATGTAAACCTTACATTTTTTTTTTTATAAAATCTACACATACCATCGGATATCCGATGCTAAGGGGTTGAAAAACCGACACACTTGGGTTGGATATGTGACACTTTTGGTTCCACAGACCATCAGATATTCGACACCATACCGTAGGATATCTGACACTTAAGGGTCGGTTATTCGACACTCTGGGGGTCGGATATGTGACGCCTAATGTGTTGGATATTCGACAGAGCTATAAAACGTTTTTTATTGCCATTCTTTTCAGTGATTGCTGTCTGACACATCCGTACGAAATATCGGATGACGTCGGATTCTGACGTCATATTTCGGGTTCACATCCTGTTGTGGTAGGGTTTCCATTGTTTTTCAATAATATATAGGCCTTCGATCCTCATTATAATACAAAGTTTAGAGGCATGTAGCCGCCACATCTCTTCTCAGAGATAAGCTACCGGCACTCTAGCTAGTTTATTTCCATTCTGTATGTAAACAAGTTTTAGTTCTTTGATTAATGAAATGAAGTGTTATTTTCACTACATCTTTGTTATTTGTATATTCTGTTGCATTCTTGCATAAATCTGGATCAAACTCACACCTAATAAATCTCTAACTGCACTTAATAAGTATCATAAGAAAAGTTTTAACACTGCTAAAGGTTATAATCCTTCTAATACTAATTCTAGACATGCTTCTCATGCTTCTAATGGAAATAGTAAATAGAAGAAAGTATATGATCCTTAGAAACATTGTGGTAAAACTAACCATCCTAAAAAGAATTGTTTTAAAGCAAAACGTTTAATAGCTAAAGCTAAAAAGAAAACTTCTCATGACTCTCAAGTAGCTTTATGTGCATCTGTTGTTTTTCCTAATAATTATTCTTCTAACGTGGAATGGATAATGGATTCTGGTGCATCTAAACATATGACTAGTGACGCTTCTTTATTTACTTCTTATGACAATCATAAACACATATCTCAGAAATTTTCTATAGGTGATGGTAAACAACTTTCTGTAATTGGTTCCAGTAATGTTAATGTTACTAATGGTCAATTGGAAGATTTTTTTCATGTTGAACACCTGCCCATTAACTTACTTTATATTTATCGTGCTTATAAAAAAGGGTTTAAATTTGAGGCATTACCTGACAAATATGTTCTTAAAGATATCAATCAAAATTTCAAAGTAGTTTCTTCTGGTCCTGTTGATCATACTACTGGTCTATATAAATTTGATGGTTTTAACTCAACTAAAAGACAACCTTTTTATTCCTATGTTTCCCACGATGATGAACAAAGTAAATTATGGCATGAAATATTAGGTCATTTGGATTATGGTAAAATGCAATTGTTAACTAAAATGGTACATGGATTGCCTCATATTTCTTCTACTAACAGTGTTTGTGAAGGTTGTGTTCTTGGTAAACATCATAGAGAAATGTTTGAGAAAGGTAAAGCTTGGCATGCTAAATATCCTTTGCAATTAATTCATAGTGACATTTGTGGTCCTCTTGAAGTTCCCTCTTTATCTCGTACAATCTATTTTCTTACTTTTATTGATGACTTTAGTAGAAAATCATGGGTTTATTTCTTTAAAAATAAAAGTGAAGTTTTTTTAGTATTTCAAATTTTTAAATCTTTGGTTGAAAATGAGTCTAGTAAGAAGATTAAGACTTTAAGATCAGATAATAGGGGGGAATTTGTTAAGAATGAATTTGAATCTTTTTTATCTAAACATGGTATTCAACACCAAAAGACTATACCTTACACACCTCAACAAAATGGTGTTGCTGAACGGAAAAACAAAACTTTACTTGAAATGGCTAGATGTATGCCTTATTCTAAAGGATTACATAAAAAAATTTGGGCTGAAGCTGTAAAGTGTGCAAACTTTATTTTAAATCACGTTCCTACAAAAGCCATTAAACATGTTTACTCCCGAGGAAAAATGGAATGTTCGAAAACCTGATAGTAGTAACTTTAAGGTGTTTGGTTGTGAATGTTGGGCTCATATTCCCGACGATAAACAGACAAATTTAGATCCCAAGTCTCACAAATGTATATTCATTGGTTATTTTAAGGATTCTAAGGCTTACAGGTTATTTGATACCTCTACTTAGAGTGTTATCATACGAAGGGATGTTCACTTTGCTGAAGTATCTTCACCACCTGAGTTTGTCGAACCTCATGTTACACTGAATATCCCATTGTCTCCTGTTACTCCTATCTTGGTTTCTTCTTCTATTTTTGTGCCTATTGTTTATCCTAGTTCACCCGCTTCTTCAAGTATTCCACCTAAATGTACTGAAGTTGAAGAAACTTTCTTGTTTGGGCCTAGAAAACTCTTGAATTTGCAGGTAGTGAGGTCAGTAACCCTTTCGACCCTCATAGAACTAGATCTAACGTTTACCTTATGACCAAAGTTTTTTCCACAGATGATCCTAGCTCTGATTCTCAATCTCAATGTAAACCTTAATGGGAACAAGCTATGACTACTGAGTATGAGTCTCTTATGAAGAACGAGACTTGGTATCTTGTTCCTCTTCCTTTTGGTAAAAAATTATTTGGTTGTAAATGGGTTTATAAAACTAAGTTCATTGCAAAAGGACATATTGAAAAGGATAAAGCTAGGTTAGTTGCAAAAGTTTTTAATCAACTTGAAGGTATAGATTATAATGAAATTTTTTCTCCTGTTGCTAAAATGAATACAATAAGAAATTTGTTATCTATTGCTTCATATTATAAATGGGAAATACGCCAAATGGATGTTAAAAGTGTTTTTTTTAAATCGTGATCTTAACAAATAAATTTATATGCAACATCCTCCTAGTTTTATTAATGTTGAATCATCAAATTTAGTATGTAAATTACACAAGTCTTTATATGGTCTCAAACAAGCACCTAGGGCTTGGTATGATAAAATTGATGCATATTTTTTGAAGAATGGTTTTAAGCATTGTATATCTGATCCAAATCTGTATGTTCAGAACTTTGGTACTAATATTCTCATTGTTGTTTTATATGTAGATGATCTAATCATTACAAGAAACCAACTTACATTAATTCAAAATCTAAAAAGTGATCTTCAAAATCAGTTTGAAATGAATGACCTTGGTTTATTTCATTATTTCTTGGGTCTTCAAATCTGGCATATGGAAAATGGCATGTTTCTTTGTCAGCTGAAGTATGCTACAAACCTGTTGACTCATTTCCATATGAGTGATTGTAAATCTTCTTCTACGCCATTTCAGTCTGGTGTAAAGTTAACTATTGAGTGTACCATACCTCTTGTTGATGCTACTCTTTATTGTTAGCTTGTAGGCAGTTTGATATATTTAACTCATAGCCGACCAGATCTCTCTTTTGCCGTCAGTTTGGTTTCTCGGCTTATGCAGCAACCCCATGAAATTCATTGGCAGGAATCTAAGAGGATTTTGAGATATTTACAGGGGACATTACACTATGGTGTTTTTTATTTGAGTAGTACTACAGTTTCACTCTCTGGTTACATAGATTCTAATTGGGAAAGCGACAGTTCTGATTGATGGTCCACTGAAGGTTATGTATTTCAACTTGGTTTAGGTTCTATTTCTTGGTCGAGCAAGAAGGTGAATACTATTTCTTTATCTTCATGTGAAGTATAATATAGAGCATCCAAAGAAGAAACTAAAGAAGCAGTTTGGTTAGGGCATGGTCTTACAGAGCTTGGTCTAGCTCCAAAATCGTCCACTTTGTTGAAATGTGAAAATCAAGGTGCAATCTAGCTTGCTTATAATCCGGTATATCAATCTAAGACAAAGCATCTCGAACTTTATGCTCATTACATTCACGGACTTGTGGTAGATGGTATTCTTTCTCTTTAGTATTGTCCTACCGAGAAGCAGGCAGGATATATCTTCACCAAATCCTTCACCGAGGTGAAATTTGTGCATCTTTGTGTGGGCCCTTCTCCCAGCCATTATTAAGGGGGAGTGTTGGAATATATTATATTCCTTAGAAGTTAATAATGTCTTTGTATTATGTTGGAAGTTGTCTACAATCTTATGTAAAAGAGTAATACATTTAACCCATAGTTATATGGTGTTGTATTTACTTGTGTAGAGTATTTGTCCATGGTATTGTATTAAGAGATGTTATTTTGGAGAATTATATTATCCACATGAAATATGTGAGAGTAATTCCTCCTCATCTCTTAGTATATAATAGATTCAAGTGAGTCTCTACATATCATGCATTCTTGATGTAGTAGTGGTACTATTGTGAGATTGTTGTACATCATCTATATTCTTTGGGGTATTTGTGCTTTGCTCTCTTGTAAGATTGGAGAAGACATTCTGGAGATAATAGAAGAATACTTTCCCATGGATGTAACCCATTAGGATGAACCACGTATATCAGTGTTCTCTTGTCCTTTTCTTTTCCTATTCTTATCTCATATATATATATA
>LPNX010084196.1:436331-455078 GCA_001517045.1 Pseudotsuga menziesii
AGCTTTACATTCATCCCAAAATAGAACCACCCATCCCTAAACAAAACAGCCAGATTGTTCATGGCGTTCCCCATCCCAATTACATACATAAGCTTCCCATAAATAAATCACTACAGGAACCACTAACAGACGACTAAACAAGACATGACAAAACAACCAGATTGTTCATGCCGTTCCCCATCCCTATTACATACATAAGCGGCCTATAAATCCTATCACTAGTGGAACCACTTACAGTAAACTGAACAAGAAATAACAAGAGCATAAACATAAGGGCCTCAAACCCGACCCTGGGAGGACACTTTCGAAGAGGAGCGTTTGGTTTGCTTCATCTTCCCTGAGGGATCCCTGGCATTCATGTATATTGACATGGACATGCTCATCCCTTCGACCTCAGCCTGCTCCATCTTTGGGTGGAATAATTGAATCCCCATCTTTGTGGCCATGAGTTGTATCTTTCTATGCATTAGCTAGCAATCGGAGTTGTGATCCTTCCAAACTCTCAAAGGTTCTTCATCCCCTTACCATTTTGCAGCAACTCTAAGCGAAGAGTACGCTATCAGGTTCATGTTAACCCAATAGAGCATAAGCAATCTGTCACAGGATGCATCCCTCCCAACTATATTTCAAGGGTCTATGACCCAAGGTTCAACCTCACAGTACAACTCCGCCTGAGGCATGGCCTTAGATTTGTCCCATAAACAGTCTTCAACTAATTGAGTTTCATTGCGTGTCTCCAGAGGAACAAAGTCTTTGAAGTAGTCAGTAGCATCCAACGCTTGTATCTAGGCTCTAGTCACACGACCCTTGTAAATATTGTCGACTGAGACTTCCCCCAACCCCAAGATTCCCTTGTGAGAGCATTTGGGAGCCATGGTGGAGATAGACTCTTCACCAAGCACCAACACTTCAGAGCGGAAAACACAGTCATGAGCCCTTTCAACACAAAAGACACAAAAGAGGCTGGGATACTCCATAGAGGTTGTTGAGCAGAGGGTGGAGCTGCTTCAGAATATAAGGGTGGCGACCACCTCACCATCATAATGGTTCTATACTCGACCTTTGTCATCCCGATGTCATCTTAGATTGGCGTTCTCTGAGCCTTAAATACCATATCTATCTTGTGCTATGAATATCCCTTATCCATCCCTTTGGGCCCGAAATCGTACTTCCCACCATGCGCTCAGGTGTGGATATGATCCTCATCTACAACCATACTTCCTAAAAATGATTACACAATGATTTCATGGCCAACTTCTGCAATTAACCTGCTTGCTATCTCATTGGTGAAATGGACTAACAATCGTTAGATCTAGAACGACAGCGGATTTAAATTGTTATAGGGTGGATTTTATAAAGTACCGTACCAGTCAGGAATTTATTCTATTGCGCTAGTTCACCCAATGAAATAGTTCTCCCCCGTTGATTTGCAACAAGATCATTATTAACCTTTGATCTTCTTCATCCTTGCAATGATTAGTTTCCAACATCAAAATATATTCTCCTTTAAATTTCTCACTATTTAGTCAGCAAAATTCCTCTTTAGCCATTGATCAACTCACCTCTTGATCACCATAATCGACTTGTTAACCAATCTCTCCTACACCGTGGATCTTCCACACAATGCACAACTAAAATTGACTTACTGTGTGTAAATGTCAATACTTAAGACATTTTTTTTCATTCAACTAACCATATAGTCAACATGGTCACAAGATATGATTCAAATGGGAAATTGCTTCCAAACCCAATCAATAAACTCAATTAACCCAAAAATACATGAATACGATCTTATTTCACAATGGTCCTCTATCTGAACCTAAATAACAATGGATTTATCATTACAAACATAGACCTCTCTCTCTCTCTCTCTCTCTCTCTCTCTCTCTCTCTCTCTCTCTATGTAAGCTCCAAGAGTATAAACTATGAGCTTGTTCCTCTTAATTGAACCTTCCTCGAGGTAACTAAGCTCCAATAAGCTACCTAAAAGCTTCTGCGAGCTAACAAGATCTGTAAGATAAAGCTAAGTTATCCATCTAAATGACTCAACTGGATTAAATAAAACTCTTACTATGTTTTCTAGATCCTTCAAAGAAGGAAAAAAGTCCTTATTTGACTCTACTATCCTCTATGACTTACTATGCTTGATATTTGTTATTTTCCAGTAAGGTAACAAGCATCTCATTTTATTTTTGCTTGCTGTGGTTTTTTTACTTTTGGAAAATTATTGATAAAACTATCAAGGATTAGAGTGAAGAAGGAATATCTTACATGTGGATCATTTCTGCATTTAGAGTGACTTATGAGAATCCTATACGTTGGGTATTTTTCCCTGCATTAAGATTTGGTAAGCATTAACATTTTGTTGACATCATGGTTGTGTAATAGTTAATTTATTGACTACCTTACAAATTGGGGTGATATCATATGATATTTGTATAGGATGTACTTGACAATTGCATAAATGGTAACTGAAAGGATATTTCTACTATTTATTTGTGCTACATCTTTTAGAATGGGAAACATATTAACTTTGATTTTCACTTTGGGTGCAGAGAAAAAATAGTGCATTATGCTCTTGCCTCTGGAAAAATCTAAGAGGGAGAAGGGTTTAAATACATTAAGGAGTGATTTGAAAATGGCACACTTCATCTCATTGGCCTTTTGAGTGATGGTGGTGTTCATTTACGATTATATCAGGTGTAGTTATTCTATATATATAAATGCATTATTATGAGTTTTTTTATCTTAGAAAAGATTATAGATTTATCCGTGCTATGCAATTTTTAATCTTTGTATTTATCCATAGTGTATTTGATGATTTTTATATCACCAGATTGGATAGAGTTGGGTCTAAATATGTTATAATTGTAGAACCCATTAATCTACTGACATAAATTTTAAGATAAGGCTACTCTTACATGGATCCATCAAGCAACCATTAGAAAATATGCTCGTTCTTATCCATGAATAATTGAAATTCTAGTTAGATGTTCACTTCTAGAGTATGTGTATGAACTTGAATGCCAACTTTTCCCTATAAAACGTTTCTGTATTACTGTTTTCTTCATTGAATCAATGCTGCATATGAAACCTTTCAAGTTCAGAAAGATTATAAGGTTAGAGCCATTCATACTACTTTTTTAGGTCTCTTGAGTCTTAAACAATTTTGGGATTATTGGTATTTTCTTGGAATTACAAATGATGCAATATTGGTGTTAATATTTCCCCTTTCCCCAATTCTTAAAGGGTTCTATCTCAATGTTAGAGCACCTGCTTTACAAGCAAGAGGTTGAAGGTTCGATTCCTTCATGCCCTAATGATATTGCAATATTGATGTTTTAAATTATGGCTACAAGGGGGTTCTAAACTGAATTCATATGTCACTATGAGGGGGGGTCATAACCGCCCCCAAAAGTTTGTAAAGAGTTTTAGGGGAGTTTTTCGAACCGCCTCTATGGGTACCTATGAGGGGGGCTTATAACCACCCCCAAAGGTTTGTAAAGAGTTTTAAGGGGGGTTTTAAACTGCCTTTGTAGGTACCTACAAGGGAGGTTTTGAACTGCTTCTATCGGTACTCGCGAGGGGGGTTTTGAACCGACTCCGTAGGTACCTACGAGGGGGGTTTTGAATTGCCTCCATTAGTAACTGCGAGGGGGGTTTTGAACCATCTTCGTAGGAACCTACGAGGGAGGTTTTGAACAGCCTCCATAGGTATCTATGAGGGGGGTTTAAAACCACCCCCACAATCTTATAATAACGTCTTTTAAGGGTGATTTCTAACTACCCCCGTAGGTACCTATGAGGGGGGTTTATATCTGCCCTTAAAGGTGACTTTTGGGGGGGAGGTTTAGAACTGCCCCCAAAAGTCACTTTTCAGGGCGATTTTGATATCTTCTAGGACCGCCCCTAAAATTCAAAACTTTTAGCATAGACGCTATTTGGGGCAGTTTTATAATGATAGACTCCAAAGCCAAAACTGCCCCCAAATCACTTTTTTTGGGGGGGCAGGTTAGAACCGCCCTGAAAAGTCACTTTTAGTAGCAGTTCTGACCTCTTCCAAAAATGCTACTAAAAGGAAATTTTTGTGGCATCAATGCTATTAGGGGCGGTTTTGTAAAGACCACCATCGAATTCAAAATCACCCCCAAATCACTTTTGGGGGCAGATCAGTTTTGATCTCTTCCAAAACCACCCCTAAAAGGCAATTTTTTTGGTGTCAAGGCTATTAGGGGTGGTTTTGTAGAGACCGCCTCTGAAGCCAAAAATGCCCCCAAAAGCATCTTTCATGGGGGTTTAGAACCACCACTAAAAGTCACTTTTGGAGGGGGTTTAGAAGCACCCCCAAAAGTCAATTTTGGGGGAGGTTTAGAACCACCCCTAAAAGTCACTTTTCGAGGTGATTTTGATTTCTTCCATAAATGCCCCTAAAAGTCAAAACTTTTAACTTCGATGCTATTAGGGGCGGTTTTGTAAAGACCGCTGCCAAATCTAAAACCACCTCTAAAAGTGACTTTTGGATGTAGAAAACAACCGCCCCTAAATGTGAAAATTGTTGTAGTGAGGATTAGTTTAAAGAGCTAATTTAATGGAATATCAACCAAGTGTAGAGAGCTCAGAAAGATTGCAAGAAAATCCAACCGCCATAATAAAATCTACTGCCATGATAATAGTAACCCCCAGTAAAGCTGAAATTACTGGTAAAATAAGCTTTTAAAAAACAATTGAGATTTAGGATGAAGACCAAGATGCAACAAAAAGGCCAAGAGTGTATTATGATAAAGAAATGGTTGAAGTTGAAGACAGGAAGGATAGAGAAAAATGAAAAGTTCAAGGCCCAGTTGTTCAAATTTAGGAATATAGTTTTGCAGAGGCATCAGAGGCTAGTTCAAGTGATAGGTACAAGTCTAGAAATGACTTGTGTACTAGATATGGAGAAGAAAATATATCTTCTTCTGAAAAAGCTTTAAAGTTTTTTCCTAAATTAAGGGATATTTCAGATAATGAAGTTTCATTGATCATTGTAAAGGATCATGTGAAAAACACTTTGAACTTAGCAGTGGCCACTCATGAAAGAGTTTCAAAAATGAAGCTAAACTTGCAAAAGGTTCCAGTCCCATATGAAATTCATTTGCACAAGAAAACTAGAGAGGTGATTTATACTTATTTATTGAAATCCACTTTGAAAGTTTCTAAGTTGCAATATACAGTGTCAAAATTAGAGAACCAACTGAAGCATGATAAGATTGAGAATAAGACATATCAACAGCAAACCAAGAAGCTTCAGGGTGATCTTCTAGCTATGGATAGTGAACCAGATAGAGGGCAAGCAACAAAGAAAATCTTGGCTAAGAAAGAGAAAATTATCCAATTGTTAAAAAAGAAATGAAAAATTCCAGCTACCTAGTTAATTCAAGCATCTGAATTAATAGTTTTGGAGAAATAAAATGATTCATTGTCCCAAGAGTGAAATGATAGAAAATCCAAATCGTTGAAATTGGCTGAATATCAAGGTAAATGGGAGAAGTAAAGAACCTTCCTTATATCCAAAATTGATGTATTGAATGAAAATCAAATAATTTTGGAAAAATAAAGAGAAGAGAAACAAAAGAAAAGATAGGTGGAAACATGTCAGCCAAGTGTAGAAACCAGTACAAAAAGTATAGTTTGAGCTATGTCTCAAGTTAGTTTGAAGAATGAAGAGATCAAAGGGTTAAAATCATAAAATTAGAAATTGGTTGAAGCAGTTAAGAAGAAAGAAGAATAAAATAGAATTTTGAAAAAAAGAGTGAGGAACTACTTGAGAAGAATGAAAAGATGGTAGAAAATGTTTCAAGGCAATTTCCAGTGCAAAAGGCCAAACATCTTATTTGGGATATGATTATCATTGAGGATAAAAAAATGAGGCCCTATTCGAATTACATAAAAGATAAAGAACCGGTGATCAATGTAGAAAGACAAAGTTGTGTAGTCATGAAGGATACTTTCGATAAAAGGCCAGCAAAGACAACTCAAAATACTATCAATTTACTCAATACTTTATCTAAAGAAGAACTTAAAACAATGGACATCAAGGACAAAATTACAGTGATAACTTGGGCAAGGAAAGTTGTTGGAAAACATCATCATATTGGGAGTGTCCAAGCATAGGATGGTCAAATGTTACAACATGTAAAGTATTTTAAAGGCTTATTAACATTGCTATTTCAGAAGGGACTCCCTTCTTTTTGTGATGAGTATGGTAAATTAATATCTCAATCTGAATATCAATGTCTATTAGTTTAGGCTAGGTTGGATCATAGGAAATTTGAGGCTATGACTTATTCTTTGTCTGGGAAAGTTCTAATTGATAAAATAGCCATGGATTTTGAAATTTTGGATCAATTTAGAATGATAGATGCCAAGATGTCTCCTATTTCTTTTGTTGACCATGTGAAGTTGAGGCTTTTGGCCAAAGAAATGACAAGTCATGAATTTCCTTCTAGAGATCAGTGGAAGACAGTTGAAAAATTCGGAAGGATGAAGTATAAGTTGCATCAATAAATACACACATTCAAAATGCTTGAGCTAAAGATATATCAAGATCCACTTCAATGTAAAGTTAAAATATTTTCTAGTATTTAGGGAGATTTAGGTTTTGGACAGATGCAATAAGGCAGTTACAAGAAGCCTATTTTTAGAACATAGGTAGTTAGGTATCAACTCGAGGAGATTTTTGATGTATAAAAGCATGTTTTACAATGTAATTAGGGTTGGAACACACGAGAGTGAAAGGAATATTTTGTAACTGAGAATTTCAAGTTAAAAAAAATTTCATAGCCAAGCAAGTATTTTTTTAGAACAAATATTCTCGTTTTGTTGTTTTACAGTTTGTATTTCCTTTTCTCATGTGAATTTTTTCCTGATATCTTTTTCCATTGTGTTATATTTCATGCTTGAATAAGATTGTGTTGGATCAAAATTCATACTCATATGCTCTGTTTCATAGGATTCAAGTATTCACAAACATATTTCCTCCACAGTTAATATTGGATTCATATTTTTGGCTCCCATATTAATGGATTGTTCATCTTTCATCGTTACCATCATACAATCAAGGACTTGTCTTTGAAAGAATAACTATCCCGCCTCTGTGAAGAAAATTGATTGCAAAATCCCGATTTATCTTTTATTTTTCATGATTATGAATCCATCATGCCCAATGCTACCCTCTTGTTTCAACCATTTACATCATTGATTCGATTTATGTAAGAATATCTCTAGCCATTGTATCTACTTGTTAAGCGATCCCTCTCTTGTAGGAAAAAAAACATATTTCCTCCTAAAGGTTGGTTTGAAAGGTTACCTTGAAACTATCATTCCACAACCAAAGGATAAATTATGAGTGATAACATCTTGGCATTGTTTCCAGGGAGCGACAGTTCAATTTTTCCCTGGCTGGAATGACAGTTTTAAAGAAAATCAAATTTATGTGGGAAAACAAGAGTTTTGATATTTTGAAGTTGGTTGTATTTTTCCCTGGTGAATTCAATTTTAAAATTCAAGAAAATGAGAGTCCAAATATGAAATCTTGGCTTTCAAAAGCATTCATACAAGAGGTAACCCTAATCCTGAACTATTACAAATTGTGGAAGATCTAGAAAGAATCCTTAGGAAATGCAAAGGGAAAGATCAAGAAGGTATATCTCAGTTAGAAATGTATTTTTCTCTATCTCAAGAAAATATTTTAAGTCTTCATGATCTTTATTTTGATATACATTTTGAACAATCTCTTTAAAATCTAAGTTTGAAACAAATTTAACGAATAGTGTGGCAGATCAAAACATGTTTCAGTCCTATCTTTTAGATTCACTTGGGGAATTTTTATAAAGGATTGTAAAAATAGAAGTAAAGAAACAAATAATTCAAAATCCTTAGCCACAAGTTCATAACATTGTCCAAAACTTTTCTAGAATTATGGCTGCTATGTTTTCTCCACTTTCTCTATCAATTGTTTTACATGATCTCCCGAAAAATTATGCTCAAAAAATTACATTGTATGATGGAGAGGGAAAATTTACAACTCAACTTCATGTTGATAGGTTTAACGATTTCATCAACCTTGAAGAAGTAGACCATGAAGATGCTAAAATGAGATTGTTTTCCCAAAGTTTTTCTAGGGAGGCTAAGAAGTGGTTTAAATATCTCCCTGCAAGATCTATTCCTACATTTTAATAATTTCAAACTCTTTTTATTGATAGATGGGAAGATAAAAAGAACCATTTGAAAATCCTAACACAATATAATAATTTTGAAAAAGGGAAACTTTGAGTCTATACAAAAAAAATTTAGGAGGTTTATGAGGGTTTATAATTAATTCCCGCTGATATTAAACCCCTTGTAGGAGCTACTAAGTTGCATTATGCTTATGCATTTGAAAGTGATTTTTCCATGTTGTTAAGAGAAAGGAAATCAACTAACTTACCTACTATGTTAAAAGATGCATTAGAAGTAGAAGTAAATTTAATGGCATTTGGAAAAATAAGACAAAAGGCTGAAACAAATAGGAGAAAGATTAGAGAAGAGAACCACGATTCAACTTCCTCCTCAACATATGCAAAATTTTATGTTATGATGAGAAATATGGAGAAAATTATGGATAGACTGGCTATAGATATCAAACCTCATAATAGAGAACAATAAGAACCAGAAATTATAAATCCAAATTTTAGGAGACCTACTCCTCCACAAATAAGACAAAGGGATCAGAGAGTTTTGAGAGATCAAAGAAATAAGAGAAATGCAGAAGATCAACAAGTGAGACCTCCTTTCCCATATAATTTTGTTGATGAAGAAGAAGAATTCGACCCTTTATACAATGAAATACAACATTTGATATTGTTGATTCTGAGATATATCTAACAAAAGGAGAGCATAACATGTTTTGTTAAGAGGAAGATTGTAATACATTTGAATTAGAAATAAAACAATATCATAGGGATATTATAATGTTGTAAATTATCTTTCGAGAAAACTAAATTTGAGAAATGGGGATGTAATTGTAAATAAAGGAAAATTTCATCCTAATCAACCCTCCAGTAGTCAACAGAATACAGAAAAAAAAAAAAATATGTTGTAAAGAAATCTCCAGAAAAATAAAAAAGAAATATTGAAAGAAAGTGCTAAAACAATTTCCCCATTCAGTTTGCAAAATGAAATTTCTAAAATCATAATTTCCATCCCCTTTAATGAACTGCCGAAGAATAATGAATACAAAGAGAAAATTGCTAAGATGGTTAGAACTAAAGGAGAATACCATCTAGATACATTGGAATTGAATGATGATTCCCCAACCATTGTTCTTGGTCCCAAAACAGAAGATGGTAGTAGAAAAGGAGTTCCCCCTTTCTATGTAAGTTTGAATGTCCATGATATGATACTTCACAATGCCATGCTTTATTTAGGAGCTTCACATAACTTGATTCCAAGGGTTGTAGTAGAAAGTTTGGGGTTGGGGATTACAAGACCATATAAAGAATTTTTTTCCTTTGCTTTAATAAAGGTTAAATGTTTGGGGTTGATTAAATATTTGGTCATCACTCTTACTCAAATTTCAGCTAAGAGTATCATCATGGATGTAGTGGTATCAAATATTCCCCCAAAGTTTGGTATGTTGTTTTTTAGGTCTTGGGCTTCAAATTTGAAAGGAATATTGTAGATGGATTTGTCTTATGCAACAATTCCACTTCTTGGAGAACACACAAAATTATATAGAGAAAAGAGACTTGCTTATGTGGTCAATAGTCAAGATAAACCTAGAAAGCATTCCATTTATGCAGTAGACTTTGACCTAGGGTCTTATATTTTCTATAATGATTTACATTTTGAAGAAGAATAACTAGTATCATACAAACAAAAATAAAAAATTTGTTTTTCCAAAAAACAAGAAGCCCTTGAACAAAAATAGAGAGTTGAATGAGTGTGGACAATGCATTTTGATGGATCTATAAATAAAGAAGGAGATGGTGCAGGTGTTTGGATATTTTCTCCAGATAGAGAATTCATGGTATATTCTTTTAAGTTGACTTTTGAATGTACAAATAATGTGGTTGAATATGAGGCAATGATTTTATGATTGAATGTATTAACAAATTTAAAGGAAAACATGATTGATGTATATGGATATTATGAGTTGGTAATTAATCAAGTGAATGGTAGTCATCAGACTAAGCATCCAAGGATGAGAGCATACAAAAATGAGGTGTAGGATATGCTTGGAATTTTTTTCAATGAACACCGAGTCATGGTGATTCCTATAATAAATAATCAAATAACAGATTCCTTGGATTCTACTACTGGAGCATTCAAAATTCCTCTTTATCCAAATAGGAAATAGGAAATTGAAGTTGTAAACAGGCCTTCTATTCCCAATAATTAAAAATATAGGCAAGTTTTTGAAGATGATTTGCAAATCAAGAGATTTTTGGAAATGTGAGATGAGTTTGCTAATACAGTTATTGATGGAGAAAATTAGAATCTGGAAGATGTTGAAAGAGATGAGGAATCCACTTTTGAAAATGAGGAACCATGAAATCTCAAAGGTATGATTGGTGGAAAGAAGATTATACATATAAATAGTAATTTTATTCCAAAAGGCTTCATACCTTCAGAGAAATTATTTGACATAAATGACGTATCTAAAAATCCAAAGGTACAACCCTAGGAAGATGAAATTTAGTATCATAATATTGGAATAGAGGGCCAGTGTAAGATAGTAAAGCTTTCAAAATCCTTGCCGATATAAGAGAAAAGTAAATATAATAAGTTGATGAAAAAAATTTCATATGTTTTTGCATGGAGTGATGAAGATATGAAAGAGTATGATACATCTATCATACAACACACAATTCTAATAAAACCAGGTGAGAAACCTTTTAGGCAAAAACTCATAAGAAAAAATCCTATGTTACTTCCACTGATTGAAACAGAAGTTAAGAAATTGTTCAATGCTAAGATTATTGCCACACTAATATTTTCAAAGTGGATAGAAAACTTGGTCCTTGTGAGGAATAAGAATAGTGAGATAAGATTGTGTGTTGATTTCATAAATTTGACTAAAGTATCTTTGAAAGATAATTATCCTTTTCCAAAGATGGATCATATTTTACAGAAAGTTGTAGGAGAAGAAATAATATCTTCAATAGATGGTTTTTCAGGATATAATTAGATAAAAGTACACCTAGAATCATGAGAAAACAATATTTAAGACACCCCGAGGAATGTATGCAAAAATGCCATTTGGGTTGATGAATATAGGAGCAACATTTCAGAGGGCAATGGACATTGCATTTGCAGAAGAAAAAGACAAATTTGTAGTAGTGTATATGGATGAAATCACAGTTGATTCAAAATATGATAGAGATCATGTCAAACATCTTGAAAAAGTATTCCTGAAGTGTAGAATGTTTGTTATATCTTAGAATCCTAAGAAATCAAATTTTCCCATGCAAGAAGGAAAATTGTTGGGCCACAGAATATCAAAAGATGGAGTTAAAATTGATCTTGACATAGTGAAGGCTATTCAGAAAGTGGAAATACCAAGGAACAAAAAGGAGATTCAAACTTTCATTGGACAGGTAAATATTGAGAATATTCATTCCAAGTTTTCCAAAAACTTTGAGGAATGTGACAAATATGTTGAGAAAAGATAGTGACATTAAATGGAATTTAGAGGCTAAGAAATCCTTTAATGATATCAAGAAAGCATTGACAAAGACACATGTTTTGATTAGCCTATATTTTTCAAAATATTTCATTATCTTCTCTTTTGCCTTAGAGCATACGATAGCCGGTGTGTTATTACAGAAGAATCAACATAATGCAGAACAACCCATTGCATTATTTAGTAAAATTTTGAGAGACACAGAGTTCAAATATGATATATGGAAAGGAAAGCTTATGTATTAATAAAGTCACTAAAGGATTTTAGTGTTTACATTTTGCATTCACATATTCTTGCTTATGTGCCAAATAATGTTATAAAGAATATTCTCACTTCGCCAAATCCTGAAGGAAAAAGAGCTAAATGGATTGCATTATTGTTGGAATATGACTTGGAGATTAAGCCTATGAAATTGATAAAAGGAAAAGGATTGGCCAAACTGATGACTGATTTAAATTGTGAATCTTTGAAGATAAATTTTATTTTTGATATCTAAAATGGGCCAAGCTCAAATTTACAGGTGATCAAATATTTCTCTCTATCCCCTTGGTATAGTGATGTTGTTTATGTTTTATAGAATTTGCAAGCACCTCAGAGCTAAGAAAGACTAGAGCCAGATCTGTAAAATTTAAAGCAACAAAATTTTGTATTCTCAATCAGTATTTGTATTGGAAGGACCTAGGGGGTATTTTGCTAACTTGTATGCTTGAGAATGAATCCCAACAAACAATGAAATAATTTCACCAGGGAGTGTGTGGATGACATCATTCATGGAAATTAACAGTTAATAACATTATAAGAGCAGGTTTTATAGGCCTATTATTTTTTCTGATGTTTACAAAGAAGTTGCAGCCTACCATGAATGTCAAATATTTGATGGAAAAAGGAAACTTATGCTTTTACCTTTGAACCCAATCTCAGTGGAAGCACCATTCCAACAATGGGGATTAGATTTGATTGGAGATATTAATCCTAACTCTTCTGGTGAGCACAAATGTATTTTGATTGCCACATACTATTTTACAAAGTTGATTGAAGCCATACCTACTAGAAGAGACACAAATGCCGTCATAATTGATTTTCTTGAAAATAATATTCTCTCTAGGTTTGGATGTCCTAGGAGAATAGTAACAGATAATCCACAAGCCTTTAAGTCCAAGAAATTAATTAATTTCTATCATAAGTACCATATAAATTTGAACCCTTAAACTTCCTTAGGGAAATGGGCTCACTGAATCTTCAAATTAGAGTTTGGTAAGAATCATAAAGAAATTGTTGGAGGAAAATAAAAGAGTACGGCATACAAAAATTAAATATGCATTATGAGCAGACATGGTAAGTACAAAAAGGGCTATTGGCATGCCACCATTTCAGCTAGTATATGGAGTAGAGTTAATTATTTTAGTTTCTTTGGGTTTACTAGTTATGAAGCTATCGCAGGAACATGATGAAGATCCATACCACATGTAGATAAGGATCAACAAGTTGATAGAACTCCATCAAATGAGAGAGAGAGAGAGAGAGAGAGAGAGAGAGAGAGAGAGAGAGAGAGAGAGAGAGAGAGAGATCATATGACAGGGTCCAGGTGCATCAAGAGAATATGAAGAAGACTTTTGACATGAAAGTAAAAGAAGGGAATTTCTGGATAAATGACTTAGTTTTGAAATGGGATTCTAGAAAGGAAGATAAACATGGAAAATTTGATCACTTAAGGAAAGGTCCTTATATTATTGCTGCATAATGGGGATACACTAGTTTTATTTTTCAAGATCAAAATGGGTTTGACATTGGAGGGTATGCTATGAATGGAAGATTTCTCAAACACTATATTCCTTGAATACATAAGAAATTTTGTACTTTAGTTGTATACATTTTTTTGTTTAAAGTTGAGTATGAATGTCAGGTTGAAGGATTTGAAGCCTGAAGTTGAAGGCCCTAAGATCCGGAGGTTGTAATTTCTAAATTTTATGTACAATTAAAAAAATAGGTTTTTCATTTTTTTTTAAAAGTTTATGGCTTGTATAGAGCATATGGTGTTATTGGCACTGGTCTACGGGTTCTTTGCTACCTTTCTGGGAGGATAACATCTCTGGTTGGAGCCAATTGTTAGCATAGTTTTTGTTCCACAGGGTTGGAAGAGGAGCATAAGGTAAAGAGAGGACTTATATTTCAAATTTTTTTAATATGACCGAAATGCTAATAGATTGGGTGCTAAAAGGAAAACCAAATATTCCATGGAACCATCTGTTGGATTGAAAAGTGACTAAGGTGAGTGGATGGAGCGCCTTTAACATATTATGATGGAATTGACAGTTTAGATCATAGATGGGGTGAGATAAATGAAATACAAGGAGTCCACCAAGTGAAAGTGCTCGGTTTATAACATGGAGAGATGTTGGTGAAATGATCATTGGTGTGTGTTATAGTTCAGATGTGATCGACGATGCATGATCGAAGGGAAAGATGATCAATGGTTGGAGTGCATTCCACACTCTCAACCAGGAAGGAGGATGGAATAGGTGAATGGTAGTGGAATTTTTACCACTTGCCACGTGGTGAGCAGAGAACCATTCCACTTCACGAAAAGTGGTAAGGAGAAACCACCTCCCACGATCTCAAAACTTCCTTTGAGAATATTATATAAAATAAAGTCATATCTAAATATGACATGTCTTTTATGCCCGAAGAAAAACATGCTTGCACATTTGGAAGCCAAGTCAGACCTTCTCTTTCCAACTGTCATTTTCTAGGTAGGCCACGTATCTTAACCCGCAAAATATCTTTTAGAATGAAAGCAGAAGGTGAAGTCGATGTTGGCAATATGGAAAATGTAGACTATGTAGATTGTCATTGATGGCAATCATATGTGGCATGATAGAGATGCCAAAACAACAAGCAAGAGTATATGTGATAACAATGATGACATATTCAAGTGTCACTATTAAATGGATCAAAAGAACATTAAACTATCATTATAAAAGGCATTAAAATGGCATACTCAAGTAAAACTATACAATTATTAAAGTGGAATTAAATGGATTAAAGTGTAATGGATTTAAAGTGAAATATTAAAATGCCAAAAAGAAAAAAGAGTTAAGATACTAGTTAAGATAATGGAAAGTCTAAAATTATTAGTGGAAACATTAAATGAGATAAAATTAAAATGACATTTAAGTACAAATGGATTAAAAAGATCATATTAACTATTAAAGTGCTAGTGATTTATTAAATAGATCTATGATAGTATGCTAGTAATTTATTAAATAGAGCATATCAAGTATTAAATTGCCTTTGAAGTTAAAACAAATATTAAAGTGAAATATTTTATCAAAATGAAATATTTATGGAGAAGAGAAGTATTTGCAAACGGAGGACGAAGGTTTACAACATGTAATTCTTGGCCTTCTTACGCTCGTAGCATGGAGTCTAAATTTCAAAGAGCTGTATTGGGTTTTCAACTACCTTCCGGAGGTAGATCCCATGACCCTTTCTTCAACTGATCTCACAAATTTTGGTCGGATTCAGGATGGCTTCATTCAAAGTATGTTTAATGTCGATCAAGTGAATACCCCAATAATGATCCAAATGTAGTAAATACTATTGGGAGGGTTTCCTCAAGTTATGAGTTATACAATGGGAATTTTCAAGAGTAAGGATCGCATGGGTGTTGTGGATGATGCTTGTGAATCTCTCCTTATATCCCTCTTTCACCTCGCTCAACTCCTGCAAGGTCCGCCCGAGTTTCAAGAAGTGCAACTGGCATTCAACATTGAGATAAATATATTGTCATAGATTCACGAGATAATCAAAATGGCAGTTAGTTAAGAGAGTCCTCACTTGATTCATCTCTCTGCTAATCACTGGTTGCTTGCACTAAACAGCACAAACATAATATACTAAAACGTGGGGAGTCAAGCCCTAATTATAGTCTTCGTGTGAAATATCAACCTGCCAAAACCAAGAAAAAATATTAGTTTGTATGTTGATATTTAAAAATGGTGAAGTGTTGAAACAAAAAGTAGGCTAAGTGTTGATATGCCCATAGTAAGGGCTGAGGATGCCCGCAGTAGACTGGATAAGCTCATAAGAGCTTGGATATTCCTGCAGTAAGATTTATAAGGGGCATTCATAAGGTTACATGCCCGCATGCCAAAGAATATGATTTTAGGCTAAAGGTTATGCCTGTAGGATGAAGGATTATGCACACCAATATTCATATTTGTCCATATACGTTATGGCCCCTGGGCTTTGTTACCGCGAGATTTTCTATACATTAATGGTGAGGAAATCATGCAGCAACACCATTCTAATAAGCTTCTATTCAGTCCTAGAAGAAATTATTTGAGAACCATTCAAAAGGGTTTATTAGATGAAATTCAAGTTCACCTTAGAGTGGTTAATTTCATGATATATGCATCGGCTCATTTGCATTTTTACACGGATAGTCTTCATTTCGCAGTCCACAATATGGATCAAATACTTTCACTGGAACAATATGTTGTGGAAGATCTCAAAATTTTAGGGTTAGGTTGTTCGTTCGATGTTGCAAAGCATTTGGAAAGCATAAACCAAATTCCTTGGTCAGAAGAGATTGTAGAAGAACTGAAGGGCAAGAGTAAAGTCACAAAAGATGAGATTGCAAAATTAGAAACACAAGTTTTGAAGGATCTGAAATTCGAAATCGTGGTGCCTACAATGATTACATTTATTAGATCTGTAATCGAATGCGTTGATCTGATAGATGGGATTCAATTCAAAAAATTTAAATGTCTTATGGAATTTCTGGAGGAATTGACATTAATGGAATATAAATTTCGATAATCTACTATGCCCTGCTGATATTTAATCCACATGAAAAATCCAAGCCATGTTGGTCATCTTGAATTACTATTTGTAATGCGAGAGCAATATCCTAGGTCACCTTCTTTGCCACCAATAGTTTATAGGACTGGATCAAAATTCAAGTTAACGTCCTCTAGTTCAATGCCATTTGGTGTATCGAGTTGCAAGAATACCGCTATTCATATGTAGGATTATTGGTACCTATTAAATCAACTCCCCATGTATCTTCGTCTACTCTAGGAAGTCAATATGATCCTGTGTATGACAATATTGAGCCGGGTTTTGGATCTAAGTTATTTGGCCTTGGTGGAGGGGAACATGGTCGTGTTACGGAAGCTATGAAAGAGTCGGATAGTGATCCTCGATTGCAGAATGTTGGTCCTAAAGATAAAGGTGGTAGAATAAAAAATGGTTTGCTTCATCAGCTTAATTGTAAAAGGGTTTTATGTCTAGAGGAGTCGAATGCTAAAAGAGTGCTAATATAAAAAGCCAAAGCTCTTATAGTGTTCATGTTAAAAAAAAAGCATAAAAACCATGAATAAAATGATAAGTCATAATGGATAAAATAATAACAAATGGAGAATAGACTAAATATAGTTATGACTAAGTCATTAGTTTAACCTTATTTTCTTATTATATCAAAAGATACATCATTTCATGAAGAGATGTGAAGTACATGGGAAGACACATTGATTCATCAAGAGGTATGAAGAAAAAGTATAAATACGAAGACATGAAGAGATCAATTGTGTGTCTTGATGGATCATTATTAATATCTTGGTGGATATTCTACCATTGATATGGACCTTGTGTACATAAAAACATATTGATGTCTGTAATCAGATTCTAGCCTGAATGAGGATTGGATTCCTCTCTACATGCCGGGTCATGTATGCAAACCGGGTTTTGCAAAAAAGTTGAATCTTTCCAGGAAAGCTGGGTCTCTCCATCTAGCTGGGTGTTAGAATAATCAAACCCATAGTATTACCCACTTAGACATTAATTCATTTATTTTTGTCTTATTTGCCTAGTTCATGAGTCCCACCATGTGCAAGTTGCTAATTGCCTATCCATAGAGGTCAAACTTGCCATCTTTGACTCATGTAGTGCTTGGGAAAGCCTTAGGAATCAAATATGCTTTATTCCTGGCCTCCTAGGCACCCTTCTACTTTTTCTGCTTTATTGACTGCTTTTTCAGTGTTTTAAGGCACATAGGAAAGCAAGACTAGGTGAGGTGAACTTGTTTCTTTCCCCTTTCATCCTCCACTCTTTCCTCCATGAAAAAGCATGTATGACCTTCCATTCCACCACTCATTAGCTTTCCCATGTTCCCTTGCCAATTCGTGAGCCTCATGACAGATTTGGGATCAACTTTTTACACCTATGGGGGATTTGCCTATTTTGGGTAAGCCTGCTTTATGCTAGTTTTGGATGCCTCCTTATGCATTCGACCTATTGATGTATTCTATATATAAAAAAACCTATGGTATTACAGGTTTGGCTATTGTACACTGAGTTAATATAATTTTGTGTTACAGCTCCATTTTCAGTCTCCATTGTTGACAATTTTGCATGATCAATTGTAATTTGTTGTGAGTGAAATTAATCTATTGCTGGTCAGAATTTCTACATGGTATCAGAGCCATTGTAGGTTTTTACTCTCCTTCAAAAATTGTTTTGCAGGTTCGACATCAAGATTGGGAGCCTTCTACTGACAGCCGGGATAGATTTTCTAAAGCTATGGATTCACAGAAAACTATCTTGACTCCCTTCAACTTTTTTGAATGGAAAGTAGAGATGGAGATATTGTTGAGAGTGAAAGGCCTCTACAGGGTGACTATGGAAATAGAATTAGAGCCCAATGCAGCTGCAGAGAAGATCAAATGGCACAATCGGAGAGATGAGGCCTATGGCCTCCTATGTCTCAGTATTTCCTGAGACCTCCTTTTCCATCTCGATGGATTAAATTCACCGGATCAAGTATGGGAGACGCTTTATGATATTTTTGTAAAGACAGATGAGATGAGGGGCATCAGATTGAAAATGAGCTGATTTCTCTAAGTCCCAGTAGCTTTGAATCCCTGCAGCTATATTTCTCCATGCTCAAAGCACTAGTTTTGCAGCTGAAGCAGTGTGGTATCGAAAAGAAAGATGATCAGCTCATATTGGCCATCCTCTCGAAGCTAGGACCTGACTACTCAGTC